>CM053607.1:39620499-39644815 GCA_028646535.1 Procyon lotor | reverse complement strand
TAGAGTAATGGAAGCCACTGAAATGTTTATTTTTATTTTATTTTTTTAGAGATTTTATTTATTTATTTGACAGAGAGAGAGAGATCACAAGTAGTCAGAGAGGCAGGCAGGGGGGTGGGGGAAGCGGGCTCCCTGCTGAGCAGAGAGCCCAATGCTGGGCTCTATCCCAGGACCCTGAGATCATGACCTAAGCTGAAGGCAGAGGCTTTAACTCACAGAGCCACCCAGGTGCCCCATGTTTTATTTATTTTTAAAGATTTATTTATTTATTTATTTATTTATTTACTTACTTACTTACTTATCTGAGAGAGTGCACAGGCACGCTTTTCCAAGTGGAGGAAAGACAGAGGGAGAGAATCTTTAAGCTGACGATGTGCTGAGCATGGAGCCTGATTCAGGACTGGATCCCACGACTCATGAGATCATGACCTGAGCTGAAACCAAGAGTCAGACATTTATTTCACCAACTGAGCCACCCATGTGCTCCTGAAATGTTTTAAATAAAGGGGTGACTTGATCAAATGAGCACTTTGTAAAGGGTGCTGTGGTTGCTGTGAAAAGAAATACTTGGGGAAGAGGTTGTTGATATATGACCTTACGTCATTTCCTGTCTTTTGCCACAGGACCCATAAAATGAAGAGATTGGAGGGGATGCTTTAAAAGATACATTTCCATTTGAAATATCCATGTGGGGTAGTCATTCCTTCAAGGAAGGACCTAACGCCACAGCTGCTGGGAGTGCTGCCCATGGACGGCCTTCTGCTGGCAGTGAGTCTGGAAATTGCTTCTGCTTCAGAGAACTCCCTTGCCTGAGGTAACACTTCCCAGAGCACACAGTAAGAATGGATTGATGTGGAGTGTGAAGATATGACCATCTTATTCCAACAGACCAACTCTTAAGGGCTCTTCTAGTTCAAGAGCTCCCCATGGAGCCTACATCAGAGCCTGGCTTTGCCCTGGGGGCACTCCTGCTTGTGTCCTTCCCTTACACAGGTGGTAGTCCTAGGGGGCACTCCTTAACATCCTTCTCACAAAATGCCATCTCAAAATCTGCTTCTTGGAGAACACAACCTGTGATGCTGTGTCAGTGTAATGTGCTGTGATCACCTTCCCTGATTCCACAAACCTTGTGAAAATAGTTGGTGATAGCCAATAAGGGTATAATGCACTCTACATGGCTTTGAGTTTAAATAATTTAAAAATGAAATACATTTCTTCATTGCAAAATTGTATCTATTTTAGAAATTTTAGAACATGTTAATATGAAAATGAAGGAAACACCTCACTGATTACCTTGATAATTCATTGCTTACCCCAAAATGGACCAGTTAGACTTATGCATCCAGAAAGATGCATAAATAATAATAATAATAAAAATAAGATATTTTTCTCTAGTCGTCTCATTGTTTATATGACTAAAGATCTATTAGAAGATTCTGAAAGGTAGAGAGAAGAGGACAGACCAGCCAGGAATTGTAGGAAATGAGGAACAACATGGTGATGAGTTCCTTGGGTTTTCTTTTTGCCTTATACATTCCAGACTTGGAGCTGCAGAAGAAGCTTGGGGGGGAAAGTCCCAACAAAAGCTTTATCTCTCTAGCCAAAGGAGCAGCCAAGAAAGACATAAAGCTTTCAGATGAAAAAGAGAAAGAAGAAGAAAGAGGAGGAGGAGGAGAGGAAGAAGAGGAAGAAAAGAAGAAGACAATAAAGAAAAGGAAGAAAGAGGAGGATGAGGAGAGGGAAGAGGAGGAGGAGAAGAAGAGGAAGAAGAAGAAGAAGCAGGAGGAGGAAGAGGAGGAGGAGGAGGAGGAGGAGGAGGAGGAGGAGGAGGAGGGGAAAAAGAAAGCTTTTAGATAAGAACTAGACGAGTTAAACATCACAGAAAAAACCATGCTCCCTAACTCCCTACCCATGCAAGCAAGGGTCAAGTAGGTAGTCTAGACTAATAAGCATCCCATACTCCCAACTGGGTAGTGTCAGAGAATGGCAAGTAAGGAGCTAGGGCTTTTATCCAGCCAGCTGGTAATGAAGCTCCTCCTCACGCATCCTCATGTAATTGGAGACCATGTCGGGAGCTGGAAATCTCACCAGGCCAGAATGTAATGAGAAGAACCTCCAGCCTTGGCTCGCCTGGGTGGCTCAGTGGGTTAAAGCCTCTGCCTTCAGCTCAGGTCATGATCTCAGGGTCCTGGGATCAAGCCCCATATCGGGCTCTCTGCTCAGCAGACAGCCTGCTCACCCCCCCCCCCAACCCCCCGCCTCTCTGCCTACTTGTGATCTCTTTCTGTCAAATAAATAAATAAAATCTTAAAAAAAAAAAAAAGAACCTCCAGCCTTTGCTATATGAACTGAAGCCAAGTGGGATATCTGGACTTTTACACTAGTCGCAAGATGGTGTCCTTCTCCTACCCCCATTCTCTAGCTGGAGTAGTGTCAGAAGAAGCTTATTTTAAAAAGTTTAAATAAGACACAGAGTCTGCTAACATAATACAAAAACGAGTTTTAGCAGTGCAATAGGCAGAAAATAAAAGGCATATGGTTCAGAAAGGAAAAAATAAAACTGCCCTTGTTTGCAGAATACATGACTATGTATGTTGAAAATCCCAAGCAATCTACAAAAAAGTTTTAAAAACTAGATGATAAAAAGGAGATAAAAATAATAATAAAAAATAAAAAGTGAGGTCATGTTTGCAGAATACAAAACCAATCACATTTCTCCCCAAAGAAGATACACACTTGGCAAATAAATATACAAAAAAAAAAAAAAAGCTCTACATCACATGTCATCAGGGAACTGCAGAGTAAAACAATAAGACACCACAACACACCTATCAAAATGACCAAATCCAAAACACTGACAATACCAAATGCTGGTGAGGATGTAGAGAAACAGGAACTTACTCATTGCTGGTGGGAATGTACAATGGAACATCCACTTTGGAAGACAGTGGTGTTATTTTACAAAACTAAACACATTCTTATCTCATGATCCAAAAGTTGGGCTCCTTGATACTTACCCAAAGGTGCTGACAACTCCACACAAACCTGCACATGGATAGCAGCTTTATTCATAAGTGTCTAAACTTGAAAGCAACCAAGATGTTCTTTAGTAGGTAAGTGTTATGATAAATAAACTGTGGTACATACAAACAATGGAATATTATTCAGCAATAGAAGGAAATGAGCTATCAAACTATGAAAAGAAATCAAGGAAACTTAAATGCATATTACTAAGTGAAAGAAGCCAATCTAAAAAGGTTACATACTATATGACACCCTGGAAAGGGAAAAACTATGGAGACAATAAGAAAATTAGTGGTTGCCAGAGGTTTAGAGGAAGGGAGAGATAAACAGATTAAGTCCAGGGAATTTTTAGGGAAGTAAAACTTATATATGATACTCTAATTGTGGATACATATCATTATATATTTGTCAAGACCCATAGATTATTTAGCACCAAGAATGAACCAAAAGTAAGCTATGGATATTGTGTAACAACAATGTATCAATATTGGTTCATTGGTTGTGACAGATGTACCAGTCTGGTGGGGAATGTTGATGGTGGGGAATGCTACGAGCAGTTGGGGAAAGGGGTTATACAAGAACTCTACACTTTCCACTCAATTTTGCTATGAGCCTAAAACTCTAAAACTTTGAACCTGAAAGCTCTAAAAAATAGAGTCTATATAAAAGTTGTACTTATAGAGCTTTTCTGTTATGGAACTACGGAGTTTTCTTCTGAACCCTGGAAAGAAAAGCTTTTTTTTCCCCATTGGACAAAACTCTTTGCATGAGCTTTGAAATGTGTGAGATTGGTATCTCTAAGGTGTATATGTATTCAATGATACTTTATTGGTGATACCAATAAAGCTAATTGATGTCAAATCTTTTTAAAAACTTAGAAACCATGTGCTTTAGTTATTCCCAAACTTTTTGTTCAGTTTGACCTTTAAAAATTTTTTTACATGAAATCTTCAGTGGAATCTAGTAATCAAAGAGATGAAGGTGTAGGTGCTCTGGCTGAAGATGGGGATAGAGTGATCAGACTAAAGCTCTACCAGTCAGGCTGCCCTTTGCCTCAGTAGATACCTGGAAGGCATTTCCATGATTTAGAGGCTACTGAGTTTACTCTGCCTAAGTTTCTCATTTTGCTGAGAAAAGATATGGCTTGCCTAACATTATCTACCAGACTGGTTGAACTCTGGTCCTTTCGGCTCTCAGATCAAAGCTTTCTCCACTCTGCTCAACTCCGATTAAACTGGAGGATTCCTCAGCCCAGGTTAACATGTGCTGAAGAACGAATTGGGACTCGAGTGTCATAGCTGGAGGAAAATGATAAAGGGACAAAGGAAAATAGATTCAGAAGGAAGATAGCCAAATCCTGCACAAGTCACAATGACCGGAGTCTGCATATATAGGATAAAGGAGAAGATGGGGATGGGAGTCCGAATTCATAAAATCTCTCTCTGTCCTTTGGAGGCCCAAAGTTCTAAGAGAAGTTTATTTTGGACCTGAAATAGGTGGAATCAAGTAGACAAAGACTTTCTCACATAACTGCAGAGAAACATCTGGGTTTGCAGTGGGTTGGGCCACGATATCCACAGCCCCTGGGATAGTAGCTGGCATTCAATAGATAAGCAATATATTTTGGTGAATGAACACATTTACTAGAACACAAATGCATCATTAAACTCTAGAAATCTGCCCAAGAGGATATTGCCACCCATGCTTTCAGGAAAATAATTCCAATCTTTGAATGATAGAGTCCCCTGGAAGGACCGCTCCTCTTTAAATGGTAGTATATGAACTACTGATCCTGTCTTTATTTAAAATTGTAATATTTTATCCATCATGGATGGATTTTTCCCTTAATATTTATCTTTAAGATATTGTATTTAAATAATATTTATCTTGATTACTGAGTTTTGCTCCCCCTCCTTTATTTGGCATCTGAGGCAAGTGCCTCACACCTGACCCTAGTCCCAATGTTGATGTAAAGTGTTATCGAAAGCAGGCAGCTCACACTGTACACTTGCCATTTGGAAGACATGGAGTTTTTCTTTCTTTTGCTTTTGTCCAATATCCATTTTTCCACAAAAATATATTTAGCCCTGGCTATGGGAGAGGCAATGCTGGGAATGTCAGAGCTGATGCCAGATAAATCAGAAACTGAGCTCTCGCCACATGAATAAAGCAGGTGGATAATTGCAACTTAAGGAAGAGAGGTGCTGTAAGTACACAAGAGAGGCTATAAGAAGGTATAGAGGTCATTTTTATTTTGGTGAACTTGGAGAAACCCTTCGGAAAAGGTCACATTTGAGATGGAACTCAAAGAAGGAACTTAAATGGTTGGGATATAGCCCAGATTCTTTGGAGAATGTGTAGGAAATAAATCAAGCAACCAATGAAATGGGTAGATTTTGTGATGATTCCAAAAACAGTTATGATAATGGCATGGCTACTTTTTCTTTGGTGAAATTCCACATCATAATGTAAACGTGGACTTTAACCATGGTAACAGCTACAACGAACAATCCAAAAGGGCTTTCCTGCCTTTTTGTACGATTCTAAACTCTTTTTAAGTTCTTCAGCCTGCGAGGGCTAACTGAAATTATCCTTATGTGGGATAGGATTACCTCCTATGTGGGATGCAGATCTTGCTGTTGTAAAAAAAAATGTAAGCCAGGGATCTTCCCAATGCCAGGGTTACTGCTGCCCCCTGCTGCCATGGAAAGATGTAGCAAGCAAAGCAGACTGCTGGCATCCTCCCCTCATTATTTGCTGGAGGCAATAGGTTTGGGTTGTTGAGATTATTAAGATAAGGTCTGTAGTACTGTGAGACAATAACATGAAAATGGTGATTGCAGATTGAGACTGTACAGCAGTCCGTGGGGGAACAATGCATTAGCCATGACTCTCACCCAAAGTGCAGTGTTTAAGCAATGTATCTGAGCTGATAAAAATCATATGACTGGAAGAAACATGAAAAATTTTATATTTCAGCCTCCATTTTCCTGTCTGGGCTGATTAACAATCAGAGATACAATGTAATTGACTAATATGAGCTCAGAGATTTTTATTTATGAACTGTATCAATGATAGAGGTGGTAAGACCAACAAAGCCAAAATCAGGGTGAATGGTACTGGAACAACTGGACTCACACATGCAAAGAAGGAAGGAAGGAAGGAGAGAAAGAAGGAAGGAAGGAAGGAAAGAAAGAGGAAGGAAGGAAGGAAAGAAAGAGGAAGGAAGGAAGGAAGGAAGAGAGGAAGAAAGAAAGAGAGAAAGAAAGGAAGAAAGAGAAAGAGGGAAAGAAAGAAAAGGAAAGGAAAGGAAAAGGAAGAAGAAAAGAAGAAGAAAAGAAAGAAAGAGAGATTCCTGGGTGGCTCAGTTGGTTGAGTGTCTGCCTTCCCCTTGAGTCATGTTCCCAGGATTGAGTCCTACATCGGGCTCCCCACTCAGTGGTGAGCCTGAGTCTCCCTCTGCCTACTACTCCCCCTGCTTGTGCTCACTCTCTCTCTGATAAATGAATAAAATATTTTTTAAGAGAAAAAGGAAGAAAGAAAGAAAGAAAGAAAGAAAGAAAGAAAGAAAGAAAGAAAGAAAGAAAGAAAGAAAGAAAAGGAAAGAAAACATGAGAAAAATCCTTGTGACATTGGGTTAGGCAAAGATTTCTTGGATAGAATACAAAAAATATAAACCATAAAAAGAAAAACAATAGACAAATAGGACTTCATGAAAACTAAAAACTTCTGCTCTTTGAAAGACACTGCTAAGAAAATGAAAAGATTAGCTACAGACTGGGAGGAAATATTTGCATAACCCATATCTGATAAAGGATTTACATCCTGGGTGTGTGCATGCACCTGCATTCTTACAACAGAATATTAAGAAAACAAAAAAGCCCATTTAAAAAATGGGCAAAAAATTTGAACAGATAGTTTGCCAAAGAAGGTATATAGAGCAAATAAGTACACAAAACATATTTAACACTAGGGAAATGCAAACTAAAGCACTACATAGCTATTAAAAAGTTAAAGGAAAATACCAAGTGCAGTTGAAAATGTAGAGTAACTGTAAGTCTCATGGTTTGCTAGTAGAAATGAAAAATGATACAGCCTCTTTAGAAAACTGCTTGACATTTACATAGCTAAGTATGTAACTATTATGAGGCCCCACAATCCCATTCCTATGTAGTTTTTCAAAAGAAATGAAAACTATGTGTATATGAATGTTTGTAGGAAAATAACCCAAACGTCCATCAACTGGTGAATGAAGAAATGAATTTTTGTGCGTCCACACAATAGAATACTCCTTGTCTGTAAAAAGGAACAAACTATTGAAACATGCAACAACATTGATGAGCCTCAAATGTTTTTATGCTATGTAAATGTCCACATACTGTATGATTTCGTTTATATGACATTCTGGAAAAGGCAAAGCCATATGAACACAATCAGATCAGTGGTTACTAAGGGCTGGAGGTGAAGCGAGGGAGTTGAATACAAAGGGTGCACAAGAAGAATTGCTTGGGGTGATAGAGTATTTTATATCTTAATTCTGGTGGTGGTTGTTCTAGGACAGTATGTATTCATCAAAACTAATTGAACTGAAATTAACCTGAAGTTAATTTTATTGTATGTAAATTATTCCTCAATAAACTAGTCTTAAAAATATTTCTGCTGCCATGTAGACTCAAATGATAAATACGGATGTCTTTTATGATGTGCCGAGGTAAGACACCAGTTACCACAGCAGACTCCTGCCTGTTTCTGCCCTTCATCTACCACTCTTTCTTTGCTCCTTCATTAGACAGCATGTGGGCCCCCTCTGTCTCTGTAACTTGGGAAGATCATGGCAGCCTTGGGCTCTTTGCACTTGCTATCTTCCAGGTCTTTGCATGGTTGCTTCCTTGTCATCATTCATGTCCTATTTCCAAAGTCACCTCTGGGAGAGGCTTCCCTGATCACCCTCAATAAAGTAGCCATATTTTAGTAGCCTACAATAAAGTAGCCACATAATTATCACATCGTTTTATGTTATTTTTTTTCCTCCATAGCCCTATCACTATCTGAAATTCTCATTTGTTCACATGTTGCTGTCTGTGTCTCTCCATTAGAAGGCAAGGCTTTGTCTTTTTTTGCCTTCTAGAATAGTGCCTGGCACAGTAGAAGATTTGCTTAATGGACACATTCCTTGTCAAGCTATAGAAGGCATCTTGAAGAAGTAAACTTTCCATTGAGATTCTGAAAATATAGCCACATAAGTAAATATTTATTACATGCTATATTTTCACTAGCCCCTTTCACAATATGAATTTCATACCATTATTTATTTGTAGTTTATTGTAATGATCACAAGACTGAGAGTTAAGAGTTCTAGATTCTAGCCTTGATCCTGCTATTACCCAAAAGACACTGCACCTTTGGGCCCAGCAATTCAAGTTCCAGGAGTTTATCTTAAGGAAAAATTGGGCATATGTACAAACAGATATGCACTAGGATGTTCATCTAGTGTATTCATAATAGCAAAAATTTAGAGGAAGATAATTTCACACAATGGGGCTTTGGCTAAATAGACTGACTTATCCTTCGATGTCCCACTGTGAAATCATTTGAAAATGTGATTGAATTCATTTTGTTACTTATACAATAAATGTCCACTGAGTTTTCACTTCTTAGTGGGATCTAAGTGGATTAACCCATCTAAGTGGGTTGCCAATTTCAACCACCATTCTAGGTGCTGAGAATGTAGAAGTGAATGAAACAAAGGCCCTACACTCACGAATCTTGTATTTTGATGGGGAGGAAAGACAGTAAAAATAAATAAATACACTTCATAATATGATATCTGTAATATATCACTTTATAAAATATCATAATATGATATTACATATAAGTTCTATGAAGAAAGGATAATGCATTGTAAAGGGATTGGGCATCCTCAAGTGAATGATTAGGGTATCTGCTATTTTATGTAGTGACCAGGAAAGACCTCTCTGAGAAGGTCGCATTTGACCAGAGACCTGAATGAAGTGAGAAAGTGAGGCATGTCAATACGTGTGGAAGAGATTTCCGGGAAAATACAATGCCCCTGAGGCAAGAGTTATGGTGGCAATTTTGAGAGAAAGAAATAAGGCCTGGAGAAGAGTGAGCATGGAAAAAAAAATGGTAGGAAATTATATTGGGGAAGCAGCCAAGGATTGGGTTTGTAGGGCCTTATATAGGCCATTGTGAGGACATTAGATTTTTATTGTAAATATGATAGAAAACCTTGGAGAATTCTGAATAAAGATAAGTGTTATATTTTAAGACTGTGATAAATAGGCTAGGGGAGGACAAAAGTAGGAGCAAGGAAACCATTTAGAAGGCTATTTCAGAAGGCCAGTTTCCAGTCCTGTGGCATGGACTAGGACCACAGCAGTAAGAATGGTGAAAATTAGTTATATTTGGTACTTTTACTTATTCTAAATAAAAGTAATACAAAAGGCAGGTATGGTAGTCTCAGAGAAAGAAGAGTAAAACATCTTTAGATCTGAGTCTTTGCAATGAGTGAAGTGCAATTGAGTAAAAGTGTGTGGATGGGGTCTGAGTGTTGGTTGGGGTCTGAGGATAAAGGAGAATGTGTTGCCAGGGCTTAGATATCACCGGGGTATTTCACCGGGATGAGATCCCACTAAGAAGTGAGAACTGAGTCCTGGGGCAATTCAAAAGATCAAATGTGCCAAATGTTGCTGAGTATGGAGTAAAATGAGGACTAAGAATGACCACGGGAGGGCCTGGGGTAGGTGACATTGAATAAGGAAAGGGTTAAGGTCCAAGCAGGAAAGATAGGAGGCCCCTGACTCCCCTGATAAGGCTCAAGCAGGGGCTACGACACAGAAATCCTAGATGTAGAGAAATGCTGAGGCGTACAAAACCGGAGATAAAGGGAACAAATCAGACTGCCTGGCCCTGAAGGTTACGGAGTTTTTTGTTTGTTTGTTTGTTTTTTAATTTTTCTGGCAGCTACATTGTAATCACAGAAACTGATCAGACCTCAAAGAAGTAAGCCATTAAGAATGTTACCAATAGTCCTGGCTCAAACCAAGACCACACAAGATTTTCAAGGCCACAAGCTTCCTGGTCAGTTCTCAATAAAAGACTGCCAGTAAATGGGCGGGCGCCTGGGTGGCTCAGATGATTAAGCGTCTGCCTTCAGCTCAGATCATGATCTCAGGGTCCTGGGATTGAGCCCCGTCACATCTGGGCTCTCTGCTCAGCAGGGAGCCTGCTTCCCCCTCCCCCTCTCCCTCCGCCTGCCTCTCTGCCTACTTGTGATCTCTCTCTCTCTGTGTCAAATAAATAAAATCTTAAAAAAAAAAAAAAGAAAAGAAAAAAGACTGCCAGTAAAATCCCACAGTGGCAACCCATTCGGGACCCCTCTCACTCTAGAGAGCTTTTTTCTTTTCCTTTCTGTTCTCACCTTCACTTAATAAACTTTCACTTCACTTCACCCTTTTGCATCCAGGAGATTCATTCTTTGACTCTGAGACAAGAATCCTGCAACCCTGTAACAACATTGGTCTTATTTGGGGAAAAAATTCTGAGTGGGGTACGCTCACAAGTGAATGGATTTCTTCAACAAATACATTGATATGGGGGGAGGACTGAGATGGAGAAGGTTATTAAAAAGAAAACCACAAAGGGGTTAATCGTCTCTCTCTTGGTTTTGGCTTAGGTCATGATCTCATGGTTATGGGATTGAGCCCTATGGGCTCCATGCTCTGCTGGTAGTCTGCTTCTCTCCCTCTCCCTCTGCCCCTCTTCCTGCTCAACATAAGCGCCATGTACTCTTTCTCTAACATGAATAGATAAATAGACCTTTAAAATGAATAGATTAATAGATCTTTAAAAAAAAGAAAGAAAGAAAAGAAAATCATCCTGGTCCAAGGTGCAGTCACCTGTACCCAGAATAGCAAAATAAGACTTAATTGCAGTTTCAACCTTTCCAGAAGTGGAATTTTGTTATTATTTTTTTTAATCTTTAATTTTTTTAAGGTTTTTTTTGCATTTTTGATCTGAAATTTTTTTTAAAGATTTTTATTTATTTATTTGACAGAGAGTGAGAGAACACAAGCAGGCGGAGTGGCAGAGGGAAAGGGAGAGGAAGGCTCCTGGCTGAGCAGGGAGCCCAATGTGGGGCTCCATCCTAGGACCCTGAGATCATGAGTTGTGCCAAAGGGAAACCCTTAACTGAATGAGCTATCCAGGCACCCCAAGGAATGGAATTTTATATATATATAAAATTTTGATGATTTTTTTTTTCCCTTAGAGAGGGATGGTGGGGGGAGGGGCAGAGGGAGAGAGAAAATCTCAAGCAGATTCCCCTTTTTTTTTTTCTCAAGCAGATTCCAAGATGAACACAGAGCAGGACTCGAGACTTGATCTCATGACCTGGAGATCATGATCTGAGCCAAAATCAAGAGTCAGACGCTTAGCTAACTGAGCCACCCAGGTGCCCCTGATTTTGATGATTTTAAATAATTACTAATTTAATTTTAAATGAAATAATGGTCCTGTGTTTATGGGAGAAAATAAAGAGTCCTATTTCAGAGATGCATGTTGATATAATGTCTAGTTCTGATACTCATTGAAGGTGGATGAGTACACTTCTCTCTACTTTTGCATATACTTGGAACCCCATAATAAAAAAATGAAATTCAAAAAATCTTATTTTAAAGAGGTAAAGTTGAAAACTTTTACCAGAGTAACAACCTTATTTTTTATCCTCTTGTAAAAGAGGATAAACTATCCTCTTGTAAGATTCCTAGGAATTTATAAGTTTGTGACTTATGAAAATTACCTCTGAAAGAAATCTTTGATACATTTTTAAATTTGTCAATCTGTTATCTGGAAATATAATTAGACATGTTTCAATTTCAATTATGAAAATAATGAAAATAATTAAATATATAATTATAATAATGAAAATAATTAAATAATTATGAATATATAGTGAAGAAATGGAAACTGAGAATGTTATTGATTCCCAATCATGTTTACAAATATTTCCAGATTAAAAATAAATGTTATTTTTGACAGTGGGACTAGAGTAGCTATAATTAATCTGTTTATCTGTAGTTTCTAACTTGCATGTAAGGTATATGGATGCGTTGTTTAATTCTAGGCGTTAAAAAACATGAAAAATAAGGAGTGAAGTTTACCAGCTGCTACTTTTACTAGTATAAAGTACTAACACATACTCCCTCCACCTCCAAACCGCCCAAGTTGGGGTAGATATGCGCAGGCGCAATAGCAAGCTATTGGTTGGAGGCGGGACTAGAGCTTCGGTTAAAAGACAACTCTTTCAGCCAATCAAAGGACAGCGTCAGGGGCTTCTTCCTGTAGGAGGCGGCCGGAAGTCGGATTTCGGTTGCGGAGGCGAAGGCGGCTCCAGTGTAAACCCTGAGCTGAGGTGAGTGGGCGGCGACGACTTGGGGCCTCGTTCCGCGTGCTTTTCTCCTTCCGGACCCCGCGGCTTCCTCAGGGCGGGCTGGGAATGGGGGAAGCCTGGTGCGGGATATGCTCTCTCACCTTCAATTCCCGCGTCCCTCGGAGGTTGCCGCCTCGCTGGTGCTCGTGGGGAGCCGGGTGGAAGGTGGCTTCGGCGCTGCATGCTCGGGGCTTCCTCTGTGTGGGGAGACTGAGCCAATTGAGCCAGTCTCCTAGGGTTGGGAGACCTGAGTTTTAGTCCTGCGCTCCGGTGGTTTGCTAAGCTGTGCGGACTTGGCGAGTCCTTTAGCCTCCGGCCTTTGTCAACTGAGAGTCACCACCCCGCCCTCCTTCCTCAGGGAGCGATCCTGAAATCGGGGGAGTGAGTGGGGCGTGGAGGGGGCCGGTCGATCCCAAGCCTCATGGTCTCAATCATTTGGAGCGTTTTTCAAAGCTGCTTTCCAGCGACCCCATTCACCGTGAATGAAATGAATCAAATGTTTGGGGGCGGAACCCCGGAATACCTTCCTTTTTTGGTTAAGCCCCTAGCTTGTAAGAAGCATTATATAGAAGGTGAATCTTGAGTCAAATAACCAACTATAACGCTTGGCGCTGGTTTTACAAAAGATATTGCCTCTGAAAAGTTCATTCTAGAGAAGTGATAGTGATACACACATCCCTTCTGTAATATGTCAAGTTCCTATAGTTTACTGACTTAAGAGAGCTTGTATTGTGTGACGAAAAGGACCCAGGATAAGAATTCTTGCTGTGCTTTTTACTAGTCTTGATTTGGTGCAAACGCTTCACCTCATTGAGACTAGAGAGCTTCTTCTCTAACATGAAGTTTTAGTACTTAATTCATAGAATTTGTAGGAAGACAGAGGATTTAAAAGGTACCTGCCACGGAGTTGGCCTTTGGAAAATGGCAGCTTGAATGGAGGAATGCCTGTGGTGGTGGGAAGCACAAAACAGGACTTCCAACTAAAAATACTTGAGTGAGGTGAAACTTAGGCTGTCCAGAATTGCTTTTGAAATACCAGATCGGTGCTAATTCTCTGATTTTTGTTAGTAAGGGAATGTTCTTATTTGGGGGAGACCACTAAGGCAAGTGAGGGCAAATGTTAACATTTGGAGAATCTGGGTGAAGAATATGGAATGTTCTTTGTACTTTTCATTCCACTTTCTGTAACTCTGAATTTATGTTAAAAAGTTGATTATCGGGGCGCCTGGGTGGCTCAGTGGGTTAAAGCCTCTGCCTTCGGCTCAGGTCATGATCTCAAGATCCTGGGATCCAGCCCCACAACGGGCTCTCTGCTCAGCAGGGAGCCTGCTTCTCTCTCTCTCTCTCTCTCTCTCTCTACCTGCCTCTCTGCCTACTTGTGATCCCTCTCTCTGTGTCAAATAAATAAATAAAATCTTAAAAAAATGTTGATTATCACTATTTGCAGCTATCCTGTGTTGTAGATTAGTGAAACAGGACACTGTGTTTATAACCCCACCCCTGTGAAGTTTTAAACCCTTTTTCCTTAAGGGCTGCATTGTGTTATATAGAAATATTTTATCCACTCATATTGATGAAGTCATGGATTATTTACGACTTTTCCTATTCTTTTCAAACATCGCTGCATTAAACACCCTTAGTGCACATTTTTATGTACTTGTGATGTAGGAAAGATGTTAGGATTTGAAGCTGTGGCTGCTGTGGCCCAGGATTATGTGGAGCAAGTGGTTTTATACCTTGAGGTTGGGAGAAATAAAGGAAGTTCCAAAAGGACTTTCATAGTTAAAGACTCACGAGAAGCTGCTGGAGGAATGGTATAATCTGCCTATCTCAAGTATTTGTGGATGGGCTGCAGGTTATAAAGAGATTTAGTGTTATCTACATTCCTTCTTTGTTTCCCACATCACTTTCTCTCATTTTCTTCTTTTGGAATGTCGTCCCAGTTTTAGAATCAGGCCCTTAGCTTTTCTTGCCTGGTGGAAAGACCCCCCCCCCTCACCTCAGTTCTCACAGAAGCCATCATCACAACCACCCTACAACACTCTTGGGTGGTGGGCCAGTACTACCCAAGAGAATGTGGGAGAATTCTCACACACAACTGACAGGAAAGGAAACAAATGTATATTTGGAATTTAATTCAGCAGTATCAAAATTTTAAATGCTGATATTCCTTGAGCCAGCAATTCTACCTCTAGAAATTTATCCTGTAAAAAATATTGGTACAAGTGATATGGGAAACAAGAAAAATCATTAAATTTCCTTACTACCTACAGCCTACTAACAAGTTCTTGAAACAGGCAGAGTGACATTCCTCTAGGAACTCAGCTGCCTTAATGTTAATACTTTGCTAAGGGCAGCAGGTAATCTTAGCCCAACCCCCAGAATCCTGTGAATCTACTTTAATATATAAAAATTCTGTTGGAAACCTCCTTTGTCTCTACCCTCAGATACATGTTAGCAGTCATCCCTGCTAACATCTGTAGGGTCTCTTGCCTGAGTTTTTATTAACCAGTAATGAATGACCTTTCCGAACAAACCTTCCGAACAAACCTTCCGAACACCGAGCCTCCTCAAGATCCTGGAAACCTTGTTTCCTGGGAGACTTACTTTATCCTTAACTCCCTCCCAACTTAAAAGTATTTAATGGACCACTCCTCAGGACTGCAGTCCAGCTCTTTCTGTCCGTGAGGACTGGGTCCTGTCCCTGTGCTTTAATAAAATCACCTTTTTGCACCAAAGATGTCTCAAGAATTCTTTCTTGGCTGCCAGCTCCAGATGCCATCAAACCTCACCAAAGACATTCCAAAAGAACTACGTCAAAAGGATAGTGTGACCTCTGCTGGAATCCAGCCTGTCAAATGAAAGGTTTCTAGTATTTGTTGAATGATGGAATATTTGAAATCTTGATAATCTGTTAGATGAAAAGCATCGTTTTTAGAAATTTGCTTTTAGAAGTGTATTAGCCTGAATATTTTCTTGCCTTTATTCAGCATATGCATTTTCCTTGTCCTCTTTTGTTTCTTTTTCTAGGTTTTAAAAAATAGAGGTTAAAAAAAAAACTCACCCAGGGGTCTTTATTGAGGATCTTCTAGGTGTTGAGATGCTGGAGGTGGAGTTGTGTACAAGACAGGCAGTTCCTGAAGTCCTAGTGCTTTCCTTCTGGTGGGGGTGGAGTCAGAAAATGTTTTTAAAAAGTTAAAATAAAATTTTTAGTATTTGCTCTTGGTTAGCTTGCAAGCCCTTTTTTTCCCCCAGAAGACTGGGATTGTCTTTTGCTTATGATACATTTTCCTGTTTGTAATTTTTAGATTTATTTTTGGTAGTTAGATCTGTTGGTCTTTTGTAGTAGCCTTAAAACTTGGTAGTTATTTTTTGTCTGTTTTCCTTGATAGGTTGTAAGCAACATTAGGATGGAGGGAGTGTTTTTTGTTTACCCTTGAAAGATAGCATAGTGTAGTGTTTGAGATCTTTAGGTTCTAGAGCATTTACTCCTTAATCTGTGACTTAATACAAGTGGTTCAACCTTTCTGAGCCGCAACTGTCTCATCTCCAAAATGGAAAGAGCAGTTTTTCTTACAGCCCTGAGAAAAGTAAACTGTCTGGCACATAGTATATACACAGGTATTATGTGTTGTCAGAGTCATCATCCCTGGATACTCATTGCCCTATATTAGAAGACAAACAATAAACAGTCAAAAGAGTGAATACATATTAAGTATGTTTGTATCTATTTCCAAATTCCATTGATTTGGAGCCCTCCTGAAATGGATGAAGCTGCTCAACAAATTTATGAAGCTTCTGTGTGCAAGGTTATGGACATAGAACTATGATAGACTCCTTCCCCCATGGAGCTTATAGTCTAGTCAGGGGGAGAAATCAAATACTGGTTCAGAGGATAAAAGAAGGAAGATAGGATCTGTTTTTGATGACTAATCAACTAAGTTTTTTCTTTAGAGGTGACATTTTAAGTTATTGCCTGAAGCAGGGAGAAAAGCATATGGAAAGATCCCAAGGCAGAAGAAGTTGGTATACTTAAGAATAATGTAGAAATACTTAATTAAAAATAGTACTACTAGGATGTAATGAAAGAGAGGGACTGAGGGTTGAAAACAATTATGCTGGTTTTTATGTGGAAGAACAGTAATGGAAGAAAAAAGATCCCTGGGGAAACCATTATATTCCTGGAGAAGAAATAGTGGCTTGGTCAGAATTGATGAACTTGAGATAGTGAAGGTGTGGAATCAACAGGACTTGATAAATTTGTGATGATGGAGAGGAGAGGAGGTAATTCTTTTTGGGGAGAGGGGTGGGGTCTGAATGCTTTATGAGCCATCCAGAAGGAGTTCAGGCAGTCTGGTTTCTCCTCTTTGGCACAATATTTTGTTGACATTTGGGGCTGAATAATTCTTTGTTGAGAGCCATCATATGCATTGTAAGTGTTTAGCAGCATCCCTAGCCTCTATCCATTAGATGCCAGTAGCACTCCATCGTCCAGCTGTGACAAGTAAAAATATCTCTAGACCTTGCCATATATCTCCTGGTGGTCAAAATTGCTGTTGGTTGAGAACCACTGGTAGAAATGGTGTTTTATAAAAGCCATGGAATTGGCTGATAGTCCCAAGGGAAAATAAAAAGCAGAAGTCTAAAATTGGCCCACAGACCACAAAGATTGTTGTAGATAAGTTCTTTTTGAACCTACAGAACTTGACGATTTCTGGAATTAATTACCAGTATTTAAAAACCGAGAGATTCTGCATAAAATCTGGATTTTTACTCTCTTTTGAGAAATCAAGAAACTGAAGAACAGTGAGTCTTCTTTCCCACATGAACGCTAATGGCTGGAGGCCTTGAGATTTGGCTTGCATGTGCTTAATTTGTACTAATCCCTGCTCCACAGTGCTTCACTATTTTCCCCCTTGGCACTTGAGTTTGTGATCCCCTAATATAGAGTGAGAAGAGGGCCCCAGAGCAACCCTCCAAGACAGGTCAGCATTAAAATTTGGGTAGAGGGGTGGCAGCAAAGGAAATTGAGAGGGAGTGGCCAGTGAGGTAGGAGGAAAACCTAAATGGTGGCTCACAAAAGCTGAGGGAGAAGGGAAGTGTGTTGATAAAGAAAAAAATACTGCTAAAAGATTGAGTAAAATCACCATAGAAAAGTATCCATTGGATTTCCTCGTGTGGTGATTGTTGATGACCTTGATGAAAATTTTTTGTGGAGTTAAGGGGTTGAGGCCAAATTGGATAATGACAAAAATGAATGTGCAGAAACAGTGAATTTGAATAATGAGTTGGTAAAGTTATAGTAGATCATTATGCCTTTGACCACTGACTAATTGGTTCTTAGCAACATCCTGTTCACCATTGTGGCTTGGTAGAACCTCAGGGCTGCTCCACAGTTGCCTTTAGTACCTCATGAATTCCAAGTGTGAAACTACCTCTAGTGTATTATTTGTCATCTTTGGTGTTGGGTGGTGGTGTTATACCTTGAAAGTCTGATAAGATCAGTTTAAATGAGCTCTGACGATCTCATTTTTATCGTCTACCTAAGCTTAAAATGCAACCTCTGTTTAAAGCTTATATGGCCATAGTGGATACATTTGAGTTTGAAATTCTGCAGTTGATATAAAAAAGTTAACGTGTCCATAAAAAAATGTAGTGTACATTGCAGGGAAAAAGGTATGGAATTGGATCATCATTTCATCAGAGAAGCTCAGGTGATACCAGCTGTCTGAAATATAGCAACGTTAATGTTACAAGTAAGTGTTTGCTTTTGGGAAATCAATCTATAATATAAAACAGAGTGATCATGATATGAGATGGGGAGATAGCATGTGTAATTTGGCTATCAAGAGGGATATAGAAATGATATAACTGGTAAGGGGTGTGGAAGCCAGATTTGTTTATAGATAAAAATATACTTAAATTTGTGTGTCAATGAAAGTCTTAAGCAGAGGGGGAGAAATAGTTGGATGATTGACGATATAATGCCAATTAGAAAAAGATAGCAGCTTTTCCATGTTGTTTTAGAAACTAAGATCATTTTGTCCTGGGCGCCAAACTGCCAAGTAAAAAAAAAAAAAAGGAAAATACTGTCTGTAGTCACCCAATGTGACAGGTTTGTTTTGTAGCTCTACTCTAAATCATCTTTGGTCTATTTCCATAGGTTCTTGATCTTCCACTATGGGTGAGCCACAACAAGTGAGTGCTCTTCCACCGCCTCCAATGCAGTACATCAAGGAATATACAGATGAAAATATTCAGGAAGGCCTAGCTCCCAAGCCTCCACCTCCAATAAAAGACAGTTATATGATGTTTGGCAATCAGTTCCAATGTGATGATCTTATCATCCGCCCTTTAGAAAGTCAGGGCATTGAACGGCTTCATCCTATGCAGTTTGATCACAAGAAGGAACTGAGAAAACTCAATATGTCTATTCTTATTAATTTCTTAGACCTCTTAGATATCTTGATAAGGAGCCCAGGGAGTATAAAACGAGAAGAGAAACTGGAAGATCTTAAGCTGCTTTTTGTACATGTGCATCATCTCATAAATGAATACCGACCCCACCAAGCAAGAGAGACATTGAGAGTCATGATGGAGGTACAGAAACGTCAACGCCTTGAAACAGCTGAGCGGTTTCAGAAGCATCTGGAACGAGTCATTGAGATGATTCAGAATTGCCTGGCTTCTTTGCCTGATGATTTGCCCCATTCAGAAGCAGGGATGAGAGTAAAAACTGAACCAATGGATGCTGATGATAGCAATAATTGTACTGGACAGAATGAACAGCAAAGAGAAAATTCAGGTCATAGGAGAGACCAGATTATAGAAAAAGATGCTGCCCTGTGTGTCCTAATTGATGAAATGAATGAAAGACCATGAAAGATGTTTCTTTTTCTTTTTGCTTTTCTCTTTTCCTTTTCAGTAAATGTCATATATTCGTTAATTTGCTCTTGGAGAGTCTTAAAAGAGATATAACTAGAAGTCATGTGAACGGCTTGACACCAGCTTTATCAATTATGAGGTGTTACAGGCTGTAATTGCACCGTATAGCAAGCATAGGCAAATGAGTATACATGTATGCATTAAGAATAATCACCTTAAAAAGGAAAGTCCTGCAATTGTGTGTAACATTCCTAGATTTGGAGTTGGCAGAAAACATTGAAGAGCTTCTCAGTAATAGCAAGCTTTCATCTTTGAAAAGTAGATTTGTCATTTGCTTTAAGAATGATAAAGAATATCAAGCCGTATAAATGTGAAATTATAAAATCTTTAGATTTACTTAAAAATCTACTTGATCTCTAAAAATGTAGTATAACGTGTTAAAAGAGAGGAACCCCATAGAGTTATAAAACAGCAATTTTATTTTTTCTCTTTACTGCTTCTGTAAACACACTATCTCAGCTTCTTGTTCCTACCCTGGATAGGTCTATTAACTTTTTTCCAGTCACTAAGATAATAAATCTTTTGATTACTTTTCGTTACATTCATTTTAGTAAAATTTCTATGTAATTAGCTATACATTTCCTTTAAAGCTATACTTGGACTTGCTAAGGCTGGAAGCCTGCAGTGGGAAGGGGATTGGTAACATAGATCATTGGATTGTGTACTGGAGATGCTTGGTCCCCTGATATATGGCTGCCATGCCAGGGTCTACATTTTTTCACTCCTCTTGGGTCTACATTCAGCTATGGAACTAAGTTTTTAGCAATGAAATTTGGGTGCATCACTAATAAAGGTAGTACCTTTTCCAGGTGTCTACTTTTACTTCTTACCCCAGTTGTTGGTATACCACCCTTCAGGGATTTGCTCTGTTGAGGTTGAGTCCTAGAGCTGGCAAAGTTTAGTTTATTTAGTTTAGTTTAGTTTAATGTGGCCACAGGCCAATTCATACAGAAACATTCCTGCATCCTTTTCTTTTAAAATCTCGGGAGTGTAGACTATTGCCAAATAGATGCCTCTCTATTAGGCAGCTAGTTGGCCAGTCTATTTTTTTTCCCTGTATGTGTTTAATACAGATTTGGGGGCACTAGGGATACAGTCCAGGCTATCAAGATTAAATTGAAGGGGGAGAGTAGCCCCCCATATGCTTGAGGGGGAGCAGCTGGATGTTGCATAACACTCGAGCAACTCTCCAAAGAAATTTCTTTACTTGGGCCTCAGCCATTTTATAACTTTGAGAATGTTGGGCTAGGAGGTACTAAACCAATTTTTGGCTGCTTTGTAATTCTGGAAAAAAACAGGTAACATGTTAAGAGTGTTACAAGTTCATTTGTATAAGAGTATGTGTATGTGCATGTATGTAGGGAGGATTAGGGGTCAAAATTCCACGAAGAATCTTAAATTCTGACTTTGAGAGGATCTAATCTTGGAGGCCTGGGTGGCATCTTACCAAAACTAAATAGAGTTCTAATGTGAACTGCAATTAGAATGAGATTTGGGAACACTAGTGGTCTTGATAGTTGTTACAAGTTTAAAAGTTACAGTCTTTCAATCTTGTGAGGGTCAAAATACATTTCTGCCTACTTAGTTATAGTGACTATTCCCAATAGATTGATTCCTCAAAGTGAAATCTCTGGAATAGCCTGGCACCTCTTGAAGTTACTGATTGCCAGACTACAGAGATTCTGATTTCATTGTTCTGGAGTGGGGCTTTGGCACTAGTTTTAAGAAATCTCTAGATGGCTTGACTGTGTAGTGGGTTAAAGGAATATGTATTAGTATACTCTGTTCAACCTAGTTGAAGCAAAAAGACAAATTTTTGAAAAAATAACTATGTTGTTGCATGATTGAAGGATAAATTGAACAAACTGAAGAGGGCTGGAAGGATTTCCAGGGCAACTGGGACTCTAAAACTCAATTCAGATCTCTTCACTGTTTCTCCTATCTTTCTGTTAGCTCCATTCTCTTTACAAACCGCCTTTTTGTGAATGGATGGAGAAAGTGGCTGCTAGCAGTTCCCAAGTGTTAAGTCTTTGTTCACTACTGTTGGAAAAAAGGAAGACTAATGAACCAGCCCAGAGGGGGAATTAGGGGTGGTATTTCAGACTCCAGCTGGGCCAGTATCCTGTAAGAATTTGGCAATCCCTCAAATGTCCATGTATAGGAGAAGGTAGTCCACCGTTCAGGAAAGGAGGTGCTGAGTTGGTTGTATTGTAGATATCTGCTATAAATTGAGCAAATACAAATTTTTGATAAAAACAAGCACGTTGTACCTATTTATATTCCCAAACTCCCCACCCTCACTATTCATTTATTAATTGTATTCATATAGTGAAAAGTGTGGTCCTCTGCCTGACACTGGTCTAGTTACCTTGGAA
Organism: Procyon lotor; assembly: GCA_028646535.1. Classification (NCBI taxonomy): domain Eukaryota; kingdom Metazoa; phylum Chordata; class Mammalia; order Carnivora; family Procyonidae; genus Procyon; species Procyon lotor. The sequence goes on along the minus strand of CM053607.1, from coordinate 39,623,020 downwards.
ATGGAGAGTGGGTAGCAAAATGGAAGAAAGATAAGAAAACAAATGAATTAGTTTTTGAGGGTCTAAGTTTGGGTTTTAACTATCCAGCCATTGCAACACTCAGAAGAATCTTCTAATTTTACTACTATTTCCTGCTCAAAATTCCTTGTCCATGTTATCTTTTCAAGTTATGTTTACATGTTCACATTTGTTAAGGGCTTTGGAAGGGAGCTTCATCTGTGCTGTGCTGTAGTTCAAAGAAAAATCTTGTGCTAGGTTCTGAGGGCACCGGAAACAGCAAGTACAAGTGTCTCATGAGGAAGTAAAAAGCATGATTTGGGTGAGAAAGACTATTAATGGCTGCAACATAGGGAAGAGTTTGGAGCTAGAGAAGCAGATGGAGAGCAGATTATAGGCATTAGAAAGTCAAGGGAAGAAGTTTGCTTTATGCTAAATAAGATGGGAAATCAATGGCAAATATACACAGAGCTTTGCTAGCACTGTCGTAATCACTTTATATACATAAATTCGTTTTATCCTCACAGCATCCCAATGAAATCAGTATGACTTTTTACATCTATATTATACATGAGGAAGCAGAGGTTCAGAGAGGTTCTGTAATTTACCCAAGGTCACCGAGCTAGTGAGAGGCAGAGCCTGGACTGAAATCTAGTTTCAAAGCCTAAGCACTCAACTTCCATACTTGAGCACCTTTCTGCTACATCATATAATTAATAAGTCATAGTGGATCCTAGACTGAAATCCCATATTTTGACCCTCAAGTCTATACTCAAGATGCTGCATGATACTGGGCTAAAGGAGGAACAGATTTGTAGATGAAAATGATGAGCTTCCTTTGAACATGTTAAGGCATTTATGTCTTATTCTGCAGGTATCTTAAAGAGATACCATGTTTATAGCACTAATCTTCCTTAAAAATTGCTCTTGGTAGGTGTTCTTCCACTTTATGAAACTGAGGATCAGTTTTGTGGCTTGCTCAGGTGGTATATCCAAATTAGAATCTAGGCTGGGAGTTGGCAAATTTTTCTGTAAAGAGAGGATTAGTAAATATTTTAGACATTGAAGACCATAAGGTTTCTGTCTCTACTGAACTATATACTATGGTACAAATGCAGCCAAAGAATAAGCAAATGAGGGTGGCAGTGTGGCTGTGTTCCAATACCACTTTATAGACACTGAAACTTGATTTAAGTAATTTTCATGTTATGAAATATTCTTTTAATTTTTCCCAACAACTTAAATAGTCCTTAGCTTGTGGACTGTACAAAAACAGGCAGCTGATTGCATTTGGCCCATAGGCTGTGATCTAGGTGGTTGGATTCAAAACCCTGGAGTGTGCTCACAAAACCAGTAAAAACCACGGAAATAAAAATTATAGGATTGTTGTAAGGCCTAAATGAGGTGATGACTATAAAGCACTTAACACAATTTCTGGTATTTAGGAAGCTACCAAAGGTCAATTCGTATCTTTCTAGAGAAGTCCTTTGTCTTTGGCGTTTAGACTCAGAGATTTAGAAACTGTTTTCAAATTGCAATGTGATGAATCTAACAGTAAGTGGCACTCTTATCTCAGGCTGGAGAAACTCCGGTGCTGCTTATGATACTGGCTTGTTTTTATTCAACAAGTGAAACTTGTTGCCTGTGCCTCCGGCCTACGAAATCTTTTCTACGGAGAAAACGGTGTGACTTTTTCAAAATACTTAATATTATGTTGTGAATACAAGTCTTTTGACCAGAGCGTTTCTCTCCTGGACAAGACCTGGGGAAGGCCTCAGCATTATTGGTTAGTACAGAGTGGATGATGACAGATGCTTCTCACATTTGCTTAACATGACCAAGGTCTGTGAAGCTGCTGGTTCCCTGCCACCTACTCTGATTTGGGGTAAGGGAAGATATTCAAAGGATGGGAGTCAGATGGTGAGGTATGACTGGGCTGATGAGGAATGCATTGTATCAGCTACAAGGAAAGGTATCTTTTGGGTCTTTAGTGATTTTTCCCATTCATTCACTCATTCAACAAACATGAAGATCTGCTATGCATACTAGCAGATCTTTTTTTTTTCTAGCAGATCTTTAAGAGCTATTCAAAATGAAAATACATGGAAAGGTATTTTAGATATGATCAAAGCAAGTTTGTAGTCTGAGTTCATATTTGTGTCTATATATATTTAAATTGGAAAAATAAAAATGATTTCATGGATGAAGAAATTGAGACTCAAGAATGTAACTTGCTATACACTAAGGACACTTCAGCTAGCAAATGGCAGAATTAAAACTCAGGCTTATAAGAAAAAAAAAAAGAGCAAGTCATGGTAGGATTGGGGCTCCACTATTGGCTATTTAGCCAATTGAATCTCAATTTCCTTAACTATGGTAATTTTTGTACCTATCTCGTAAGGTAGGCATGGTTAATGTTGAGAAGTCATTTGTCCCCGAGCAAAATACTCAGGTCTCGGGCTTGCTAATCATCTGTGCAGAAGTATCTGATCTGGAAGGGCTAAGGGGTGATCTGGGATGCTTA
>CM053607.1:39604080-39619999 GCA_028646535.1 Procyon lotor | reverse complement strand
ACATTCAACCCAGAAATATGTAAAAGTAAAAGGTAATGTTTTATGGCCAATCTGTTTATTTTAGGAATGTGGAATAGAAAATAAGTGTATTAAGGAGGGCATGTATTGCATGGAGCACTGGGTGTTATATGCAAACAATGAATCATTGAACACTACATCAAAAACTAATGATGTACTGTATGGTGACTAACAATAAATTTTTTTTTTTTTTAAGATTTTATTTATTTGATGGAGAGAGAGAGAGATCACAAGTAGTCAGAGAGGCAGGCAGAGAGAGAGGGGGAAGCAGGCTCCCTGCTGAGCAGGGAGCCCAATGTGGGGCTCAATCCCAGGACCCTGAGATCATGACCTGAGCCGAAGGCAGAGGCTCTAATCCACTGAGCCACCCAGGCGCCCCTTAACATAATAAAATTTAAAAAAAGAAAATTAGTGTAGTGACAACAATAGATTGAAAGAGAAAAATCACTTGATCATCTCAACAGATGCACAAAGCCATTTATAAAATTTAATATCCATTCATGAAAAAAAGAAAAAAAGTCTCTTAGATATTTAGGAACAGAAGAGAGCTTTCTTAATGTAATAAACAGTAGCTCCGTAAAACCTACAACATAATACATACCCAAGGTGAAATCTGAAACCTTTAAGAGCTGGAATGAAATAGGATACCTGCTATCTAAACTTCTGTGAAATAGGAACTAGATTTTTCCTCCAGCATGGTAAGGGGGGAAAAATGTAGGATTGAAAAGGAAGAAACTAAATTGTTATTATTTGCAGGAAATAAGACTGTCTACATAGAAAACTCAATATAATCTACAGATAATTTATTAATAAGGTTGGAGGGGAAAAAATCATTCAAAAATAAAGTACATTTCAGAATACCAAAAACAAACAATATAAAAACTGAAAAATAAGATACATGTAAAATAGCATCAATAATATGAAGTTCCCAGGAAAAAGTCAAGATATAAGTTGAAGATCTCTATGGGGAAAATTTAAACATGTTATTAAGGGGTATTAAAGAAAATCTAAATATAAGAGGAACACTCAGTATTGTAAAGAGGTCAAATTTACTCCACAAAGTGGGAGAAAAAACCCCTTTATTTACAGCAGATTAAATCAGCAGAGGACTAGTATCCAAAATATGTAAATTATTCATAAATTATATGAATAATTATCAATTTATGATAAAAAATTGAGAATCCCAACAAAAATGGGTACAATTAGCATTTGTCCTCTTAGCACTCCCCAGATCCAAATGGTTCATAAACAAAAGAAAAAGTGTTTATTAACCTTGCTAGTAAAGAGGAAAATGCAAATTAAAGACACAATGAGATGCTATCATATCCTTTACCAGTTTGGAAAAAAAAAATCTGGTAATACTAAACATTGATGAGGATGTGAAATAGGAGAAATTCTTATACACTGCTCGTAGATATCTTGGGAAACAGGCATTTTTTAATAAGTTTCAAAATGTATATCTCCTCTGACCCAGTAATGTCACTCTCAGAAGTGTACTCTAGAGAAGGTTCTGTACGTGTGCACTATGATTTGTGTATGAGAATGGCCAGGGGGGGCATGTTCATGATAACTGAAACAGAAGGTGAGGTGTTTATCTATAATATAATGAACAAATTTGAGGCATATCCATTCCCAGAAAAATATTCAGTAATGAAAACAATCTACAGGAATACACAACAGCATGAATGAACCTCACAAACACACTGTTGAGTGAAAGAAACAAAACACAAAAGCTTACAGATGATATGATATCATTCATTCGATGTTCAAAAACAAGCAAAACTATACATATAATTTTGGAATGCATACACAAGTGGTAAAACCATAAAAAGGATGAAGGCTTATTGCAGAATTTAGAATAGTGATAATCTGTAGGAGAGGACGAAGGTTTTGTGATCAGGAAGGGACACATGGGCTTGGAGTGGTTGTCAGCAGAACTCGAGGAGCCTGGCAATGTTCTACTTTTTGTTTTGGGTCCTGGTTACCGGAGTGTCTGCTTTATAAATATTCGTACACTATAAATTTATATGTGCAATGTTTTGTGCATCTCTTATGTTTCCCACCACACAACAGTTTAACCTTAAAGTCGTATTGTGACATCATCGTGCACCCATCATCTTGGAAAAAATTCAAAAGTCTGATGGGACCGTTACTGGCAAAGTCCTCACTGGTTGTGAGAATGGCAGCAACTGGAGTTAAGTGCTTTGTAAAACGGCTCAACCACATTCCTGTAAAGTGGATGCCTGTGAAGAGAGAAAAATGAGACTGTAGGTCAGGAATGAAGGGGGAAAATAGTAAAAGAAAAGAAAAAAAGAAAGAGAACTCCCTGGATGGATGAGAACTCCGTGCCTTGAACTGAGGAGTATGATCAGCGTCTCTCTCTGACCTGAGAGAAGACTAATAAGCCAACAAAAGAAAGAAGAGGTGTGTGCATGACTGGAGAACATGCCCAGGGTGGGTGACCCCTCACACAGCTCCCCACACCAGTGTGTTCTCTGTCGGAAGCAGCAGGCTCTGCATTTCCAAAGTGTGACTGCAGGTAGGAGTTTCCGTGGTGACTCATACATAATTCTACAGAATTTTCTTGATGGTAGACCCCTTTTCATTTTTCAGTTTCGTCACTGGGAGCCTTGCTGAGTGATTTAGGGTAAATAATTTTACAGCCCTCCCCACTTCCTCTCCTCTGAAAAGGACTGGTTATGGTGGGCAGGGGCAGCATTAACTTCCCTTAGGAGTTAGTTACTTGCTGGGCAAATACTGTGATTTTCCAGAATGCTGACTTGTCTTTGCTGGGCTGCTGTTTTCCACACTGTGCAAAGGGCACCCGGAGAGGACTCTGTCTCTTGCACTCATTTGAGAGTGAGCTGAAGCTTAATCTCTCTGGCCTTCATCTCTAGTTACTAAAAATAAAAAGTGTCTATATGCATGAAAGCTCTTTATCATCTCCCCAGTGTTGTGAAGAGCATGTCCTTGTAGGTTAAAAAGCACTTTATTAGTAAAATGCCAACAAACAAACAATCAAACAAATAAATAAAATGCCTTTCTTTTTTTTTTTTTTTTTTTGTAAGAAAAAGAACCGTGAATATTTGGAAGGTCAGGTTTTTTTTTTCCCCATCTCTCCGTCCCATCCCTTTCTGGGAGGGCATCTGTAATGGACAATTGCTTTTGCTACCGGGGTCCATTTTTCCTCATGAAATGTACCACACTTTTTCTTGGGCGGAACCACCTTCCTTGACTTTAGAACATGAGGTTTGGGAATATGACTCAGGCTCAACCCAATTAGTCCTTTTTGAGCCTGTGGACACAGATAGTTAAGGAATGAGTCTGTGGCCCGATGCGGGCCTCTGAGGGAACGTGAATCACTGGCTCTACGTGAGGGCAGCCGAAAGATGTTCCCGGCGGGCGGCTGTGTGCTCTGCTGCTCTAGCGGAGGGACACCTTGGAGAATCTGAGGAGACAGCCGGAACCAGGTCCCCAGTGACCTCACTGCGGTCACTGAGTCAAGTCTGCCTGCAGCTGATCTTTTCAATAATGTCAGTCAATAAATTCGCTTTATAGTTTAAGCCAGTTTGAAGCTGGGTTTTCTCAACCACAACCTAAAGACTTTGATGAGGCAAAGGTTTCTGGGCATAAGAACAACACCAAGCTCTAGCTAGGAGAGGTGGTTCATAGCAAGGGAGAAATTTAGTTGTCTTGTCCATGTATCATCATTCTAAAGACCTGGAAGTTCCCTTCGGCTATGCCCAGGGTCTCTGGCCTGAAGTCGCCCTCTCGGTGCTGGGCCTGGCGGGGAAGGCAATGCTGAAAGCGACCTGAGGCAAATGAACTCTCTGAGACCACAAAAATGAATGTAAAATGAAAACAAGAGGACTTTCATCTGAGGTGGAGTCTTTGAACCGCCGGGCGGTTTAATAGGGAGTATATAGATCTGTTTTGTACCTTCTCCTCAAATCCCTTGTGTCCATGATCTTCCTAATTGTCTACGGGTGAGACTTTCTTTCCAGTGATATGCACACAAGACGTACTGACATGAACCTGTTTGTATATTCAGATATGAGCACGGAAAAATATCTGAAAAGAGATCCATTGTGTTGAGAGTAGGTATTTTGTGCTACAGAGATTATGGTACTTTTAAATTTGTATTCTTTTTTTTTTTTTTTTTTTCAGAATTTTCTACAGTGGGTATGACTTACATAATAAAAATAGTTTTCAAGTACTGTACAGACACACAAGTTTATAGGCGCTTGTATTTATTTATCTTTAAAGTTTTTATTTAAATTTCAGTTAGTTACTGTACAGTGTAAAATTAGTTTCAGGGGTACAATATAGTGACTCAGCCCCTCCTTATGTCACCTGTTGTCCTCCCTCATCCCCATCACCTATTTCAGCCATCGCCCGCCCACCTCCCCTCTGGTAGCCTTGAGTTTGTTCTCTGTAGTTAAGAGGCTGTTTCTTGGTTTGTCTCTGTCGTGCTATTCCCCCCTATGCATGTTTGTTTTGTTTCTTGACTTCTACATGAATGAAATCATATGGTATTTGTCTTTCTCTGACCAATTTATTCCGTACAAGCACTTTTCAGGGGAAGTCTCATGGCTAGATGTAATCTGGAAGTCAGAAGATCTAGCTCAAAATTACTTAACTTCTTACCCTTTAAAATACAAACTTAGTGCCTCCTTTTGCAGAATTTTGGGACTAATACTACACGGAAACTGAAATGTTGTGGTTTAAATAAGAGAGGGCTTTTGATTCAAATCAAGTATACGTAGGATTCCTTATGTAGTCATCTCTTCGATACCCATTCTTCGGCAGTTTCCCCATTATACAAAGTAGACTCGGATTGGACTGAGTTTTTCCAAATAATCCCATCTGTCTCACCCATGTTCTCCTGTCTCCTGATCTGGGTCAAATTCTCTAACTTCATTTTATAAATTTTGTCTAGTGGCCCTTTAGTTATCTATCATTGTGAATTCTAATTACACATAATCCTAATGTTTTCATTTGGTGCTCGGAGGCTATCTTTAAGGAGTCCGAGATTTTCCTGCTACAGAAGGAGAAAAGCAAAAACACAGACTTAATCTGTACAGTGGTATTGTAGCACCCCTCTACATGATTATAGATGCTCAACAAACACACCCTACGAGAATTCACAATACGACTTTCTAAACACAATTTAAATGAATTAATTCCCATACAAAAGACTTCTATACCAGAATCACATTCAAGGGCTCCTTTTAAAAAGCAAACTTCCATTGCTCATAATTAAAGAATCATAGGTCTCTGTGGATCTTTTAGGATCCACTTGACAAACTGAGACATCAAGTGTCTATTTCCAGGGCATGATAACATTGTTGTTTTCATGCAATGTTTTCATCCAGTGGCATCCACTGATTACAGGGCTGAAATCAAGAATGAGGAAGTTCTACACAAGCTGGAATGGAGAGATCTTTGGAACAGAGAGTTGAGTTTAGAAAGATGCAAGCTGATCAGTGTTAGCCCCCTACATGAAGGGTGAGCAGACATTTGTGGTGGGATCTGAAGCGCACAGCACCCGCTGTGAAGTAATCTTCCCAAAAAGTCAATCTGAATCTAACCAAAGCTCTACAGCTAAGTTTCATTTATAGGAAACACACAGAAAAGAGGAATAATTTAAATGACCCCACAGAATGTGGAACGTATTTGCAGAAGAAATGGTTTGTACAACTTTGATGGTGAAGCGGGGGTGGGGGGGGGGGTTGTGCGGGAGTGGAAGGAAGATTGTCCTAGATGAAGGTACTAAAGAGACAGAAAACTGAATGCAACACAGGCACGTTGTTTGGGTCTGCGTATGAACAAACGTAGGATAGAAGGGTATTTTTGAAATAATCAGGGGACATTAGATTATGGACTGAAGAATTAGGTGCTAAGACATCATTGTTAATTTGTTCATGTGTGACAATGGTATTGTGATTATGCAGCAGAAGGTCCACTTTTTTTTTTAAGATTTTATTTATTTGACAGAGAGAGTGAGAATGAGAGAGCACAAGCAGGGGGAGTGGCAGAGGGAGAGGGAGAAACCGGCTCCCGGCTGAGCAGAGAGCCCTACGTGGGGCTCCATTCCAGGACCTCAGGATCATGACCTGAGCTGAAGGCAGACATTTAACTGACTGAGCCACCCAGGCACCCCCAGAATGTCCACTTTCAAAACCCAAAATGCACACTGAAGTCTATAAGGGTGAAATAACATGATGTCTAGGATTCATTTTAAAAGAGAAGTCGATAATTTTGAATCTGTGTTTTGGGAACTCATACTTTTCTCTCTGCTTTTGTATATGTCAAAAAAGTTGTTTTTTGTTTTTTTTATAAAATGGTAAATAGAAAATGTAAGGTGCAATACAGGTATGCAATTTGTCTAGGAAAGGAAGGAATAAGAATATATATATATATATGTATATATATATGTGTGTGTATGTATGTTTTTCTTGTGTTTGCATTGGGGGTATACACAAGAGACTTAGGAAAATAGAAACCTACAGGATGGGTGGGGGAAACTGGTAGGCTAGGGGTGGGGGTAGGAACAAGGCTTCTTCATAAAGCTTTGATATTGCTTTGAATTTTAGCCATTTTGATGAATTATCTAAACAGTTTTTTTTTTTTAAGAAATAAAAGTTAAACATGAAAATGCTCAGAAACAACTCCCTATATACAAAAAACCTCAGAGAAGAGGTTTAGAGTAGATTTCTAGGCTCCTTCATGTCTAGACTTCAGTGAATTAATAAATTGTTAATATTTTATAAAGCTGATTACAGGAGTAACTCTAGAGATGGACAGAACAATAAAAAACAAAACAGAAAAAAAAAAGAAAAGGAAAAAGAACACAGACTCTGAAGGCTGAAACTTTTAAGAGTGTTGCCTGGGGTCATGTAGTAAACATGATCCCTGATGCCACGTTTAATTTAATTCTGCCTTCCCTTTGAGTATGGACATTTGCTCGTTGTTATTGGTTACATAGACAGACATATTAAGGGCAAATGTGAAATTCATAAAACAGTTTATAGTGGAAAATATCTGGAGCTCGAGGGACTCATTTCTCATTTGAAATTACCAATCATGTGCCCTTGGGCAAATCAAACTTATCAGGTCTCAGTTTCCCCACCCATAGGATGAAGAAATCTGACTACGATCTCTTGAGTAACTGCTACCTGATGCTAGGGAAGTACCCACAGAGGATAAGCTGGATATTTATATTAAATGCTCTTAGTGTCCTAAAGATGAGTGACAAGAAAATTCAGCAAGAAAAGATGGAGGAGGGCCACAGGGTTTTCAGAAACTATTCAGTCTGTGAGCGCACAGACTGTTGTGTCTCTGAGTGCACAGTTCTTTTGTAAAGAACCATTGGCTTTTAAGTTTCCCAGACAAGTGTCACTCTCCCAGGGCTGAGACTGTTGGAGTCTGAGATGTTACCTCCGTGATGGAGAGTGTGACTGGAATGCCACACTTTCTTGCCAATTCATGCCCGAAGCCGTTGGGGTGGGAGGCAAGGGGACATCTTGTGTATGTGAGATGAAATAGACTATTGGCGCCCCCCGCCACGGTGGGGGAAAAGGAATGTGGTGGAAAGGAATGTATCTTTCCCAAGTGGAAGGGTTTGAAAGTTCAGGTCCAAATCAGAATATTAGAGCAGGGAGCTGTGCCTATGTCACCGAACACAATTTCCTAATTTTTTACGTTTTATAAATGGAGGAACCGAGATCCAGCAAGGTTATATGATACAGCCTAAGTTGTGTTAGGACAAGGCTAAAAATTCAGCTCAGGAATAGAGTGACAAGGGTCCATAAATGTGAGGATAAGGAAGCTGCCGCTCATCATGGTATTCTCCTGACGCATGGTAGGTGCTTCATTAACATTGGTCACATGACCAACCAGCTGCCTGATCTTACTGAACGCATGGATACTGTGTTCCTACCTTGTGTCCCCTGGTAACCAGCAGGACCCACACGGCATCCATTTCACACAGAGGAGTATTTCATTGGAGATGCTGGAGGCCTCTCTCTACTTGCTAAGAGTTTTCCTGACTGAGAGACACTTTGCTTCCTCTGAGTGTCGCTTCCTCTTCGTTGACACTAAGGGGTAAATACCAGAGGCTGGCAGGATGTCTGTGGTGTAGCATGACAGAGAACTGGGGTTTCCTTGGTTGTAACTGTGGATTTGGCAGCAATAACAGAGCAAAGACTGGTAGTCAGATGCCCCGGGGTGCTGGGCCAGTAGTTGGGGACAGTGGCCCCCGGTCCTGTCATTGTGGAGGAGATTCGATTGCAAGAATTACCCAGTTCCATCGGAGAATTAAAACGAACCAGAGCCATTATTTGACTCATCTTCTTCAGAATCCATGGTTTCACCTCTTTCCTTCGACTGTGTCCTGCTATGGCTGCTGCTACTCACAGGTAAGTCTGGGCGTGGACTTTCACAACTGGATGCTACGGGATAAAGATGCAAGGATCGTCATTGCGATGTTTGCAATAGCAAGTTTGGAAGTAACCTCAGCGTCTACCAGTGGGGGAGTAGGTAGATAAGCTGTGATCTATGCTGCAAACAGGGAGGCCGACTACACATAGCGATATGGAATGTCTCTGAGTCCAAATGTCAGATGAAAAAAGAAGGTGCAGAAGGACGCAGATATCAGACTTTTATTTGTGTATGTGTGGTGCAGGGAGTGGGAATACATGAATGCTGGTTAACGTATGGACTCTGGGAAGGGGAACTGGAGGATGGAAAGAAGCAGGGAGAGGGGTATACTTCTCATACACCTTTTATACTGTTCAGACATTTTACTATATATATATATATTTGTTAATATATATGTAAAGGTGATTAATTTTAAACCTCAAAATAGCCTGTGTATGGTTTCGAACACACAAGCTTCTTATTCAGCCAATGGTTGTTATTCATCATGTGCCAAGTGCTTAAAAAGGGAGAGCGAGGGGCACCTGGGTGGCTCAGTTGGTTAAGCCTCTGCCTTCCGCTCAGGTCATGATCCCAGAGTCCTGGAATCGAGTCCCACATCGGGCTCCCTGCTCAGCGGGGAGCGTACTTCTCCCTCTCCCTCTCCCTCGGCCTGCCACTCCCCTTGCTTATGCTGTCTCTCTCTCTCTCTCTCTCAAATAAATATATAAAATCTTTTAAAAAATTTTAAAAAGAGAGAGATTTATGTCAAGTTAACCGCCTTTCATCAATGAGCAGCCAACTAGCCCAGACCGGTGAGTGGTTCTCCTGGCTGACAGTGACTCATTGCCTGATTATCTATTTCCATCAGCCTTGCCCTCCAGTGTTCACAGGGCTGGACCACAATTCTCTCTTAGGTCACTGGTTCTCAAAGTGAGTTTCTGAGACCGGCCATCTCAACAGGTCCTGGGAACTGGCTGGAAATTCAAATTCTTACACCCCACTCCCAGACCTATTGAGTCAGGAACTCTAGAAGTCGAGCCCAGCCATCTGTGTTTTAATTTGTCTTCCCTGTGATTCTGATCCTCCTCAAGTCTGAGAATCATTGTTATAATGAATCATCTTTCAAACAGGAGAGCAGCACTGGTTTCCTTTTTATATTATAAGGCATTACTTGCAGTTTTCTTGAAATGGACCAACCTCACTCATTCATTGCCTGGGTCTTGCTCTCTTTCCCTCTTTACTCAGGGTCTTCGGAACGGGTGTACGTAGCCGAAGTGGGTCAGAATGCTAGTCTACCCTGCACCTACACTCCCACCCCTTCTGAGGATCTTGTGCCTGTCTGCTGGGGCAGAGGATTCTGTCCTGTGTTTGAATGTCATAATATGGTGCTCAGCACAGATGGAAGGAACCTGAAATATCAGACATCTAACAGATACCAGCTAAAGAGGAATATCCACAAAGGAGATGTGTCCTTGACTATAGAGAACGTGACTCTAGCCGACAGTGGGACCTATTGCTGCCGGATCCAGTTCCCAGGCCCAATGAATGATAAAAAATTAAACTTGGAGTTGGTCATCAAACCAGGTGAGTGGACCTTTGCATGCCTTCTTGAATAAAATCACCTGCAGGTGATATTAAATATATTGACTGCTCGCCCTTCTGATCTCCCCAGTTACAGCCCTGGGAGTCCCTCTGTCCCTAAACCTAAAGTTTAACAGACTCTACCAGTGATGCCCAGCCACTTTTAATTCCCTTCATCTATTTTAAAACTCATGCACAGGATCTATAGAATGGGAGGGAAGGTCAAGAATGGTGGTTCGAGAACCTAGCTGCTCATTGGAAAGCTTTTTAAGACCTACCTAGCTCCTTGGTCCCCACCCATGAACCAGAGAAATCGATGTCTCTGGAGCAGAGCCTGAGCACTAGGATTTTACAAAGTCTACCTTAAATTATTCTCCCCTCCTGTGCAGCCAGGATTGAGAGCCATCGGACAGTGTACATGTGGGGTCCATGTGCTCATTTGTTTTAAGATTTATAGATCATTTAGTGTATGGCTGATGGAGGTGAGTTCAAATCCAACTTTGCTTCTTAACTATCCGTGTAATCTCAGGCAAGTTACTTAAACTCCATGAACTCCTCCTCAATGAAATATGGTCATTCCTCCCACACACCCATGGGAGGATTTTACAAGGTGTTTTATGAAAAACATTTAGCGTGGCAATTTGGGTGGCTGCTAGTTCTGTTATTAACAATTAGACTGTGGCGGTGATGAATGTAACACACCTCTGCCCAACACCTCAAGAGTGTAGTACACGCTCAAGGAAGGTGTCCAGGTAGGTTTGGCAGTGGGCCATGTGCTTCTCTTCATTTGTTGTGTTTTGTATTTGTTCTGCTGCCCCTTTGATTGACTGCCACAAGCTCTCTGCTCTCAGAGGAGCTGCGTCCTTATGTTGGTTTCTGATATTAGCCAAGGTCACTTCTGCTCGGACTCCATGGAGAAACTTTACTGCAGCCTTTCCGCGGATGCTCATCACCAAGGGACATGGCGCAGGTAATGATACTGGAGGTGTAGCGGGAAGCCTTCAGGTGTTTTCAGAGTTCAGAGGATTTTGAGTATGGAAAAGAGATGAGAAAAGAGTTTGAGTGGAGGCATGAACGTCACTGTGCACCTGAGATGTGTGTGGGGAGAGGGATCGGGACAAATCTGTGCTGGGAAAAGGAGCCCTGAGTTAGGCTTCAGAATTAGTCACAAGGAGCTCTGTGACCTGGGCCTAAACCTCTCACTTCCCTGTAGCTCCACTTCTTGTTCTGTCCAAGGAGAGGGTTTAGAGATTTTAGCTTTTGTAACCTAGTAAAATTCCCACTCCCTCCAAAAACAAAATTCTGGTGATCTACATGTTTTGCCAAGTAAGAAAAAAAAAAATTCTACTAATGCCATTATTGCATTAAAAAAGACATGTTTTTAAATTAATTAAATTTAGTCTAATAAAAAACTCATTACATTGCCATTATTTTCCAAATGATTCCCAGACAGGGATGTTTTGTCATAAATTGGCTCCTCTGTTTGGGGCTGGATTCAGTGATCTCAAGGATCTCTTCTAACTAGAATGAAGCCATTCCTCTTCTTTTGATTTCAGCCTCAGAAAGAGTAGCTAAACTCTTCAAATAATTCAGCAAGGGTTTTTTTTAATGCTGCTCTGGTAGAGAAGATATGGTCAAAAGAGCAGACTGCGGTTACACTGAGCAGGGAGATTAATCTTAAATGTCTCCTGTCAGATTCCTGGTCCTTCTTATACTCTCTGGAGCTCAGGCTTCCATTCAGTAAGATGAGAGTAATAACAGGTTAACAGGTGGTCCCATATCTTAATCTCATAAATCTCTGAAGTCCTACCTTATGAGATTTACGTAAGAAAGGGTATCTCAAGTGCTTAGTCCTGTATTTGATCGTAGTATGTCCTCAGTACATGTTGGTTATTGTCTTTAATGTTACCAGTAAGATCTGGAGGCAGAATGAGATTGTGGTTAAGTTCCTCAGTGACAGAGTCCCATTATCAGCTCTTCATACTAGCTTTGTGAACTCAGAGTAAAATTGCTCAAACTCTGTGAGGCTCAGTTACCTTACTGCTACTTTGGGGGTTTTCCCAGTGCCTGTTGCCTAAAATTGTTGTAAAAATTGAGTGTGATAATGTATGCAAACTGCTCAGCATAGTACCTGGCCCACAGAAAGCACTCGAATATTAATTATTACAAGTATTAAATTGAGTTCTCTACTCTAAATAAACAATCTTTGATAGTTATTTAGTGATTGGTAGTCAACATCTCTTATATAATTAGGGAGAAAATTAAATATGATGGGACAACATGACAACCCTCATCTCAAAAGGAACCTAAAATATAAAAACCACATTGGTGGAACTGCTAAGTAAACATGAATCTTGACCACATGCAAGATTTTTTCATGCAAATCCAGTTTCCACTTCCCTGTAGTTAACTAACCAAGTCATACCCCATATTTATTGATGGCCATGTTCCCATCCGGGGCTCCCATACAATGTCACCACCGAGTGGGCATTCACTGTGTGCCCACACACCTTCCTTCCAAGCCAGTACATTTTCTCAGGGTTATCTATAGCATAAACAAGTCCTTTTTCCTTTAGTTTTTACCTGTTAGCTCCTTTCCTCTAGGGCAACAAAGATGGGGTCTCCCCTTGCAAGTCAACTTGGTGTAGGTACACATACCTTTTCTTTTCATGTGGAATGTGGGTACATTGAATATGTTTGCTATTAAGTGGAATGGAGCCTTAATAAGTAAAGGTTCCAAGGGTCTTGGAAGCTCCTAAACATACCTCGAAACACAAAACAATGTTACATCTCTTTGACCTGAAGGAGGCGGAACCAGGTCATGGTGAGTCCTCAGCTCTGGAGGCAGACTTGGTTTGAATCTCAGGTTTGCCAATTACTGATTGTGTGATCTTATGCAAAGAACCTCTCTGAGACTCAGGTTCTTCATTGGAAAAATGGAAAAATAATAGTACCTATATATTGTGGTGAAGATTGAAAGATGTTACGTGAACAAAGTGCTAAGCACCATGTCTGGCAGGTAATACATGCTAGATGGTAACCATAGATTTATAAGCTTCCAAGAGCATAGAATCTCACCCCCAGAACCCCCTCCACTCCAGCCGAGTCTTGGGTTCTCTAGGAAAACCAATGGAGATTTTTCTAACTGTCCCACTCCCCTTGGTTGATGATTATATGAAATTAAGCTGTGATAATCAATAAAACAGAGTGCTCTTGGGTTATTTTCACTGTAAATTAAAATTTTTTTTAAAAAAAGGAGAAGTCAGTCTTACCATTTAGGCCAAGAGAAATAATTACAGGGAAGCAGAAACTGGAATTACATTAGAAAAATCTTGTGTGTGGTTAGATTCATGTTTACTTAGACGTTCCACCAATGTGGTTTTTATACTTTAAATTCCTTTTGGGTAGTAATAAGAGCAGAGGTAAGTGGAAGAGAATCTTATTTCCTTTTTTTTAAAAATATATTTAGGCTGAGAGTATTGAAATTTTAATATTAAAATCATGGTTTGTGAAACCAAGGGTTTTACATGAAAGGACTTAGACTTTTAGGCTCCCAGAAAGTGGCCATGACATTTAAGAAGTTTCAAAACCTCTGACTCAGCCAGAGACATGAGCAGGCATCCTTAATTTCCCCCCAGCTGACCATGTACTGGTTTTTTAGAAGGCAATGTCTGTGAGGTCAGGGCCTGTGCCCATGCTGTTGGCGGCTCTGCACCCCGTGCCTGGCACAGAGTAGGGGTATAGACAAGTTCATCAAATGGATAGACAGATGAGTAAGTTAATGGGTAAAAAGGAAAGAAGGTGAGTTGGCAACTGGTCAGTGTGACCACTTGGTAGTGACCGTGCCAAGGTGAAGGTTGTTGGAGGCAGCATAGTTAGGAGTATATGTCTGAAGCCATGCAGACCTAAACCGGAAGGCCATTTCTGTTATTTACTAAGCTGCATGACCCAGGGTAAGTCTGTTCCCTTCTAAATTCTCAGCTTCTTCATCTGTGTAATAGGGCTAATAGTCCCTCCTTTAGGGTAACTGTTTTGAATGCTAAATGAGATGCTTTGCCCAAAGAATTTAGCACAATCTCTGCTCATGGTAAATTAGAGCTATTGTTATTATTATTTTCATTTTTAGGCAACCAAATAACCTGTGTCCCTCTTAATGAGTAAATGTTAAGCTTTTTCAAGAAAATTAACTTTCGGGGCACCTGGGTGGCTCAGTCGTTAAGCGTCTGCCTTCGGCTCAGGTCATGATCCCGGGGTCCTGGGATCGAGCGCCGTACTGGTCTCCCTGCTTGGCAGGAAGCCTGCTTCTCCCGCTACTATTCCCTCTGCTTGTGTTCCCTCTCTTGCTGTGTTTCTCTCTGTCAAATAAATTAAAAAAAAAAAAATCTAAAAAAAAAAAAAGAAAATTAACTTTTGTTATCTCTCAAAGTCTAACTACAATATAATGCCTGCTTGAGCGATGTCAGTGTTGTTGGAATTCTGCAGCCCTCTTTGAGGCCATGTGGACACGACAAACCATAGGTCTTCCTGTCAGAGGTCTCCTTTTCATGGAACCTAAGTAGTTGGGTTCATTATCTGGTTAGAAAAAATATGGTCATCCTAAAATTGATCTGTGAGTGTTTAGAAAATTTTGTTGGTCTCAGGAGTATTGTGAAGAGTACAGAGTAGATTTAATTTCAAATAGGATTATAGGTGTCTTTAGGATTTTTTTTTAAGTCAGATGAAAGAAAACATTCTTGACTGTTCTATTGGATTTTTTTTCTCTCTCTCTCTCTCTCTTTATGGCAGAGACACAGACACTGGAGGGCCTCCATGATATACAACAAACTGTAAGTGACTGTGTGTGTGTATGTGTGTGTGTGCTAACCTTATGCTCGACTCAGAGAAAGGAAAGTTCAGCTTTAGTCTTCCTTCTTATTTATCTTCTGCTTGGGGAAAAAAAAATGCCTTAATCTCCCTTAGCCTCAGAGCCCTTGGCTATAACACGTTGATGATGCCAGTTCTAACTGCAGAGGCTTATTTTAAGGGTGGAATGAGGGGATGTAGGTAAAGTGCCTGACGCATAGTAAATGCTGGAAAACCAAAATGAAGAACCCTCTCGTCCCTCTTCTCCTAGTTCACAACTGTTTGCCACTGTGGAGGATTCAAAGACCCTCTGTCTCCCTAGAGTATATTTCTTCTCATTTCCATGGCAACCCCATGAAAGAAACGAAAAAGATTATGAATGAATGAAAAAGATTACTTAAATTTATTTCTTTATGTATGACAAGACCCCAGTCAGGAATATTTTAAGCCAAGAATTTCTATAGCCAACTATAAATAAATAAATATTTTAATTAACCACAAATTCAGTGTCTCCTACCTTCCCAGAGTAAAAGGAAATCCCCTAGATAGCAAGCTTGTAGTAGTGACTTAGAAATACTCTGGGGACATATCCAGGAGTCTGCCTTCATTTGACCAAGTCCCCTACTTGTGTGTTCACAATGGAGGCTCAGCACTTTGTGTTTGTCCCTCCCCCTCTCTGCGACCAAGGACTGACTCTAAGTACCTCTGTACATCGATAGTGTTTAATGTGCAGTATCTTGCATATAATACTCCTGTAGTAAATGTTTATTGAATAAATGGTAGATTTAATTCCTTAATTAAAGGAATTAAATTAAGGAATTAAATTAAAATTAAATTTAATTTAATTTTGACTTCTTTGTTTTAAAAGTGTTCACTATTATTATTTTTAAAGGGGGACATGGACTAAAATTTTGGAAGCAGAAGAATTTTCGACTCTCAATTTAAAAAATCCAATTGATCAGAGCAATAGCCATAATAGTTACCACTGCTTAAGCACTTGTTGTGTACAAGGTCCTGTGCCAAGCACATTTCTCATCACTTAATTTTCCCAAGGACC
>CM053607.1:39593000-39603580 GCA_028646535.1 Procyon lotor | reverse complement strand
GCTTTGCCAAGGTTTCAGAATCCCTAAGAGCCAAAGCTGGAATTCAAACCCAGGCAGGCTGATTCTAGCACCTAGTCTCTCACCTTTGGCTAAGAATACAAACCTTTTTAATTCATGTATTAGGTTTATTAGGAAGCACAACAACAAAACTCATTTCTTTCTGTGCATCGTCCTTTTTTTTTAGATTTTTTTTTTTTATTTATTTGACAGAGAGAAACATAGCGAGAGAGTACAGCGAGAGAGGGAACACAAGCAGAGGAAATGGTAGTGGGAGAAGCAGGCTTTCCGCAGAGCAGGGAGCCCGATGTGGGGCTCGATCCCAGGACTCTGGGATCATGACCTGAGCTGAAGGCAGGCACTTAACAACTGAGCCACCCAGGTGCCCCTGCATCATCCTATCTTATTTGTTCCTCAGGCGCAGGTCTTTAGGGAGAGGTGGCAAGTCCTGTTACCGATGGGACATGGGCCAGGACGGAACATTTGGGTTTTGCCCCTTCACAGCACTCACACACACATATTATTATCTAAGTTATTTTTGTTTAAAAAATCTTCTTAAGGTATGGTTTATTATACTCTAACTGCATATTTAAAGTATATTCAACTTGATAAATTTCAATGTGGGAATCTATCACTACCTTCAAGATCCAACCATTGCCGTCACACCAGTAGCCTCACACACTGTTGTAATTATGATAGATTCTCTTCGCTTTCAGGGCAGAGTCTAAGGCCTTATACTCCAGGGCTTAGTACATTCCAGCAGCCTTTCCTACTCATACTTAAATATGGACTGCGTATTGGGTGACCAACCATCCCAGATTTGCCCAGGAGTGACGGGGCTCCTCGAATGTGGGATTCCAGTGCTAAAACTGGGACAGAGCTGGGGAAATCAGGATGAATTGGTCACTCTAGTTGTGTGGCTTAAAGCTGCTGAGTGCTTTATGCGCATTAAATCCTCATAATTACTCTACTGAGAAAGATACTAGTATTATTCTAATTTACCAAATGGAGAAATAGCATGCTGTTAAAAATCATATGATTAATTGATGGATATGGAATCTGAAGATAAGATTCTCCTGTTCCTCATCATTATGCTGTTCTGCCATTAATGGTAAATGGATTGTTCAAAGAAAGAAGCTACCCCATCCACACTTACCTGGATTTACTGAGAGGTAGCTGGGGAGTTCGTGAATTGATCAAGTGGATATAAATAATATAATAATAATATATATATATAATAATATAATAGCACTCACTACCTTTTTGAGTTCTGCCATGGCCTAGATATTAGGGACCATTCTAGTTTGTGTAAAGAGGCTTGAAGTGAGGTTTCTTCTCAATGGGAGATGTCTGACACTTTGTACCCACATCTTTGTTACTACAAAGACATGGTTACTTAGAAAAACAGATGGGAAAGTCCTGTTTGATTTGTGATCTTTTCCTTAGAAGTTGCTGGAGAAAATCTTAAAACCAAGATGACAGGTGTTTAAGTCAGGACATCAAAGCCATTAATTGACAACAATACAGCAAGCAATCCTATATCTTTCTAGTGCATTCTCTGCAATGAGCATCCATACCTCAATACTACTCAAACCTCTCTCATTTCTCATTCGACTGATGAAATAGCAAAAACCTGTTCCTTCTCCTTTACCTTAGCCAAGACTTCATTCTTCCTTTTACCCTTTTCTCTAGAATCATCTACCTCTCTCCCTTTCTATTTATTCTATTTTTGTTAGCATAAAAATACGTTCTAACTCACACATTCTTCCTTAGCTACTCCCATTTCTCCATTCTCCTTCACAGGCAAATTTCTCAGATGAGTTATTCCTACTTCATGTCCACTGAAATCTTCAGCCCATCCTTTAGCTTCTATACCTTAAGGACCAAGGAAATAGTTTTAGTCACAATTACTGATGACCTCCATTTTCTAAATCCAGTAGACACTTCTGTCGTAATTGTCATCAATCTTTCAGCAATATTTAACCAAATCGACCCTCACTCATTCTAGAAAGTCTTCCTTCTCTGGGCTTCTAGAACACCACTCTCCTACTTCATTGGCCAATACTTTTCAGTCATTTTTGTTATTTCTTTTCCTGCTTCATCTTTAGGTGTTGATATTCCTCAGGGCTGGTCCTTTCCCTTTCTTGTATACCCTTTAGGTGATCTATATTTCCACAGGCTTAAATGTCATCCTTAATTTCCCTCTCCAATTCAGAGTGTCTGTTTGTATAGTTGATACCTCCACTTAGATGTCTCTCACATTTAACATGTCCAAAATGGAGGTCTAGAGTCCATATTCCACCTTCCCAGAACACAACTTCTGCCTCTCTGGTCTTCCCCATTATAGCGTTTCAGTACCATCCATCTGGTTGCTTATGGCAGAAAGCCAGAGGCCATCCTTGAATCCTGTTTCTTCTTAACACAAAATTCAATTTTAATTCCTGCAGACTCTCTCCAAAACCCATGTAAAATCCACTCATTATTCTGCATCTCTCTTGGTCACCACCTTACTCTGATCTGAGGCATCAAGATCTCTACTTACTTCTTCATTTTTTTATACTTCTTTTAATCTATTCTTCACATAGCAGGTGGGGTGATCATAAAACTCAATCAGCTCTCATATTTCTGCTCTCCAATTATTTCTAGTAGGCTTTAGAATAAATTCCAAAATCTTGATTATGATTTAAAAGGTCCTTTGGAGCTAGCCACAGCCTACCTCTCAGACTTTATCTTGGGCCGCTGTCTTATTTCAGTTTCAGGAACCCACCGTCACCTTTACCAGGGGTTCTCTGTGCTTGAATTCTCCCCCTGGCTCTTCACTTGTCTGACACATTCTCTTTGTTCAGAACTGAGCTTAAAGATCACCTCTTTCGAAAGTTTTTTCCTGACCACCTTCTCCATCATCTGTTCTCCTGCATTATTAGTTCCACAATTAGAAATTATTATTTTAAGTGCCTCTCTCACTAGAACACAACTTTTAAGAAGTCAGGGCTCACAATTCACTTTTGCATCTTTCACTTTTCACATCTCATTTTGCGCCTAGCATACTACCAGGCGCATAGTTGATGTTCCATATATTTGCTGAGTATAAGAAATACATCCTTATTCCTTAATAGCATAGTCCATGTAATAAATCAAGACACACACTGATAGTATGATTTATTTCAGTCCAAATGGAGACCAGATTTCCCTAAACAATCCTTGCTTCCAGTGAGTTCATTTTATTTTTTATCTCATTTGTTTTATGGGAGCATTTTTAATTGACTTTTCTTCTACTTTTTACCTAGGGTATTCTTATAGCAAAGAGAAGTTACAGAATTCAAGGTAAGAATAATGGGTGGGGAAGTGGAAGGTGGGAATCTTGGAGGCCCCTACTCTAAGATGGCTTTGCTCTTAGAAGTCCTGCCTTGGGATTTCAACTTAGACTTCTTCCTTACCTTAGGCATGGATTAATGCAACACTAATTAAACACGCTGCTCTGTTTTCCTTTCTAATTTCTCTAGCTTCATTGCCTAAATTTGAGGTATAGAATTCATCTCGCTATTGATAGGAAATGCTTTTTTGTATATTAATGGTTTTTTTCAATCAATTGACCCATCCAGTGACTGAGCTACATTCAGGCACTGGGCTGGGCACTGGGTTACACAAGTGAGCAAGAAACCCAGAATCTACTCTTAGGGCTTTTAGAGATCAGCCCAGGTATTCTTAACTTATGTTCCTATTAGAATCACCTCGGGCATTTGAATATATTGTAGCCAACCCCAGAGCAAATAAATCAGAATCTTTGGGGATGGGACCTAAGAATAGGTGTTTTTCTAAGAAATTTCCAGGTAATTCTAATGTGGGAACAGGGTTGAGATCTACTGGTCTATTATATTGCAGCCTTGATATCCATTTTTTAATATATGCATATGTATACATATACCACGCGCACATACCTCCATTCCAAATACACAAAGCTTAAAGTAGAATTTGATTTTTGGTGTGTGGGTAGAATGTAGGGTAAAAAAATGACTCTGACTATTGAATATTCTCTAAACATGAGTAATTTTAGACAAAGTATAGATAATATATTTATGAAGACAAAATAATCTACAGTAATAAAGTCTAATACGGCCAAATAAAATATTTAATTATCACTGGCTTTCGGTCATCTGTGCCAGGATTTGTTATTAGAGCTGAAATTTAAAATGTGATACAACCCATAGGTAATATTTACATGCATTAATTCATTATTTGGTTGAAATTATTTGGAGAAACTATCTGGTTAATGCTGATCTCTATCCCTTGTTATAGCATATGATGCTTAGTAGGCACTTAAACATCTGACGATTGAGTGAATAAATGCTCCTTATTGCAGCCCTGTGAAACAGAATGCTTATTATTCCCATTTTACGGATGACAAAACCGAGACACAAAGTTTACTAACACGCAGCCTCCATGGGATTTTTGTGTATTGTTCATTGCAGCATTTCTTGCTTCCTAGAATGGTGTGTAACACACTAAATAATTCCTGATTGAGTGAATGAAAAAAGAAACAACCAACCACCCAATTTACCCAAGGTCTTATGGTTGGTAAGAGAGACAGAATTCAAACTCAAGTCTGGCTGGGTCCATAACATATTCGTATTTTGTTCTTTTTGAAATTATTCAAGCCTATAGAAGAACTGAAGTTACTATACAAGGAACAATAGAACCTTTCAATGAAACTTGTGATTTAACATTTTGACATACTTGCTTGGTCTGTTTCTCTGTTTATATACACAGTTTTTTCCTGAACCATTTGTAAGGTTATTTCAAGCATCTTCACACTTCACCTCAGCCCTTCAGTCTGTCCCTCCTTATAATACTGTGCCATTTTTGTACTTAAGAAAATGAAGATGAATTCAAATTTCCTCAATTGTTCCAGACGTTATTTTATTACTGTTTTATGGCCTCTTCCTCCTAGTTAGGACCTGATTAAGGATCATGTACTACATTTGGTTGTAGTCTCTTCAGCTAAGCCTGTTTTCTTACCTCTATTCTGTGCTGCCCAGGAGATGCTGAACTCAACTGTGACATTTCTTTCCACAGCCTCATCACTTTGGCCAACCCCCCTCCCTCGGGGTTAGCAAATACAGGAGCAGAAGGGATGCGCTCGCAGGAAAACATCTATATCATTGAGGAAAACATATACGAAATGGAAGATCCCTATGAATACTACTGCTATGTCAACCATGGTCAGCAATCCTGACTACCTAGAGGTTTAACCCTTTAAATGCCGCCAGATCCCACTATGTCATTTTTGAGCATGGTATCATTTTTGAAAACTGTGAAATGTGTCCGCTGATTAGTTTTAGAGGCTCTGTCCACGGCCACCGAGCAGAGTTTTTACATTTTTCTGAAGATAATTAGCTCCCATAGGGAGGTAACAGTGACCTGTCCTGCAGCTGGCACAACATGACCTCTGTGTTTCAGCCATCAGGGCTACCCAACTCAGAGACTGCTAATTGGGGCATCAGAGCTCAAATGGGCTTTATATAAAAGAGTAGGAATTCTTAATATGCCCTCCCCGAAATGCCATGAAATTCAGTCACATGATGGATCCATAAAGCTCCTGAAAATATAGGGAAAATTATGTGCTAAGATATGTGCATGTCTTTTTGGGACAGAAAGATGAAAGGGGGCACTGATTTTCAAAGAGATCTGTGACCTATAAAAAGTTAAGCTACTGGAGGAGGAGGAGAGGGTCTTGAATGTTCTCTCTGAGCCTCAAGACTTATGCTTCTCTGCATATTGCTTCTTTGAGAGTAAGTGCCACTGCAGAGCTCTCCTTTGCCAGTTAGGTAGACTGCCCAGCAGGTCCTATGTGTGGCAGGAGCTCCCAGAGAAAAAAGAAGTGTGCCCCGTGTGCGTTGACAAGTTTTGCCTGGGGCACACTCAACGGGAAACATCTCCCAGCAACTTCTCCATTCACAGAGAGAACTGGAGTTCTATTTTTGATAGAAGAAGAAGCAGTGACTGGGACACAAGTTCTGGTGGAAAGAAGAAAAAGGGCTCCAACAATCTATATCAGCATCAAGTTCTTTGAGGGAAAGACTGGTTCCTAAGCTTCAATTTCCAGGTGGTGGTGACTGGGTTTATCTTGCTTATTTGTTGCCTGCCCAGTGCCTGACACAGCTCTCACACCTCATAAAAATTTACTAAATATCTTTAGAGTGAAAAAAACTAAGAAAGGTAGCCTTCTGCAGTCTTTTCCATTGCAGGGCTTAGATAGAGCTCTTCCCAGAGAACTCACAGATACTCCTAAGATCCCAGATCTGCTCCTACCTAGTTCCAAGTGGTGTTTGTGTCTTAGCATCATCTCCAACTCAGGCTTTTGGAAGTCTGTTACTCTTTTGTCTGTGTTTCCCTTCCCTCCCCTCCCCTCCCTTCCCCTTTCCTCTATTCCTTTTTCTTCTCTTCTCTCTCTTCTCTTTTCCTTTCTCTTCTCTTCTCCTTTCTCTCCTCCCTCCGTGCCTCCCTCCCTCCCTCCCTCTCTCTCTCTCTGTTTTTTTTTTTTTTGGAGAGGGGCAGGGGAAAAGGGAGAGAGAGAATCTTAAGCCAGCTCCATGCCTGGTACTGAGTGCAAAGTGGGGCTTGATCTCTAAGATCATGACCTAAGCTGAAATTGAGTCAGATACTTAACCGACTTACTTAACCATCCAGGCGCCCCTGTGTCCCCCTTTCTGCTGAGCCTCCTCAGCACATAAAGAATCAACGACAAAGACCTACTTCTGCCTGAAAACTGCCCCTCCCCAGGAATAACTAAATGGCTACCTTGTTGTAAGCAGAAAATGTTGGTCAGCAAGGATGTAGGCAGCCTGTTTATTTCTAGGAGTCTTTCTGGCAGTCTTGCGTGAGTTACAATGTTCAGGCTGCATTTAGACAGTTTTGGGAAGTACTGGCTCTCTACAAGGAGATATATAAGGGAGATCATTTTGCAAAATGATAGGCAGCAGCTCTCATATAAGACTAAGAATCATTAAATATTTTAAAGTCATGAAATTCTAGAGGGAAGGGACTTCAGAACCTTTTGAGGCCAGCTCAATGGTTTCCCCAGCAGAAAGAGGTTCTTATCCTACAAAAATCTTTAAACAAGGGTAATATACATGGAATGATCATTGCAACAGTGCTTGTACAAGACTTTTTTCACCAACTGGGGAATAGTTGGTTATTGTGATGCCAACACACTGGTGTAGTTAAAAATAATTAAGTGGTCTTAATTCATTACTGAGCTGTTTTCCCAATTCAGTGAATATTTAAATGCCTACTATGTGCCAGGTACCCTGGGGCTGAGACCATAGAGAGAGACCAAATAGACATATCCCTGACCCCAGAGAACTTGTATTTGATCTGATGTAAGGAGGATTCATTCCATTCAGTCAGTCAGTGAACATTTACTGGCACCTACTTTGTGCTAGATACTGTTCTTCTCCCTCTCTATATTTCTGTATGGCAGTGAGGGAGATAAACAAAATCCCTACTCTCATGGAGTTTACATAATTTATCAGAGGAGAACACTATATTGTTAACAACAACAAAAATTCTGGAACAATGTATGTAGTTGATGCTAATTTTTTCTTTTGCCTTTAAGAAAATCTGGAAAAATACACCAAAATTAAATGGCTGCCCCACAGGGGCAAATAGTCATGAGACAGACTTTTTCCTTTTATGTGATTTTATAATTGTTTGAATTATTTTTTGTAATAGAAAATTAGGTTTAATCATTATAGCACTGTATTCCTGTCTGTCTTCCTGAACATAGAAAAAAATGAAAACTAGGATAAGATAGATTCAAGGTCAAGGCTGGCAGGAAGCCAGGACTGGAATCCTGGTTTTCAGAGTAGGATCTATTCTATGTCAAGTATGTGGAAGGGGAAAGTTGGCAGAAAGGGGAACAAACCCTACAAGTCTACTACAAAGAGCCCTAGAGATAAGTGGTAACTTAATTAAAAACAGTGTATTAAGATTGAATATGTAGCTTGCTCCTAGAAGTATCTTAGGATTTTTCCTCCACAGCCCTTCCATAGGAGACCCACGGGATGAGAGGGTGCTCCTTGACCTTTTGAGACCATGTTTTATCTGCATATCACTTCTAGATTTGGAATTCCTGAGGCAGAAGTCCCAAGCAGTTCAATGCCTCCTTAGTTGATTTTTGGGTACTCCCTCATGCCCATTCTCATTTAAACTTAATTGTCATTTAAATATAAATTTGAAAAATTAAGCTGTCAGGAAAAGGGAAGGGGCAGCCAGATCATTTGGCTGAAAGTTTCGCAAACTTGAGGAGGGCTCAGATTTTAGTCCATTTTCACTGGAATATTTGTGCCGAGAAGCAGTATGAATCAGAAATGTTTTAGGCTTGTAGATCCTCTGTGTCATTTCTTCAGTAATGGTAACCACAATTATAGAGGTCATTCCAAGTCACTCATTTACTCATTCACTCATAGCAGTGATAATCTTTTGTGAATTATTGTTCGAATTCCTTCTGCTTATGGTGTGACTCTTCTTTTCCAGAGAAAGAAGTGAGTTGTTTTTGTTTTTGTTTTTTAATGATTATTTAAGTTATTAATTTGTGGTGGCAGTGGGACATCTGTTTAAATGTGCACATTATTTTAATGTAATTGTTTTGTGGGTGGGTCACCTTTGGAAAATATTTCATTATGGTTTTATATTTTATACTTGCAACCTGTTTCATGATAAGTCGATTATGTTGTCCTTTGTAATTTCTACATTTTGTGTTTGTACTTTTTCATTCATTTAAACCTAGTTCATGTAAAATAGAAATATTTTCTACTCCAATGCAGTGTTTACCTTTTTTTGGTCAGTTCTGAAATATCTATAATCTCTACATCTTTATCTAATCTGTTTTAAATGTTACTTGCAGCTTCATTTACCATTACTGATCAATTGCATGCTGAATTTAGTTTTTGTTCAGAAAGTACTTCAGTAAAAAGTAACAACTGTAAAAATGTAGGGGAAGGTTGTTTCCTACAGTTTTGTTATATTATAACAAATAGACTATATATTTTAATATATATGGCTATATTATGAGGCAGATTTTTTTAATTCATTTCTTTATCCCAAAGTTCACCACTATGTCTTAGAAAAAATCTCTTGACCTTAGTATTGGTTGAATCTGACAGTTAAGGTAGAGATCCAAGGGGTCAGATAGATCCAGCTATCTAGGTCTCTGGAAGGTTCTTGGGGAGAGCGGTGCCTTCCATCATTCTCTCCAGCAACCCTCTGACTTCAGCAAAAATTCCTATTAGGGCAACAGGAGCCAAATAGCTTCTGATCACCGTGGGAGAAAAGAGTTATCCAAACTAATAGAGTCTCAGGTAAAAGCTAAGAAACAGGATGCTATCCTAGCTCCCTTATTTTAAGCAAATGTGTTTACAAGGGGCACTCTGGGTTGGACAGCTGATTTGGAGTTTTACAGTATATTAAGACTTAAGAATCTCTATGAAGTGGAAGACACACATCTTATTAAATTGCTTGTTTCCCTTATTATTGTTTTTTTAACTTTTTATTTTGAAATACTTTAGGGTTTACAGAAAAATTGCAATGATAGTACAGAGTTCCTATATTCATTCACCGGTTTCCTCTAATGTTAGCAGCTTATGTAGCCATGGTACCTTTGCCCAAACTAAGACATTAGCATTGCTATAATACTATTAATTATAGACTTTGGAATTCTTTTATTGATTTTTAAAATTTTAAATTAAGTGCTTTTTGATAAATATAACAGAGTTTAGGTTAAAGGTCAGTATCCCTATTCCCTGTCCTTCTTATCCAAATTTCTCCCCAATCCTGCTCCCCAGAAAGAATCAGTATTACTGCTTCATTCTTTTCGGCCAGCACCATCTAGCAGAAATACAATGAAAACCACATAGGTAACCTTAAAAATTCCTAGCCACATTTAAAAGGTAAGTAGAGACAAGTGAAATTAATTTCTAATAGATTTTTTTAACTCGACCATCTAAAGAATTATTTTAATGTAGAATAAATATAAACATGATTAATGAGTTCCTTGTTTCCTCCCTTTCATGCCTGAAACTCCAGTGAGTATTTGTTATTTAGAGCACATCTAATTTCTGATTAGTCACATTGTAAGTGCCCTATAGTCACATGTGGCTAGTGGCTACAGTATTAGTACAGTTTTAGACCATTCCCTATTCTCTCTCATACACACACAAAGACACACATTGCAATTTACTTTCTCCACTGTTTGAAAAAGGCGACTGGTCCATGTCAGATTATATGGGACAAAAGCATTCATTGAGATAACTGTGTAGTATTAAGTAGAACAAATGTTCATCATCTATTAAATCATTTCCCCATGCATAGATATTTAGGGTTTTTTTTTTTCCACTTCAAATAAGGCTGCAAGGAACATCCTTTATAGAAAAACCTATGTGCAACCACTTCACACCAGTCAGAATGGCTAAAATTAGCAAGACAGGAAGTGACAGATGTTGGCAAGGATGCGGAGAAAGGGGAACACTCCTACACTGTTGGTGGGAATGCAAGCTGGTCCAGCCACTCTGGAAAACAGTATGGAG
>CM053607.1:39522891-39582667 GCA_028646535.1 Procyon lotor | reverse complement strand
GTAAAAACACATAACAAATTTTTAAAATTGAAGATGTAAAGTCCTATGATTACAAATGAAATAAACTATGTAAAAAGAGAAAATGAAAATACTTGTAAAATTAAAAGATTGAGTCCTCATGCTCTGTTTTCTCTTTATTTATAGATGCTGTAGTTTCTTATACTCAAGTGATTGGAGTGGTGGGTCATTCTGTCATGCTACCTTGCACCTACTCAGCAGCTCATGGGGTCACAACCATGTGCTGGGGCCGAGGGGCATGTCCCATGTCCCGTTGCTCAGACGAAGTGGTCTGGACGAATGGATCCCATGTCACCGTTCGGAAGCACCCACGTTATAAGCTAAAGGGAAACATTTTAAGAGGGAATGTGTCTTTGACCATTGAGAACGTGGCCCAGACGGACAGTGGCCTCTACTGCTGCCGTGTGGAGCACAAGGGGTGGTTCAATGATATGAAACTCACCCTGTCGCTGGAGATAAAGCCAGGTGAGTTGTCTTCTGTCTTCCTTTGATCACCTTCGTGAGGGTGAACTGAGATGTTTCCTGTTTGGTAGTGACTTTCTCTTCCTTCAATAGGGAAAGGGGAAGTTCCTCGAGTCTTGTTTTTAAGAAACTGTTAGAAAGTAGAATAACTTCGATTGATATAAAATGAAGTGTTCAGAACCAATCTTGAATAAGACTGTAGGCAAGAGGCTCTTCCCAGTCAGCAAACTATCTCCTAAAGCAGGGCTTAAAAAATGCTTGGGTGGCTTCAGGGGTGCCTGGATGGCTCAGTCGGTTGAGCGTCTGCTTTAGGCTCAGGTCATGATCTCAGGGTCCTGGGATCCAGGCCCAGGGAGCCTGCTTCTCCCTCTCCTCCCACTTGTGCTATCTCTGTTGCTATCTCTGTCTCTTTGTCTTAAATAAATTTTATTTATTTATTTTTAAAAAGATTTTATTTATTTATTTGACAGAGAGAGAGAGAGACCACAAGTAGGCAGAGAGGCAGGCAGAGAGAGAGGGGGAAGCAGGCTCCCCACTGAACAGGGAGCCCAATGTGGGGCCCAATCCCAGGACCCTGAGATCATGACCTGAGCCAAAGGCAGAGGCTTTAATCCACTGAGCCACCCAGGTGCCCCTTAAACAAATTTTAAAAAATGCTAGTTGGTTCATGAAAAAACATTTAGTGTTCCATTGTGAAATAGAGTGAACATTCTTATCAAGCTGGATTTGCTTAAAGAACTGCCCTTTCTTTGAGATTATGTTTTAGAAGAATTTTCAAATGTCCTAAACATTTTAATGTTTTAGATAATTTTCTAAAACATTAGATAATTTTAGATAATTATCTAAAACATTTAATGTTTTAGATAATTTTCAAGCATATAGAGTAGGTAACATAATACAAGATCTTGTCAAGTAAAGATATGACCCAGGTATAACAATTGTCAGCTCAATCTAGTTGCATATACATCATAAAGGGATATAAAGTTCCATCCTTCCCTCTGCCCTGCCTGGGATTTTTGAAGCATATTTCATATCATATCACAAAATTGCTTGTTTAAAAATTAAAGTGACTTTACTGTAATATGAAAACATTTACATCCCAATGACTATTCACCAGTTGTTTTTAAGAATTTGATGAAATCCAAAAAAAAAAAAAAAAAAAAAGAATTTGATGAAATCCAAAAATCTCTCTTGATGTGAAAATTTTCTTTTCTTTTCTTTTTTATTTATTTATAAATTTATAAAAATAAATTATTTATTTTTATTTATAAATAAAAATATTTATTTATTTTCTTTATTTCTTTATTTCATTTCTTTTCTTCTCATTTTCTTTACCATTGGATGAACAGAGTGGATCTTTAGGATTTCCCAGTTTCTGGTATTCCTTCTTAATGACTTTCCCTCTGCTAAGCTCTGATATTGAGAATAGAACCCAATACCTGTGGCCTTAATAAACATAAACTATGTGTCTTTCTTTCTCTCTTTCTCTCCTTTTTCTTTCTTTCTTATTAAGAGGAACTTAGTTTTGCAATCTCCCAGCTTTTGGACTTGGTTTGTTTCTTTTGTGAAGACTAGTGACATAAGGTCAGTTCTGATGGAGAAAACAGCTGACCGTGGGGGAAACCATCTGTGGGAAGCAATTTAGGGAAGCCAAAAGAGGTTGGTGATAATTGTGTGCTCTAGACAGACGTGGGGAAGCAAGCGCGTGGAGAACAGATTATGATTAGAACTTTTTGATTTATAAAATTTATTATTGGTTTGGCTGAATGTTGGGAATTGACATAGCGGAGAAATGAGTAGGACACTTGTAAAGTGCTTGGAAATTTAATAGGTGGGCACTTACAAGGGCAGTGGTCTGTCAAGTGGGAAGAAGGTCTGTAACTAAGCCAAGGAGACTCTGCCTCCAATAACCAATTCTTTGC
Source organism: Procyon lotor (assembly GCA_028646535.1). Lineage (NCBI taxonomy): Eukaryota > Metazoa > Chordata > Mammalia > Carnivora > Procyonidae > Procyon > Procyon lotor. The sequence continues at coordinate 39,580,265 of CM053607.1, read as the reverse complement.
TTAAGTTTTCTTGTGGTTTTCACTGGCTGAGCTTACTCTTCAAATTTTGTTCAGGCTTTTTACAACCAGCATCAACAGTACAGTTTGTTCACTTTAGCCTGTGGAAAATATTTACCACCGAAGAAATGTAGCTCATTAGACAATTTGATTAGGTCACCCCTCTATTGTTTCCCTTATTCTCTTTTGATTAGATTTTTTGCATGTGTGCTTCTCCCCCTGTAGATTAGATTTCAAACTGGAAGGAGGGGATTGGATTGTACTCTTTTTCAGAGTCGCTAACTACACCTTAGATCTGGGTGAGCAAACCATAGCCCCAGGACTAGATTAGATTACAAAACAGGCCCGCTGTTTTATACATTTTTATCTGAGCAGCCATACCCATTATCTATATATATTGTCTACGGTGGCTTCCCCATAGGCGGAGTGGAGCAAGTGCCCCTGAAGTCTAAAGCATTTACTGTCTGGACATTTCCGGAAACTTTTTGACCTCTGCTTTGGACTAATGCTTTGCACGTAATAGACACTCACAAATACTTGTTGAAAAAGTTTTTTCCTCTTCAGATTCTAAATTAAATTACATCTTTCAAAAAGAAAAGTTTTCAAACCAACTGTCCCCTATTTAAGTGACATGGTTTTCTTTTGTAGTCAGGTCAAAATGTAAGGAAACTTCTTGCAGAGAAAAGGGTGCCTAGTGAGAGCAGAAGTATACATTCTTGATTCAGTCAGTCCTTCATTAGTTTGCTTTTGTGCCAGGCCCTGTGTGGGGACTAACTTCTGGTTTGAGCTCCGTCTGTGTAGCTCTGACACCCCCACTAACTGATTTGGAATTCTATACTGTCTCGGAATCTGGAAAGAGTCAACGGACTAGCTGTTTGTTATGTCTTAGGTTGGAGGGAACCATAAAGGTCTAGTTTACCTTCTAACCAAATGTAAATCATCTGTGTGATTCATCTAGCATATGCTAATGGATGTGAGTTAGTCCTCATTTAGGACGCAGGTCCCTCTGTCTGTATGCCACCCTCAGCCCGAACTGGACTGAATGCTATTTATTTGGTAAGCATTCTAGGCCTGGGAACTCCTGTTGAAGTCTTAGTCATTCACCATGAAAAGGATAAAGGCCGCTCTAGGCCCTGGACATTTTCCTTACCTCACAGATGTTTATGAAGATACATAAATCTGATATGCGTGAATGGTCTTCTCAAAGTGCTTCAGTGCAAATCCCAGGTGACATTTTTCACCTCTGAACCTCCCCAAATATATACCGTTTAATGCAGCCGTTTCCTTTTTGCAAGTATGTCTTCAAAGCCCTTCTCTGTCACAGATTCTAGTTAACCAATGACAAAAACTCTGAGTTGGGAGGAGACTAGTGCCTAATTCTGCTCGGGGACAGTCTCTCATTGGTGGCATTCATACACGGGCCCAGCACAAGGCTCTTGTTTCTTGCTGCTTGATTAATCCTTGCTTTCATGTTGATTTCTAACTCCAGCTGAGGTCACCAGTGTTCCAACGTCACCTAGGGTCTTTACCTCTACTTCTTCAACGCCAGCACCCACGCAGAACCTCAAGCCAGGTAAAGAAATGTGTTTCTTGAGCCCTGAGGTCTTCTAATGAGAGGATGTAGACCATCCAAGGCATTGTGTTAAGGCAGAAGTACAATCTAGGTGAAGGGTTCTTACGTGGGTTCCAGACATGGGCTTCATAGGATCTATGAACTCCTGTCCCAAATTATACGCATCTTTTTATATATAATCATTTTTGGAGCAAGGAAACCCATAGCTTTTGGCCAGATTCTGCAGGGCATTGATTATTAGCAACACCCCCCAAAAAGCCACACCGATGATCTTAGAAATCTAATGAGGGTGGAGTGGATTTGGCCCAGTTGAGCACAGGCTTTTGAGGAAAAAATAGGAATGCCAGAGAACAAGGGTCTGATTAATGAGATTCTGTTCTTACAAGGAGCTCTGAGTAGAGATCAGTTAGTCCATTCTGAAGCCAGACCACCACTTGAGGGTGAGAATTCAGTGAAGTTAACATTTACTCTGTTTTGTGAGTGACAGGAACCATGCTAAGTGCTTTACAAGTATTATATTGCTTAATACTTATGACAACCCCTATGCACTACAGGTGTGATTCAATCCCGTTTTATAGTTGTGAGAACTAAGGCACAGAGTCTGAGTTTGTTGTGGAAAGTTACATGGATAGAAACTGCTCAAATCAGAATTCATTCTCCATTAATTTGAATTTTGGATCTATGCTTTTAATGACTGGATTGTGCCTTCTACCGTGAGCACTGGGCTTATGTTTGGATGAATTTGTCTTGATCCGACATCCTCACTGAACAATCCTTTGTACTATTACCCTGTCTTCTCTGGGTTGTCAGTCTACTTATGTAGTTTTGCTTCCAGCAACCTTTAATTTATTTGTGTAGCATGGAAATAGCAAAAGATGCTATTTATACTGATGAAAAAGTAAACATCAGATTTAAAGACTTTAGGGATTCAGAACTTACATGTCCTTTTTTTAAATTCAGGCCACATGGTTCATACTTTAAACTTCTGATAAATAAGAGCTTAGATTTAATACAAATGGAGAATAATTTGACTTAGGGGTAGAGAAATAGCTTGCCATTCTGAGGACAAGTTTAATTTCAAACCTTCTATCTCTAGGATTAAAAAGCTAACTTTTAGTGGAGATTTGTAAAGCCTCTTTGACCCCTTGGGCTAGCACTGGATTCTGTGGAGTAACAGAGATGTCACAACCTCTTAGCTAGAAAAATCTGACGAAACATATTGATTTCCCCCAACTCCTATGGAACCGTATGTATATTTAATCAGGAGGAATCTGAAGGATTGGGCCTTGAGCTAAGTTTGGAAGAGGGGGCTTTAGGTTAAAACTGGGATTTTAGAGCCATAAAAGTTTGTAAGAAAAACAACTTTGTTATTCCAAGGCAGCTGAACACACTTGAGTTTCTCAATATTGATTTAGTTTTGTGATACTTAGTTTGTGCCTGTGAATGGGGGTAGATTAGTGGACTTGGTTTGGTGAACATGCATGTTTAAAACAAAGATTCAGAATTAAAGTGTTGGCTAATATGTCCATGTGACCTCCTCAGGTTTAGTATTAATTGAACCTTACCCTTGTCTTGATGGTTTTCTCATGAGTTTGAGTTGAGTTGAACAGGAAGGAGGCGTATGCTGGAGCACATCCAACGTGGGGAGATTTATCTTTCTATCCACACTCTTCCTGTGCTCAGTGCCTCTTCTGGATACTAGTTGTCTAAAATATTCATGGAGTGGTTGAATGTAAGGTTTTAGAAACAGGGAGAAAAGAAAGGTGACTGCTAAGACACAAACTTGGAAGAAAAAGTTAAGCCCAAGAGTCTTCTGCATAGATCCAAGTTGAGTAAAGATTCTGATCCCCTGATTTCATTGTTGTCCTATTCTTTGTTCTAAAACAGAGTTACACTCTGTTATAGATTAGAGCATTAGAGAGAAGCAGGAAAATAACTCAGAACATGAGAAAGGGTGATGTTGAGATGTGGTGACCACTGTGGGGAAGGGAAAACAGAAAGACCAATGAAAGGCAAGAAAAGCCCAGGTTTGGGAGTTCTTGTTTTGCCAGCACCACTAACTTGCTCTAAAATTTGTGGTGCTCTTAAGAGGAAAGTATATAAAAATAAAATATTTAAAATGTTAAGAAAATACACAAAGAGGCAAGTGATCAGAGCTGCACTTAAGGTGAGATATTTGACAAAAAAATAAAGGAGTGATTTTAGAAAGGAAAGGGAAACCTAGCCCTGTACTGGAAAATTCTTAGTGAAGCTTTTTGGTGCAAATCTGAAGATGAGTCAGGTAACAACAGGAAATCAGTCTTAACAAAAGGAGTGATAGAATGCCAGTGCTGAAGGAGCCAGGTCAAGGTCCACTGAGAACAGGGCTTTGAGAGTTGTTAATTATCACCAAGGTCCAGACATTGGACAGTGTCATCACCTTGAAAGAGACCTCAAGGAATTAAATATTGTGCATATGTGTTCTGTGCTGATCCATATGTGTACCTCTCTGGAAAGATGTGTGGATCCAAATGGGAAACCTGAATAAGTCTAGGAAATCTAGATGGGGCTATTGGAGAGGGAGATGGGCAAATTAGCCCAAACTCCCAGGCCCGGTTCCTGTGAAAGTGAAATCTCACTTGTAGGAATAAAACCTTAATTGGATGTCCTATGTAAGGTGTGCTGTTGTAGGCTTTGGACATTTAGAGGGATCCTAGGAGTAGAAAAATTGTGAAATAATTCTAGATACGGATAAACTCTCCAGATCGTTATCTGGATCATCAGATTTCATGATAATGGTATGCCCAGATGGCATTGTAGTGCCTCAAGGCCATCTTTGAATATGTTCCTAAGAGGAAGTTGGAAAGAATGGAAGTGGGTGGGTATGAGGCATGCCTTCAGGGGATGGCTGGGTGTGGGCACTGCTGGGAAGTTGTTGGTGATTCCCGGATTTTAGTTTTGTTTTTTATTTTTGTTGGGGGTGGGAGTGTTCCTCTACAAAGAGAGCACAGTTCTTTCATTCTTTTCATTCCAGTATCTACTTCGTCTTCTGCAATTCAGACGGCGGGAATCCAGCCCACTGGGCCACAGGAAACAAGCACAAGGCAACCCACCAATTCCCCATTATACTCCTGCCCCACAGGTAACTCCTTTTTCTTTCCTGGATCCCTGGGAGTACTCACTTTTTGATAATCATTGACGCATTGTTAAAACCACATTCAGAATAAGGCAAATCTGACATGAATGCTCATACTAGCCACTGCAATCAGCCATGTGACTTGAGCAAAGGTCTTAGTCATTTGGAATCTGTTTTTATCATTTGTGAAATGTATGGAATAACAACGATCTTGTAGAATGCTTTTGAGGATTAAATAAGGTGAAAAACCTAAGTCCTAGTTAAAAGGTGGTAAGTAATAGATATAATAGCAACTGTGAATCTTACTTCGAAAGTCTAGAATCCATACACCTGACTGGCCCGGGGAGCTTGCATGATTTGGAAACACCCACATGCATAGCACTATTTTTCTTAATCAAATGAACTGCTCTTGACTCCAGACTTATTACTGGGTTTGCTCTCTTGGGCCAGAGCCATAAAACAATTAAATCCAGCCCTCCAGTATCCAGGCCAAACTGGTCAACCATATTTATACTTCATCAAAGACCCAGACCCTAAGTACATCTAGGAAGCTCCCCTGCTGCCCTGTGAGGCTTGCACATGGACACTTTGAGATGGGCTGAGGACATCAGCACCAGCCCCAAAACGCATGTCCCCTGAGACTGTCTATTGCCTTCTCCAATTTTTTTCCCCACTGTCCCTGTTCTGGAAGGTCTCATATAATCTTTGCTTATTTGAAACCTAAGATTCACCTGTCTTTCCTGTGGTACTAAAGGTGTTGCTGAATCCTCTCATTTGCCCCAGATTATTCTGTTACCCAGAGTGGTTATTCTGGGGGGTGCCACAGGCTGGACCCCTTTGTAATGCAGAGCTGGTTTATGTGTGCTTGTGTCTGTGCTGAATCCAAACAGGTCCAGCCTTGCAAGACTCCTCCTCCTTAATGTCTGTGATTCATTGTACCCAGGAGTTGCCAATCAGTAGGGGGCACCCCCTGTAGGGCTTACTTTTTGCCAGTCATTCCTGGAAGCTGGTTAATTTAAAATGGACCTGCAGTGATATTCACAGAGGGGCCTCTTCGGCTGGGATTAGATAATGGTGACATTTGGTTTTGAAAGTGGAATCCTTAGTGTGAACTGTTTCTGGGCACAAAAACAAAGTGAAAATAAATAGAAACACAAGGTAGCAGCAGTAGGAAGCAGACGCACTGCACGCTTCTCCAGTCTGAGTGGGAAGCACACTGGAGTAGGGAATCCTAGGACTAAAACGCGGTCAAGGTAGAGCTTTCCAGAGTGGAACAGACATGGGAACAGCTGCATCCCCTATGACTTATGTGATCATTGCCACCTTGGCAGTGTACCTGAGGGTCTCGAGCCAAATCCTCACCATGCCTGCATCAGCCTTTAGCGAACTGAAGACTCAAAGGAGCAAAGAATGTTCATTCGGGCTGGAAGGGAAAATTTTGGTGCTCATATGGCCCACCACCCACACTGGAGACAGACGGATGTGCCGGGAAACTATCATATGTTATCTCCTTTGAAGGCAGGTCTCGGTGATTGCCTTTGCCACATTAGGGAGGCCCGATAGTTCTGCTTTAGAGACAGGCAGCTCCCAATTCAATGGCCAGCGACCAGCTGCATGCCCATGGGCAATATGGTGGCATTTGTCCTCGATGTTAACAATGACAGAAGGACATGGTGTTTGCGAGGTACATTGCACAGCATCTCTCTCCCTGCTGCTCCTTCCAGTGTAATGTAATAATTAATAACAGCTAATATTTATCTAATAGGGTGTTTAGTCCTTTATGTACATCATCTAATTCGACAACTTTATGAGAAGGGGTACTGTTATAGCTTATAGTTCTAGCTATATTTACAAAATCGATATTTCAAAAGTCTACTAGTAAAACTTGAACAATCAAAGCTTTAAGGCATAATATCCTTTTATATTAGGATTTTTTGCAGTATAAGATATATTAGTTTCGGGGCGCCTGGGTGGCTCAGTCATTAAGCGTCTGCCTTCGGCCCAGGTCAGATCCCAGGGTCCTGGGATCGAGCCCCGCATCGGGCTCTCTGCTCTGCAGGAAGCCTGCTTCTCCCGCTACCATTCCTTCTGCTTGTGTTCCCACTCTCGCTGTGTTTCTCTCTGTCAAATAAATAAAATCTTCAAAAAAAAAAAAAAAAGATATATTAGTTTCACAGCTGATGTAACAAATATTTTATAAAATACTTCTGGATCAAAGTCTGGGCACATTGGCACATAATGTAGGAGTTACATGCCACTTGTTTTAGATCTCTTAGTACATTTTACTCACCTTCTGCATAAAACCAGTGTAATGTCCATTTGGAATAGAGTGGTCCTGATCTTTGGATGTGCATGTGGCCTTTGGTCACTCATTGACAGGTTCTTAGCTGGCATGAAAATATTGATTACCTACCATTAAGTGGCTTTCTTAATCCAGTTCCAAGAATAGGTGTCTGCGATTCCCCTAAATCTGTAGGTAAAACTTTGTGTATTCGTACATTTTTTCCCCATAAAGATGACAGTGTCCATTTTTGAAGAGTCCGAGATAAAATGGTCAAAAAACACAACCTTACAGGATAAATTAATACAGCTTAGTAACTTGGTATGACTTCTGCAGTGTCTGCAGCATTTGACCATATTATTATTCAACTTTTCATTCACCACCAGAAGGCAATGTGAATATATTTAGTGTCTACAGTAAAAATTCAATATTTTTTGTAATTATAATTAATTTTCTTTCTTGTCGAGCAGATGGGAATGGCACTGTGACACAGTCTTCAGATGGCCCTTGGCATAGCAATCAAACTGTAAGCATTTTTCTTCTGCTTTATTAGCCAGATTCACTTGTATATCTCCCTGGAAGCAAGTTACATTTAGAGATTATTTCTATAAGACTAGCCCACAGATTGATTCTTTCTAGTTAAAATAAAAAAAGAAGAAAATAATTTGACTCAAATAGGGGTACTTTAATTAATTTTAAATGTTTGTGGAGGTAGACTGGTTTTTTAGAGTTTGATAAATGATACCGTATTCTGTGTCTGCGTACATACACATAAAACACATACTATAGACTTTTTCCTGGCCAAAAGTTAGGAAGAAAGAATGAACTATTTTAAGGTTAAGAGTTAACCTTGGTTTTGAGTTAACTCATGCATTAACTAATAGACCAAGGGAGACTTTAGTTATCATTAGGGAAATAACACAAAGGAATGGAGACCACTCAGAATGAAAATACTATGTCAAAAAAAAAAAAAAAAGAAAATACTATGTCAGCGAACACGTGGTTGCTTAAGCAGGTTCACATATTCTTTTCTACCCAAATGCTATCCTTTATAGAAATTTTGAGGACACTGTGGAGGTTTTCTATACAGAAGCCTCCCAGTATGATGACTTATTAAAGTATTGACATCTTAAATAAATTCATGACTTTTTTTAGAAAAAGATTTTATTTATTAATTCTAGAGAGAGAGTGAGAGAGAGCATGAACAAGGGGAGGGCCAGAGGGAGAAGCAGACTTCCCACTGAGCAGGGAGCCAAGCAGGAGTCAAGCAGGGATCCAGATGTGGAGCTCAATTTCAGGACCCTGGGACCATGACCTGAGCTGAAGGCAGATGCTTAAGGACTGAGCCACCCAGGCGCCCCATATAAATTTGTAACTTTGAAAGATGTTCTTATACTTTTCCCACAGTGAGCTTGAGAAAAAATCTAAGGGGTCCTCATCTCATGATGCTCATCGAAGTCTCATCTTTGCAAATAAGTTAGACAAATTTATCTAAAAGTAGGACTTTTTCTTTTGGTTCCTCTGGGAGGATTAAGTTTCCTCTTAGTAAGTGCAAATAACTCTCAGAAATAGCAAACAAAGAGAGTTTGGAGGTATGAGAGTAATCTTCCTGGTCTTAAGTAGTGAGAAATGACAACACAGCCATGATAAGAGAAATTCAAGCACAGGCATGGTGGGGTTATTTAGCGAGGGGTCAAATAAATGGCTTTACGTTGCATACATCAGTGATAACAACACTACATAGGACTGATATAAAAATTCTGAACAACTTATGTGGCATGGGCACTGATTGATCTGATGGATATGGGTTGGATTTGTATATACTTACTAAATGCTGGAACAACCACTATGTAAATGACTCTTCTATTGCTATATGGCTCTACCTATGCTGGATTAAAAAAACCAAAAAACAAAAACAGACAAACAAAAACAATCTTCTGAGTGGTGGGATTGTTCTTGACGTCAGTTACCTGTAGACAGGTATGTTTAGCAGCAAGTAGAAGCAATTTAGAAGCAAGTTCACAACAGGCAGCAGTGAAATCATGGGTCTTTTGTCTTGACTCTGAGGATGTTGAGAAGTATTATCCCCCATATCCTGAAAACATGTAGCATATATTTTGACCTAGTCGGTCAGCTTTCTGGACTCTATTTTAAGGAGAGAATTGAACAGTTGAACATCTTCATACATGTATGAAGATGTATGAGAAAAGATGTTCATTGTTGCTATTTATAATCATGAAAATGTTAGAAGCAACTTACTTGTTCAAAATAGTAAGGGATTAATTACCTAGTTAGTTAAGCATGACCGAATCCTGCCGTTAAGAATGTAATGTAGTCACTGCAGTGCCTTTACTGACATGGGAAGACAGTTACTACTGATTGTTAAGGGAAAAAAGAAACCATTAAAATAGTGTGTTTGTGTGTGTGTGTAGTGACATATATTCAATACAGTAATTATTTCTGTTAAGGGAAATACAAGGAGGATAAAATTCTAGAGGAATAACGAAAAATGGTAATAGTGTTTGTTCTGGAAATTAGGTTTATGGTTGGTTTTGGTTTATCTTTTTTCATGCTTAGCTGCACATTCTAAAATGAACATGCAGTTTTTATGTCATATTTTTAAAAGTGAAAGCAAAGCCTCCCTTCTGCAGCCCCATGTTTCATCTAACCGCTTTACCCCCTCATTGGTAAGGTAGTGACAATACTGCTCTTTCCTCCCAGACCCTGGCCATTTCCCCTTTAAGCCCAAACACTAAGTACTTTCCCTTATCCTCTATCTTCCTCATAGTATTATCAGGGAGTACCTAAAAGTACCTTTCCCAAGAACCCTGTTTTATCTATAGTTGACAGACACATAACACAGGTTCAGAGAGGCTAAATAGCTTGCCCGGGGTCACACAGCAACTAAGTCGAAGAGAGGGGATCCTGACTCCAGAGATTAAACTTTTATACAGGAAGAGACTTGATACTTCTCTCTGATCTTCTTTTCTGTTAAATACTTACCCTCTGGGATCTCTTTAGGATTAGAGCTAAGCTATGTAAAAGGGCTGAGTGTGATGCCTGGTGTATTTCAGGCTTATTCCAGAAGGTGGTGAGCCCTTACAAACTGCAATAGGATGTTTAAACATCCTATTTCTGCATCTCCACCCAGTTGATAGCATCTCAGGTTGGTTGCTAATGAGGGCCATGTCTGTGAGCACCTACTTTCAAGTCCATTTATGTAGACAAAGAATCTTGAATTATTGCTTTAAGAAAAAAGGACTATAATCAAGGACCAAATTCAATAATTGAGCATATTCAGATAACATCACCAGGTCAACTTATATGGGAACAAAAATATTTTTTAATTATCAGGATATATTTATGAAAATAACTTATTGATTTTTTAAAAAAATATGTGCAATTTACATATAATAAAGTACATCCATTTGAAGCATACGGTTTTGAGTTTTGGCAAATGCACACACCCATGTAAATACCACCTACTCAAAATATAAAACCTTTCCACCATCCCCAAATACATTTTGAATTTTAAGTGGTCTTTGGATTTCATCATATGGTTACAGTCTCGGATTGCTTGGTCTTACCTTTCTTGAGCCAGAAATAGCCAAGGGCCTGCAAAGATAAATGGATCCAAGTACATTATTTTAGGTTAGGGAATGTCTTTTTTTTTTTTTTTTTTTTAAGATAGAGGGAGAGAGCTTGGAGTGGGGTGGGGCGGGAGGAGGTGAAGAGGCAGAGAGAGAGGGGGAGAGAGAATCTTAAGCAGGCTCCAAATATTAAGCAGGCTCCATGCCCAGCTCCATCTCACAACCCTGAGATCAGAACCTCAGCTGAAATCAAGAGTCAGATGCTTCACTGACAGAGCCACCCAGGGCCCCTTAAGGAACATCTTGTATCCATAACTCTAACAAGATGCGTCTCTGATCCACTGATGTTTCTTTAGCATGTGTCACTGGCACAGAATCCGTGGATGACCACCAGTAAGGGACTCTACATTGGCATCTGTGTTACTGCTGCGGTATTGCTCACTGTGCTGGTCGCCGTGATTACCAAAAGTAAGTCACTGCAGGACTGTACCCGAGGAAACAGAGCAAGGGTTCTCAAGGCAAACTGCCACATGATCGAGATTTCACACAAATTTCTGTTTCCTAAACTGTTCTTTTTTTAAATTACTGACCTATGAAGAGAAAGATGCAATATAAATTCTCCAGAGGTGGAATTAAATATTAAGAAATGAGAATGTTTGGGGTAGACTTGGGATTTAGAAGGCAACAGACCATTATAATATATATAATTAGTTTATTCCTTTTCCACTCCCCTAAGAACCCAGTGTTTGTCCCCATGAGGGAGGATCTTGTTGAGTTTTACAAGATCCGCTTAACAGGAGAGGCAAATGAAACATGGGAAGGGGAACTGATTTCATGGCTAGGACTAGAAGAAGGGCTTTAAAAGGTATCCATCCAACAGGTGTGTGTGTGTGTGTGTGTGTGTGTGTGTGGTATATGTGTGTGCACGTGGAGTGTGGGTGTGACTTGTGGGTGTGTTTGTACATGGGGTGTGGTATATGTGTGTGTGTAGCCTGTCTCCTATGAAAGAGCTACAATCCTTTTTTTGATAAAATTGAATTATTAATAATTACATTAAAGTAAGCCTGGGCATGTGAGTGAACATACTAAACCATTAATGAAAATGAAACACTTTATACTAAGAAATTTCTTTGGGTCTTACTGATTCAAAAGGAATTACCTGAGTAATTTAGAAATCATCCAGTCTGGGATTTTTTTTCTTTTTTCTTTTTTTTTTAAACATTCTTTCTTCTAAATTTATTTCTTCAGGCTCTAACTCTGTACAGATTTTGCTCATAGGAAAGTAATAAAAATAATGTACTTGTTTGAAAAAAGATCTCAACATGTTTAATTTTCTCTTCAACTCTTCCCCAATTTAGAATATTTATGCATAAGAAACAAGCTGGAACAACTAAAGTAAGTTTGAAAGAGTTTGTATCAATACCTTTTGATATTTCTACTCCACCAAAAATAAAGAAAAATTTCTCTCTGTCCTTCTCTTTTTCTCCTAAACTCTGAAAATCTAGTTTAATGAGCACCTCTATCATTATAAACAACTTCTAGTGATATGTTTAGCTTTCTATATTTCTCCGGAATTGTCCCCTAACTGCTACAGAAGGATCACCTCAGTCTTAACCTCTTAGAGTAAGAGATCACAAATTTTATTTGATGGAACATTTGAATTAATTGTTTGGTTTGTTCTTTAATTTCAATCAGTGCTTTGTTTATTGAATGTTTATTGAGTGTGTACTATATTTCAAAGAGATGAACAAAACAGACAGAAAACACATAAGCAAATAAATGGAGTCCTTTTAATGCTTCTAGACAAATACCATGGGGGAAAATGAAGCAAGGTAATGGGTTATTTGAAGGAATCCCAAAGAACAGAAGGCAGCTCTACAAAGATGTGGAAGAAAACCACTCCAGGCTGAAGAAGTGCAAAGGCACTGTGGTGGGGCAAGTGCCTCCTACTTTCCACAGTTCCTGTCTTCCCCTGCTGTTCCATTCCCAGGCTGCATTGATTATCTGGTCCCATAGACATTGGAATTTACAATTTTGTAAATCCATCCTGCTGCACAATTAAAACTTAAATCCCCTTTGCTTGCATATGGCCTACTAGAAGAGTTGTAACAGTAGGAAGCCACTACTTACTTCCAAATCCAAGTAGCTTGCTTCATTTGGTGCAGCTTGGGCTTTAAGCAAGGTCTTTGATTCAAAACCCATCCCTCTTAGATTGCCACAAATTATTTCTAGTTCTCTTTCATTGGCTGTTTGCCCACAGTCTTTCCTAGATCTGAGTTAATTACATTTGCCAATCCACTGAATGCCCCCGGAGCAACGCCCAGTGCATTGTAAGTACTCCATAAACACTGGCTTTCTATGATTGCAGTTATGCCTGTTGTAGCAATACACCCACGAGAGAGGCACTGTTATTCTCAGCATACGGGCTGGAGAACAGGTTAGAAGTGTTAAGTGATATCCAAAGGCACACCACATAGCAGGTAAAAAACTCGATCTTTGATCTTTTAGAGTCCCATACCCATACTTACAGAAGCTTTTGACTATGTGCGTCCAAGAATGGAGGAAAGCAATTGCTCCTAATAGGCAGAAAAGCATGGCACACAGCATCCTTTTAGTTGATCTCTGTTCTTTCACTGCTAACTTTTTCTAAGGGCTGCCTTTTTATCACCTAACGATCAAAGAAAATATTTACTTTAGAAAAATCTTACAAACAAAATATTAAAAAAAAGAACAAAAAGTCCTGAGCATTTCTTCGTGACTTTTCTCTTTTTTTCTTTTTTTGCAGTTATATCACACTGACTCATTTTAAGCCACTGACACCTAACCTGTTCTCACACATGTGAGAGTGGTCGCTTAAAGATCAGAGCTGAGTAAAGTCTCAGTATGTTCTGTTAGCATTTCTGGGCAGGCAAACAGTCACTCTCTACCAATTATAAAACAGCAGCTGTATCCAAATGCCAAGCATGACCTTTCTGTATACTTACTGTATGAGTCTATGTGTCATGAACATTGCCTAACCCATGGCTTTCAAATTCAGATCATTGACACAGTAAGATTTCTGACACCATGAGCAGTACACACTTACGTGAAACAATACTGTTTTACTGTATCCAATATGTTCTGATACACTTTGTGTTCTGGGTTTATCCTAAGCGCAGGTTGTAGACCACTAAATAGATTGAATGACCTTCTCCAGAAGGGTACAATCCAGTTAGAAAAACAGCAGCCAAACCATGTCTTAGCTACTCTTGAGAATTTGCATCTTGATTTAGGACTTCACTTGGATGTCTGACACCGGTCTTCTTAGATTTTTTTTTTTTTTTCTTCTTCTTAGATTTTTAATTTTTGTATTCTATCACATGAGTTTTCTCAAGGAGAATACTTGGATTTTCCACCTGCTTATTAAACAGACTCTCCTGCAACTTAATATGGATCTCTTATTCACTTCATAGTGCTCTGGGAGTTGCAAATACCCAGCCTTGCCTGCATTTACATAAGTGTGCTTGTTATCCTTTAGAAATGGTCTGCTTTTCCTTAAAGACTCATGTTATTCTTTCTGTAGCATGGTTTCCTTGAATGACCCTCGGACTGGAGCTTTGCAAAGTGCAGCTGAAGTGGGCGTCCGAGCAGAAGACAATATCTACATTATCGAGGACGATCTTTATGTCATGGAGTAAGACCCAGTGGCCCTCTAAGGATTTATGTCCATAACTGCGGAAGACAATGACAAGATACCACCATGTCAGAGTTCTTTTAAGCTCTAGAATGATTTTCCTGTCAATTTCTAATGATATTCCAACATGTCAGTTATGTTGGGCAGAGTGACTTCGGTTCATCTGTGTACAGTCAACCTCATTGGCCATAGAGTCCGAATTTTTTATGCTAAAACTCATTCACTCTTTCTCCCAAACGTGAACACTTTATAATTACATATTCTCTTTGGATCATATGAACTTTATATCCATCAAGAATTCTCACTGGTGAGACAGGAGAAGAACTACCACTTTGGTCACCAAAGCTATCAAGAAGAGCAAACTAGGAAGTTAAAATCAGCAAATCTGATGTGGGATGTAAAGGACTTCACCTGGAAGCAGTTTCATGATAATCTCTTTGTTTTTTACCTTGTAATTCCAAATATTACATTTCTTAAGTTCCCCAAGGCTTTCAAATCACAGGGGTACACAGGTCTTTATTTCCCCCATGGGAAAATAGAAGTGAATGTGATTTCACCATTATAGGTCAATCCAATTTCACATGGATCTGGAAATACACAGTATTAAGGCTTTCCCTGGACCCAGGGTGGGCATTTTAGCAGTTAGAAGAAACTAGGGTAGGAAGTGGACCAAGAAGATACCAGGAAAAGAAAATCAGTTGCCATATGATTTATTGCATTCTATTTCTCCTACATCTGTTCCACAGTTCCAAGCACTTGTATATACAATTGTCATGCTCCCTGAACTAATTTTTAGATTGAGGCAGGGCAGAAATAAATAGAAGAAAAAAGAGAGAAGGCTAAAAGTCTTCCTGCTTTAGAAAAGTTACTTTGCAAATGTAACAGTGTTGTCTGAGAGTGTTACTAGTTTCAATCAAAATTCTAAATTGTCCTCAAATAACTGCGATTTTAAAATTGTTTTGGAAAGACAAAGGCTTTTTTTTTTTAATAGCAAAACCATTCCAGTGCTATTCCTTTTTTCATAGTTCAATTAAATTTTTGGTTTTTCCAAGAGTTAAGCAAAGGCTAATGGCAAGGATATCTTTAGTCACCAGAAGCTTTGCTACATGAACAGTTAAGGAGGCTGGGTATTAATTTCAATATTAGCAGAGACTGAAATAACTCCTGCTTAGGGTTCAGAGTTATACCCTAGTGGTCTAGGAGGGCAGGATGTTTATTTCTGAAGGAAACATCTTCGACATTGTTCTGTGACGTTCTAAGAAATGGACAGGACCTCTGAATAAAGGTTATGTGGGCAAATAGGATTGTTAAACAAGCTAACCCAAAACTTGGGTTTTCCAAGTGGGGCCAAGACCCGATCCAGCCCAAGAAATTTATTTAATGTTTTCCTTTTAAATTCAAAACAACATGCATAAACATGGAGATTTCAGATTAAAGTCTGGATTTGTAGCTTCTCTGGAAAGACCTGGCAACGTTGGATGGCATCCCTACATAGTCAGGGCTCCATTAAGTGGTGCTACATCCCCTCCACCCCTAGTCCTCACCTTTCCTGCACGTTTGTTCCTTGGTCTGTGACTGGCACTTTGAATTTATGACAGCTCTGTTCTCCATACCCTTCCTGGAGATTTATGATGGCACATTAAAAGTTCTGGGAGTCTGGTTAACTTTGTTAATCCAGCATTTCCAAAACTTGCTTGAAACCCATGAACACGGTGACTACGAGCTTACCCAGTAGCATTCTGTGAAACAGTAAGGACATGTGGGATGGGAGGTGGTACACAGAATTAGGACTAGGACCTGAGTTTTAGTCTTAACTCAACAGAAACACTGGATGACATTAGGGTTAATCTTTCTTGTTGCCAACATTTTCTAATCTATCTTGCATAATTATTCCCATAATTGTATCGGTGTGTAGCAGCAATTCCAATGACATGTTACTTCAAGTCTTTGGAAAGTAGAAAACACTACAGAAATTCAATGAGCTTTTTGAGTTTTGTTTTTGTTTTTTGTCTTTTTTGGTTGAGTTTGCAATAATAGCAGATTTAGCCTTAGCACTCACTAAATTCAATGGTGTTGCATTCATATGTCTTTTGTTATATGGTACTTTTGGAGGGGCAGGAGTAATGTATCTTTTTTGGAAAAGTTGATATTTGGTAATTTGGCTAATTTTATACTGTAGAAAAATGTGTACTGTAGAGGGTGAAAAGGTGAGAAGAGAGCAAGGGGGGAGGTATTTAGTTAATACTTAATTCTTCCCTGTGACCAAAACCATCTTGTAGAATGTATTGAGTTTTGCTTTCAATCCTTCGAGACAATTGAGGTTCCATTGTCTACAGTCTATCTTGGGACATTAGCACACTGGTGTAAGTAAGATATTTAAACTTGGGAAATTTTGCAGGTCTTAAAGGAGTAGCAGAACTAATCTTTCACTAATGGCTAATCACTAAGATAATTTTGTGAGTACATGATGGTGTGAAGGACTCTGTGACTAGTTTCATTTGTAGATACACTCGCTAATAAAAGAGATTTTTGTTGTCATTTTGAAAAGTGAATTGTTGCTTTCTCAGATTTATCTGTTGGAGCCTGGTGTCTTGAACCTGCTATGGACTCCTAGGACAAGGGCAAGTGGGGCAAGATTTAACTCTAGTTCCTGAGGGGCTCCAATTTAGTAGGAAGAAATCCCCAATCCATCAATTCTGGTACTAATTAATATAGAGGGGAAAAAGGATGTAGTGGTAGCTGGCCTTCTTAACTGTGGCATTTGGGGCTATATAACCCTTTATTATGGAGGCTGTCCTGTGGATTGCAGGATATTTGGCCATACCCCTGTCCTCTGCCCACTGGAGGAGATAGTTGGGCCCCTCCAGTTGCAACAACTATAAATGTCTCCTGAGAGGTAATATCACCTCTGGTTGAAAGCCACCATGAGAGAGATACTTGGAGGATGTGGGTGTTGTGGGGAGTGGTGTCACTTTAGCTGGGTTGATCGGGAGCTGCCTCTGAGTAAGAGGTGACATTTAAGTAGAAACCAAATGAATGTGTAGGCAGCAGCTTCTTCAGCGAGTCCACTGATGCAAAGGTCCTATGTCAGGAAGAATCTTATGTATTGAGAGAAAGTAGAGTGTGTTCTGAGGACTGAAAACCAATATGGCTGCAGCAGTCACCACCACCCCTTCCCCCAGAGGACTGGCAAGAAATGGCGCTGGATAAGTGGGGACAGTAATTGACTAGATGCGGCGGAGAAGGGACTCTATGAACACATCTGTCGGAGAAGAGTCCCACTCTTGGAAAACAAAGCACTTTCGTGTATTTGGGATTAAACCTGCCATCCATCATCAAATTATATCCTAATATGCCTTAATGTGTTTCAGTGACACTGTTCTCAGATCAAACCTTACAAGTTAGTTTGGTTGGGGTCACAGAAGAAGAGGAGGAGAGGAGAAGGAGGCTGCATCCTTGCAGTGAGGGGCTTCCCATAGGGCTGTGTGAGGGCACCTGGGCCTAGCAAGAGGCATCCTGGAAGAACAGGGATAGGGTGCCAGTTAGCCTCCAGTTAGTGGTGCAGGGGTGCCTTCATCTGGCCCAGAAGAAATTTTTAAAGTAGTTAGGTTTTGATGTGCACTTTTGGAAAACAATCCATTAAAACCATGATGAAATGGATATTGTTTAGGATGACTGCAATTTTACAGTTAATTAATCTAAAACAACTTGAGTGAAATAGCCAAAGGGCAACGTGAGGAAAACAAAGGTCGTGTAGATGCATCAAGTCAGGGAGGCAGAAGGTTAGATCAGCTGGGAGGTTATTAAAATACAGACTCCTGGGCCCAGCCCTAGAGATTTGGTTCATAAGACAGATGGGACTTAAGTATGTGTGTGTGTGTGTGTGTGTGTGTGTGTGTGTGTGTGTGTAATTATTTATTTATTTTGAAAAGATTTATTTATCCACTATCCCTGTGGGAAGGGGCAGAGGAAGAGGGAGAGAGAAAACCTCAAGCAGACTCCCCACTGAGCATGGAGCCTGATGTGGGGCTCAATTGCAGGACCCTGAGATCATGACCTGAGCCCAAATCAAAAGTCAGAGGCTTAACCGACCGAGACATTCAGGTGCACCTAAGTATTTACTTTTTTGTTTGTTTAAATTACAGAAGACAAGCTACTGCAAATTATTTTACATTTCAACCAAAATATTCAGATTTGATGAAAGAGTATGTAGAAATATTGGGCATGTAATTGTCCTTCATTTCTACTTATTTCAGAAGCGACTCTCAGGAAATGAATGCAGCACCTTTATATTTGGAGTGGATGGGTATTTTGATGCCAGTTTTGAGGCAAAACAAAATTCCTCAGTGTCCCCCACATATAGGAAAACCGTAAGAAAGGTAGGGGCAGCATGTAGACACTGAATTTCAGAGACTCGTTTGTGCCGAAATGTTTCTTCTGGGTTCATAGTTCTTCCTCTGATCAAGGTCTTTTGTCAGTTGATTGTGGGCTGCTAGAGATACACATCCCCTCAAAACTTGGTTTGTTCTTTGGCTCTTGATGACATCAGGTTATCTGAGGAAGTGTAACAGAAGGGCACTCGTCCACCCACTGCAAAGGCAATGACAGACGCCAGAAAGTCACTTTGATGTGGCATGTGAGCACGGTGTACATAGGGCTGTGGGAGAGTCTCATCATTAGGATCCCCACGAAGCTCACTGTAAAGTTCCCTTGGGCCTCTGGAGGGCCCTTCCGTCTCTGACTTAGGGTCTTTGGTTGCCATTAGTTTCTCTGCCCATTCCCTCCAGTCCTTCCCCCGCAGGGACATCAGCATAATCTAAAATACCAAGATCTGATTGTGTAGCATGTTAGCCGAAAAGCTCCCACTACTCCCCAGTGAGTTAAAGTTCCACTTTGTCATAAGCCCTTTGCCTTCCAGGAATGCTCGTCCCCTCCCTCTCTACTGGCTGTGTCATTCCTCAAGGCTCCACTCAAGGGTTACCTCTCCAGCCTGCCTGGACCTCATTCTCCTAGACGGTATTAAAGCCGTTTTATGAATCCTCTGTCTAGCCCTTTCTGCTCACTCCGGGAATACAGCAGAGTATTGTGTGCCTCCCCTATGCCAACCGTGGTGCTGACGCCTAGCTCAGCCCCTTATTCTGCATGAGGCCAGGACCTTCCCTAGCATGTGTGGCATCTTTGAGTGAATTAGAAACAGGCTCCCTCCTCCTTCTGGCTGACACAGCTCTCAGCAGCTCTGAGCCAGGGCAGAGACCTGTCAAATGGCTTCCTACGAACTACAACCCTAAATAGTGACCCTCTAACTCAGTCCTTTGTATTCAGTGTTTGGTCGATAATGCTTTTTATACTGAGCTCTTTGAGGGAAGCATCTAGTTTCTCAGCGTTTAGCATTCACATGTAGATGCTAAATACTTATCTATGAATAGGAGTGAAGAAATTGTCTGAAAGAACAACTCCTAGAACCTTCCTGTAGGTGCTGGGATGGGATGGAGAAGTGAAGAGTGTCTTTAACTCATTTACGAGATAGAAACAACTCTCTTCATTATGGCTGGGTGGAGTGTAGGAATCTGTGTGAATCTCAGGGACTCCCTGAGACGAGTAATTTGCAACCTTGGCTATAAATTATAATCACCTGGGAAGCTTGGCCAACCTACCTGTGCCCAGACCAATTGAATCAGAATTTCAGGAGGAGGGGGCCCAGATGTTATAGTTCTTCAATCTCCGCAGGTGGTTTCAATGTACACCTGAGGCTGTGAACCGCTGACCTAGAGAGAGGTGACAGCATGTTTTCTTGTTCTGTGTGACCAGCGCTCTGGAAAACAAACCATGGTACCAACTGAAACAAGTATACATCAACAATGAGCTGGGGCAGGTGACTAGCCAAGAAGGAAAGGGCAAGCCGTTGGGTTCACGGCAGACAGGCCCTACCTGGCTTCCATGGCAACAGCGTTATATTGGCAGCCCTGGGAACGAGAAGTCTGGACACCGCCATGCTTTGTAAAGCTTCTCAGGAAGTTGGCCTGCGGCTATCTAGCTGACTGTCCCTGGGCCTCCTCAGAACTAAGTGTTTTCTTCCACCAGTTGTAAAAACAAGCAAAGAAGAAAATCCCCTTTGGCCTATGAGGAAATGCTCCAAGGTAACCTTCTTTGTTTTGTACTGTGGATTGCTGAGATGGGGTTTGTTCTATCCGGAAGTTCCTGGACCTTGGATAATGGCCGATTCACACATTTCTCAATAGATCCTATTTATTTATTTATTTATTTTTAGAGAAGTTTTAGGCTCACAGCAAAAGTGAGTGGAAAGTACAGAGAGTTTTAACATGCCTTCTCCTCCACCATCAACATTGGGACATTTGGTACGACTGGTGAACCAACACCGACACATCATTCTCGACGGACACCCAGAGTTTACTTGAGGGTTTGTGCTTTGCGTTGAGCATTCTGTGGGTTTGGGACAAGGTATGAGGGCGTGTATGACCATCAGTATCATAGACAATAGTCGTACTGCCCGAAAAAGTCATTGTGTTCCACCTCTTCATCCCACATGCCCCCAAACCTGAAACAACCACGGGCTTTTTTTTTTTTTTTTTTTTGGTCTCACCTTTTCCAGTATATTCTGTGGTTGGAATTGGATAGTATGTGGTCTTTTCAGATTCACCTCTTTCACTAAGCAGTATGTCCTGAAAGTCCCTCTATTTCTTTTTGTGGCTTCGTAGCTAATTTCTTTTTATCGTGGAATAATAGTTCATTGTTTTCAGGTACTACAGCTTGTTTATCCATGGACCTATGGAAGGATATCTTGGTTGCTTCCAAGTTTGGGCAGCTATGAATAAAGCTGCTGCGAATATTCACGTGCAGGTTAAGGAACATATTTGATGAATTGCATGATAAGAGTAGGTTTAGTTCTGTAGGAAACTATTAAACTGTTTTGGAGAGTGGCCATTTTGCAGTCCCGTCAGCAGTGAATGAGAGTTCCCACTGCTCCACAATCTTGCCAGCAGCTGGTGCTGAACTTTGGCCATTCTAGCAGATAGGCAGTAACATCATTGTTTTAGTTAACGTTCTCTAATAACATATGATGTTGATATGTTGACATATCAACATCATTTTTATGACATAAAAAAACACACATTTTTATATGTTTACTTGCTATTTGTGTATCTTCTTTGGTGAGGTGTCTATTCAGATATTTTGATCATCTTTTAATCAGGTTGTTGATTTTCTTACTGTTGCGTTTTAAGAGTTATTTGCATATTTTGCATTTTGCATTTGGTCATATCAGATATGTCTTTTGCAAAAATTTTCTCCCAATATGTGGCTTGTTTTCCCCTTCTCTTGACAGCGTCTTTTGCAGAGCAGAAGTTTTTAATTTTAATGTAGTCTAGCTTATCATTGTTTTCCTTACATGGATCATATCTTTGGTCTCGTATCTAAAAAGTCATTGCCATACCTAAGGTTATGCACATTTTTTCCTATATTATCTTCTAAGAGTTTTATACATTGGCACTTTATATTTTAGGCTATGATCCATTTTGAGTTAATTTTTTTTGAGGTTGTGAGGTCTGCATCTAGATTTGTTTTTTTGCCCATGGATATCCATTTGTTTCAGCACCTTTTGTTGAAAAAACAATCCTTTCTCCATTGAATTGCTTTTGTTCCTATGTCAAAGAGCAGTGACCATATCTGTGTGGTTCTCTTTCTTGGCTATTTTGTACATGTATTTATTTTTCTATTCTCTAGTTAATAGAACACTGTCTTGATTGCTGTAGCTTAATAATAAAGATTGAAATTTAGTAGTGTCAATCCTCTGATTTTGTTCTTCAATATTATGTTGACTATTCTGGGTCTTTTGACTCTTTCTATACACTTTAGAATCAGTTAGTCAATATCCACAAAACTTAACATAACTTCCTGGTATTTTGATGGGATTTCATTGAGTCTGTAGATCAAGTTGGGAGGAACTAATCTCTTAACAATACTGAGTCTTCTGATTCATGAACATGGACTATCCATTTATTGAATTCTTTGATTTCTTTCATCAATTTGGTAGCTTTCCTCATTTATGTCTTAAATTTTGTTAGATTTATACCTCAGTATTTCATTTTTTGGTACTAATATAGATGGTTTTATGTTTCTAATTTCAAGTTCCAATTTTTCATTGCTGATGGACTTTGGATGTCAACCTTGTATCCTGCAACTTTACTGTAATGGCTTATTCCAGGAATTTTGGTTGGGGAAGTGTCAATTCTTTGGGATTTCCTATGTAGATAATTATGTCACGTGTGAACAAAAGAGTTTTATTTCTTCCTCACCCATCCATATACTTTTTATTTCTTTTTCTTGTCTTTGCATTAGTTAAGACTGCCAGTATGATGTTGAAAAGGAGAGGGTGTACCTTGCTTTGTTCCTGATCTTAGTGGAAAAGCATCTAGTTTGGGCTTTGAACAAGGACCATGACTATGAGAACTTTATAAGAGGTCTTAATATATGTACACTTCATTCTTATCTATATCTCCAGTCTTTTGCTTTCTATTGGAACCTTGTCCTCTGCCTGTGAGCATAACAAACAAAAGCCCCTAACAACTTTCCCTTGACCCTTTAACAACCACTGGCTACTCTCTTTTCTCCTTCCTTTACTTTTGAGCCAAACTTTTCTGTTCCAAATATCCATTTCCCTGCCTCCCATTTACTCCTTAAACTAATGCAATCTGGCTTCCGGCTCCACTCCTCCAATGAAGCCATTAAGCAAAAGTTCAATGTAAGTGCAGTGACTGTTTCTTAATATTCATCACATTTGAACTTTTTGTAGCATTTGACCCCACTAACTAAACCATACTTCTTAAAACTTTCTCTTCCTTTTGCTCTCAGGGAGCGATAACATTTATCTTGATTTTCTTCCTATTGCTTTGCATTTGTTCTTAGTATTGTGGCTGGATCCTCTTTTTCTATGTACCTAAGTGTTAATGTGCCCCCAGACTCAATCTACCACTTGCTTCTTTTTTGACATCTATTCTGCATTTACTGGAGAGCCCCCAAATCTCTGACAGTCAGATCTCTTTAACTTCAGACCCAGTTGTGATAATTATATTATCAATGCTTTTTGAAGTGCAGTGTTGAGCAGATTACACATAATTGAATAGTAGAAAGTCCCTTTCCACAGGTGAAGAAATTGAGTTTAGAGACTGACAGAAAGTTCTAGAAACAGGATCTGATTTCATCTATTTTGATTCTAGAGTTGGGCTGTCCAGTAAGTTAGCTGCTACCCATATATGGTTGTTTAAATTTTAAACTAATTAAAATTAAATAAAAAATTCAGTATCTTAGGGTGCCTGGCTGGCTCAGTCAGAAGAGTATCTGACTCTTGATCTTAGGTTTGTGAGTTCATGCCCCACATTGGGCATAGAGCCTACTTTAAAAAAAAATCAGTTTCTTAGTCACACTACCTGCATTTCAATTGCTCAATTGCTACATGTGGCTAGTGGTTTCTCTACTGGAAAGCACAGTATAAAACATTTCCATAATCACTGAATGTTCTGTTGAATATTGCTGTCCTGGAAACTTCTGCTAATCACATCTGGAAAAAGTACTTTCCTTGGTCTTGCTCATTTTGCAATGAAGAGGTAATCCTTAATCACAGTTCCTTGTGTATCCTTCCACAACTCTCTCTAAACAAATCTAAATATAAATACCCATACAATACACATTTTGTTCTGTGTGGTGTTTTTTTTAAAATGGATCAAATTATACATATTGTTCTGTAACTT
Source organism: Procyon lotor (assembly GCA_028646535.1). Lineage (NCBI taxonomy): Eukaryota > Metazoa > Chordata > Mammalia > Carnivora > Procyonidae > Procyon > Procyon lotor. The sequence continues at coordinate 39,556,272 of CM053607.1, read as the reverse complement.
GTTTTGGTTACTTAAAAATAGATCTTGGACCTACTTCCACATCAGACATTTTAAAACTGCCAAACTATTTTCCAGGGCAGATGTGCCATTTACATTATCACCAGCAATCACGAGTTATTCAGTGTCTCTGGGTATTTGTCAGCCTTTGGTGTTGTCGCTATGTTAAATTTTAGCCTATCTGATAGGTTATGGTGATAACTCATTATGGTTTTAATTTGTATTTCACTAATGACTAGTGATGTTGAATATCTTATCATGTACTTATTTGCCATCAGTATATGCTCTTTTTTTTTTTTTTAATTAATTTTTATTAACATATAATGCATTATTTGCCCCAGGGTACATGTCTGTGAATCTTCGGGCTTACACATTTCACAGCACTTAATAGCAATCAGTATATGCTCTTAAGTGAAATTTCCATTCATGTCTTTTGTTTATCTTGTAATTCGAATTTTTGGTTTTGTTTACTGTTGAGTTTTGAGAAGTTTTCTTGTATCCTAGATACTAGTCTTTTGTTGGATATGTGATTTGTGAATATATTCTCCTAGTCTGTAATTTATCCTATTACCTCTTAACAGGATCTTTCACAGAGAAAATGTTAACAGTTTTGGTATAGTCCAGTTTATCAATTCTTCCTTATGTGAAGCATGCTTTTAGGGTCTAGTCTGAAAACACTTTGCTGAGCCCTAGATCCAGAAGACTTTTCTTCTATAATTTTTCCTAATACTTAATAATTTTATGTTTTACATTTAAATTCATGATCCATTTTAATTAATTTTTGTATAAGGTTTGAGGTTAGGTCAGAGGCTTTTTGTTTGTTTGTTTTTTGCCTATGGATATTCAGACATCAAATAGTCCAGAACTATTTGCTGAAAAGGGTATCTTATCTCTGTTGAATTGCATTTGTACCTTTGTTCTCTTTTTTGTATTGAGGTATAATTGACATTATATTATAATGACATTAATTTCAGGTACACAATGTAATGGTTTGATATATGCAGATATTGCAAAATGATCCCCGGAATAAATCTAGTTAACACCTGTCATCATACATAGTTACAAAATTTTCAAGGTTCTTTTAGCAGCTTTAGCAGGTATGCAATAGAGTATTATGGGCCACACCATCAATCGATGTGGTCATATGATTTTTCAGCGGATTGTATTGGTTAATTTTTTTGTTGAATCAGTCCTGTACCCTTGAACTAAAGTCCATTTTATCATGGTGTGTAGTTCCATTTATATGTTGCTGGATTTTATTTTCTAATATTTTGTTAAGACTTGTGTGTCTATATTCTTGAGGGATATTAGCACATAGTTTTCTTTTTTGTATGTCTTTATCTGGTTTTGGTATCAGGGTAATACTGGCTTCATGAAATGAATTGAGAGTTTTCTCCTTTTCTGTTTTCTTGAGAATATTGTGTAGAATTGATATTAATTCTTCTTTAAATGTTTGGTGAAATTTCCAATGAAACTGTCAGGCCTGGAGATTTCTTCTCTCTCTCTCTCTTTTAAAGATTTACCTATGTATGAGAGAGAGAGAGAGAGAGAGAGAGAGAGCTTGCGGAGGAAGGGATAGAGGGAGAAGGAAAGAGAATCCCAAGCTGATGCCCCACTGAGGGTGGAGCCTGATGTGGGGCTCGATCCCAGGACCCTGAGATCATGACCTGAGCTGAAACCAAGAGTCGACACTTAACTGACTGAGCCACCCAGGTGCCCTGAAATTTCTTTTGGGGAAAGTTGTAAGTTATGGATTCAGTTTGCTCTAATACTTAGAGAGCTATTCAAATTATCTATTTCATATCAGGTGACTTGTGAAATTTGTGTTTCCTGAGGAATTGGTCCATTTTAAATAAGTTGTCAAATTTATCTGCGTAGAGTTGCTCTTAGTATTTCCTTATTATTTTTTCGATGTTGGTGGGGCTTTCAGTGTTATCCTGTTTCCTTTGTGGTATTGGTAATTTGTGTCTTTGTTTTTCTTTCCTTTTACATTTTTTTTTTTTTTTTTGGTCAGTCTGGCTAAAGGTTTGTCAGTTTCACTGTTCTTTCAAAGAACCAGATCTTTGTTTCATTGATTTCCATTATTGTTTTTCTGTTCTAAATTTCATAGATTTTTGCTCCTTTCTATATTATTTCTTTCCTTCTTTTGGCTTAGGTTTCTTTTTCTCATCTTTTTGCAGGTTCCTGGGGTAGGAGCTCAGATTACTGATTGAGATTTTTCTCCTTTCCTAATATATGCTTTAGTGCTATAAATTTTCCTCTCCACATTGCTTTAGCTGTGTCCCACAAGTTCCAGCATGATTTTTTATTCAGCTCAGCATATTTTTTTACTCCTTCAAGAGATCCTCTTTGATTCATGGACTGTTTAGAAGTGTGTTGTTTAGTTCCAAATGTTCAGAAATTTTCCCGGTAGCTTTTTGTTACTGATTTCTAGTTTGATTTCACTGGGGACAGAGAACGTACCCTAGATGATTTCAATTTTTAAACATTTGTTGAAGTTTGTTTAATGACCCAAGATATTGTCTATCTTGGTATATCTTATGTGATAATTTGAAGAAAATGTGTATTCTGGCTATTGATGGATATTTATAAATGTTGATTAGATCCTGGTGGCTGTAGTGTTGTGGAATTCTTTTATATCCTTGCTAACTTTATGTCTAGTTATTCTTTCAGTTATTGAGAGAGGAGTCTTGAGGTCTCCAATTATAATTGTGACTTTTTCTACTTTCTTTAGTTCTGTCAGTTTTTGCTTCACACTTTTTGCAGCTGTTTCATGCATATAAATTAGGATTGTTTTGTCTGGCTAGATGTGTCGTTGCTCATTCCTGCCTCTGGTAATATTTTTTGGTCTGAAGTATACTTTATATAATGGTAATACAACCACTCATGCTTTCTGAGATTAATGTTTACATTAATGTCTGCATGGTAGTATCTGTATTAGTTTGTTAGAAATGCCATAACAAAATACCATAGACTGGGTGGTTTAAAAAATATATTTTGGGGTGCCTGAGTGGTTCAGTCAGTTAAGCATCAGCCTTCATGGCTCAGGTCATGATCCTGGGGTCCTGGGATTGAGACCCTCATCAGGCATGAGGCTCTCTGCTCAGTGAGGTGTCTGCTTCTCCCTCTCCCTCTGCCCTTGCCTCTGCTTATGCTCATTCTCTCTCTTTCACTCCATCTCAAATAAATAAATAAAATCTTTAAAAAACATACACATGTATCTTTTCTCACAATCCTGGAAGGTAGAAGTCCAAGATCAAGATGTCAGCAGGTTTGGTTTCTTCTGAGGTCTCTTTGGCTTGCAGATGGCTGCTTAGTCTTACTGTATCTTTGCTTTGTCATCCTCTTTTTGTGTGCTATTCCTTCTTCTTATAGGGACACTAATCATACTGGATTAGGATCAACCCAATGACCCTTTTAACTTAGTTACCTCTTTAAAGGCCCAATTGCTAAATACTGTTACCTTTTTGATACTGGAAGTTAGAACATAAACATGAATTTGGGGGCGATACAATTCAGCCCATAATAGTATATTTTTATTCTTTTTATTTTCAAATTGTTTATCCATGTATATTTGAAGTAAAGACAGCTGATTGTGCTTATAAACTGATTATGCTTTTTAATCTACTCTCCTAATCTCTCCTTTTTAACTGAAGTATTTAGACCATTTCCATTTAATGAAATTATTGATACATTAAGAACTAAGTTTCCCATTTTATACTTCATTTTTCAGTTTATTCAGTTTTCCTTTTATTTTCTATTTCTTGACTTCTTGTGGGTTACTTGAATGTTTTTTAGAGTTTCATTTTGATTGATCTGTCATGCTTTTGAATGTGTCCCTTTGTATAGATTTTTTTTTTTTTTTTTTTTTTTTTTTTTTTTTTTAGATTTTATTTATTTGACAGCGAGAAACACAGCCAGAGAGGGAACACAAGCAGAGGGAATGGTAGCGGGAGAAGCAGGCTTCCCGCAGAGCAGGGAGCCCGATGCGGGGCTCGATCCCAGGACCCTGGGATCTGACCTGGGCCGAAGGCAGCCGCTTAACGACTGAGCCACCCAGGCGCCCCCCCTTTGTATAGATTTTTAGTGGTTTCTCTATATATTACATAATAACGCAAAACTTGTCAGTCTATTAGTGTCAATATTTTACCAGTTTGGATGAAGTATAGAAACTTAATCTCCCTTCACCTCCTCCCACTCATAATATAATTGTGTTAAATAGTTCCTCTACATTAATTAAGAATTTCCTTCATCTGAGAATGTCTTTACTTCCCCTTTGTTCCTGAAGATATTTTTGCCAGATAGAGAATTCATGTTTGACAGTTCTTTTTGACTTGAAAATGTGTCACTTCCTTTGACCTCTAGGGTGTTAGATGAGAAATCCACTGTCACTCAAATTAGTATTTTCCCCTCAAAACAATGAGTCATTCCTCTCTTCTGCTTTTAAAATTTTTTTCCTTTGTCTTTAACATCAGAAATGTGACTATAGTTTTTCTTGGTGTGGAATGATTTTTTGATTTCTCTTCTTTGAGATTTTCTCAGCTCCTTGAATATACATTTCTTTCTTGCTTAGTTGAAAACTTTCTAGCCATTATTTCTTCCCATTATTTCACTTTCACTCCTTCTAGCCTTTCCTTCTAGAACTTCAATGATGTGAATGTGAACTCTTTTGTTTTAGTAGTAGTTCAGGTTGCTAAGACTCTAGGTTTGTTTTTTGTTGTCGTCGTTGTTATCATCTTTTTTCTGTGTCCCTTAGATTGGGTAAATTCTATTAATCTGTCCTCAAGTTCTCTGCTTTTCTTCTCTATTATCGCCACTCTAGTATTGAGTCCATCTGTCAAGCTCTCATTTCAGTTATTTTATTTATTGTATTTTTTAGTTCCATGATTGCCATTTTCTTCATCTTTATAACTTTTATTTCTTTGTTCACAATCCTCAACATTTTTAGGAACAAGCATATGTCTTAAAGTGATGGCTATTTATTTAAATATTTCAGTATACATCTCTAAAATATGAAATAAAATTTTTTATTAAAGATTTTATTTGTTTATTTGACAGGGAGAGAGAGATCACAAGTAGGCAGAGAGGCAGGCAGAGAGAGAGGGGGAAGCAGGCTCCCCGCTGAGCAGAGAGCCTGATGCGGGGCTCGATCCCAGAACCCTGGGATCATGACCTGAGCCGAAGGCAGAGGCTTTAACCCACTGAGCCACCCAGGCGCCCCTGAAATAAAATTTTTATGTGCTATATTTATATAGCACCTATAAAACCAGAGATAATTCTTTAATACCAGTCCATATTTGGATTTCCCTGATTTCCCCCAAACATCTGTTTATAATTAATACATCCAAATCAGTATCCCAACAAGTCTGGTAGATTGCATTTTGTTGTTTTGTCTTTCAGTTTCTTCTCATCTTGAATAGTGACTCCTCCCTTTTGTCTATGCCACTGACAAAACTTGTTGAAAGACTAGATGAATTGTTCTTTGAAATGTCCCACCTTGTGGACTTTTCAAATTGTTTCATTTCCTATAAACTGAAAGTTACAGCTAAGTGCTTGATTAGATCCAATTTCAATATTTTTGTGAAAAATACTTCATAAGAGGAGTTATTAAAGTGTTCTTTCTAAACAATGTTCTTTCAAAACGTTGAGGGGAAGAACTTAACTATTTAGTAGAGGGGAATTATTTAAATAAATTACGACATGATCAATACTTGAAGACATTAAAAAATACGCAGTAGAAAGAGCATTTTTCCCCCCAAATATGTTTATTTTATTTTTTCAGTGTTACAAGATGTATTATTCATGCACCACACCCAGTGCATTTAAATAAAATTTGAGAATATGGAGCATGTTCATATTGCAAGAAATGAAAAAAGCTGATCACCAAAGCTAAGATATATCCTGTGTGATTATGAATGACAAGATCTACATCAGCAATATCGATTAGTGGTGGGATCAATAAGCTATTTGTCCTGTTTTTCCTTTGTAGGAAATAAAGAAAAGAGAGATACATAATGATCATTCATTACTTTGTGATAATACTAATAAAAAACCAATAGACATCACCTTATAATAAATACTTTAAATAATAATAAAAAATAATAAAGTTTTAAAAATTAAAAACTTAAATAATTTAAATTTACACCCCAGAAATAAAATGCTGTAAGGAGGGTATAAACCTCTGTGGCTTCCTGCAGGTCCCCCAATGCCTTCAAACCACCTTCTTTAAAGAGGGAATACAGAGTGAAGTCAAGCAACACATGACTGGTTTCAGGATCCTCTTACATCAGGAGCCCAGAACCTGGGAAAGGACGCAGACAAGAGACCTTAGAAGCAAAATGTAAACATCCCCCAGTTTAATGAGTAGGATTGTTGGCTGCTCCTTTTCAACCCAGAGATTCAGGGAGCCCTCAGCATATGAATGCCCCATCCCATGACCGAGGCACACTGGGCGGTCACCCTGAGGCACAGTCCAGGCTGTGTCTTGTGGGAACCCCTCCCCCACGCCCACAATAAGGGGCACCACAGGCCAACCAGGCCACAGCTGTGAAAGGAGGACTTGACTTCAGAGGCCTCCTCATTTCCTCTCTGGGCTCCTTCTCCTTGTATGCCCCTCACCTTTCACACTTCTTCTTCTTCTTCCTTTTTTAAAGATTTTATTTATTCATTTGACAGAGAGAGAGATCATAAGTAGGCAGAGAGGCAGGCAGAGAGAGAGGGGGATGCAGGATCCCCACTGACCAGAGAGTCCAATGCGGGGCTCAATGGGGGGCTGGATCCCAGGACCCTGAGATCACAACCTGAGCCAAAGGCAGAGGCTTAACCCACTGAGCCACCCAAGCGCCCCTTTCACACTTCTTATTTCCAAAAATCTTCCTCCTCCCAGACCCCTCCACCAGACCCACAGTGATTCTTACTGTATGTGTATTCTGCAGAAAGCTTCTGGTTGAGGTGGAGTAGGGTGGTGACCGGGTGTCCAGGCTCTGAGCTTGCGGAAGCATCTGGCTCTCCGACTTGCTAGCCTGAGGCTTCAAGCAAGTAATTCACAACTCTGAGTCCATTTCTCTAAAGTGTCATTACAAACAAAATGTGAGCTTGAAGGTTTTCCAAATATTTGACATCCAATGGCAGTTTTGCTAGGTTTCCAATGGCAGGTTTTGGAGTTGAAACTGAGAAAGTGTTTTCTCCTCTCTACTTTCCAACTAACTAAAAATTAATTAAATTTTTAATTAATATTAACTATCTTAATATTAATTAAGAGAAAAGAATTAAAATAATTTGAAGGCTATATATTTTTCCCCTGAACTATTATGTAAAATTTAACACAGCTGAAAAGAAAAAGGAACAGATAACAATTATTCTTTTTTCTCTTTGCTTACACCCACTTCCCCCATTTATCAAAGGGAAATTGTCATTAGCTGAATATATTCCAAGGTCGTTTCTCCATACTTTGTTTAGTTTTAAAAGAAAGGCACTTAAGAAAAATTCCTTACATTTCCACAGGGCTTTACATTTTACAATGTGTTTTTATATACTTGCTGGATAGTGTATTTTTTTTCCCCTAAGTGCTGCTGTGTGCTTTTAAAAGCAGCCATATTAAGGTATAATTTACATATGATAAAATTCACTCATTTTAAGCATATATCATATCAGCAAATATGTATGTTTATGTAACCACCACCACCACCACATTCAAGATATAGACCTTTCCGTCACTCCAGCGAGCACCCATGGACCTCTTGGCAGGGAATCCCCTTTCTTCCTCTCTATCCGCAAGCAGCTACTGATCTGCTTTCTTATCTCTACAGTTTTGCCTTGTTTTTGGATCTCCTATAGATGACATAGTATAGTATATAGTCTTTTGTGTCTAGATTTTTCACCTGACCTCATGTTTTTGAGATTCATCAGTATTGTTGTATGTATCGGTAGTTTTCTCTTTTTTATTGCCGACTAGCATTTTGTTGTGTGAACATTTCAGTTTTTGATTCCTGGGAATATTACAGACATTTACGTACTTGTGTGGACATATTTTTATTTCTCTTGGGCAAATACATAATAGTGGAATTGCTGTGTCCTTGGCAAACTTTTTTTTAACTTAGTGCTAATTGTTTGCGGGGAGATTTTTTGACTCATCACAAAAACTCTACCAGAGGAAGGCAGCTCTTCCTACTTTACAGATAGGGAAACTAAGGCAGGAGGCAAGTTTGGTGCTTTACTCAAACTTTTCTGCCATTAAACTTTGGACGTGCTAACACTAAGGTATCTGGCATTCATTACCTTTTCATTTTTTGTTTCCTTTCTCTTTGGATTTTTTGTTTTAATGTGAGAATAGAAATTAATTGTTACACAAAATTAAAAAAAAGATATAAAAAGAAAAAGGAGCCCAAAATTACCTGCTCAGAGGGGACCATTGTTCATGACTTTTATATCATTGTGCAGGCTTGTGTCTATGTGTGTATTCTTTTTCTACAAAGACAGTTAAGATTGTATGTAATCTTTTGTGACTTGATTGCCACATTCAGTCATGAAGATCATTTTCCTCACTTCTATCCTGAAGATCTTTTCACAGCAATAAATATACACCTACAACATTCTTTTCAGAGGTTGCTGAATCTTCATATTGATGCGGTATGAATTTTTATCTTGATGGCACATGATAGTCGATTATATTCAATTTGGTGCTATTATTAGCAATAATCTTGTATTCATTTTTAAGAATTTATTTGTATCTCCACCTATTTGCAAAATGTACTTTTGCATTTTGAGATGAATTGCTTGATTTTCAGATTTGCTGACTTCAAAAGCAAGTTCCCCTAGAGATGTTGGTGAGGGGACTGGGCTCGCTGTGGAAATGAGAAACAGAACGCAGCTGAGTGAAGAAAGAGCTTTGTTACATAAGACGCTCAGGTGGTAGGTCTTGTACTTTGTCTCAGATATTTTTTTAAATATGAAAAAAAAAAAAAATCCCTCCTACATCACAAATGAGGAACTTGGAGTAAAAATTTGGCAGCAAAGAGTCTGAGAAGAACAAGTTTTCTTTAACACTGCAACTCCAGAGGTTTCACTTCTCCCTCGTCCTCTTCTCTGCCCAAGTAAGAAAAAACCTTTAAAATCCATGGAGCCAATGGAGAAGAGCTTCAATATCAGAGTGAGGGTAGAGCTGATGGCGGGCAAGAGCTTGAATCAGTAACTGGCCAAAATGACAGTGATAAAAATAATCCAGTTCCCCTCTAACAGCGGCCATTCCCAAATTGTCTCTGTGCAGTCACATAAACTGAACTTACTCCCCTTGGGGTTCCCATAGAGAATCACTCTTCTCAAAATTCTCTTTGCCAGAGAAAACAGTAGAAGAGGACAGGCAGTAGAGGAGATTAATTCACACTCAAAATTATTTTTCTACTCCTGCTGCTTCATTTTCTAAAATGAGTATTTCCAGAGACTTGAGGTAGAAGGAAGTTTAGATATATCATTTAGTTCAGTCTCCTCATTTTTATAGATGGGGAAGTAGGTGGAGAATATAATGTTTAGATTTCATTCTGATCTTGGTTTCTTTTCCTCTGAAGGTCTAGTTCTTCAATTCTGGGCTTCTGTAACTCTTTTTGAGAAAAGTTGTTTCCCTATAACTCCTTGAGCACCATGACTGGACGGGGTTTTCTAACAGAAAAATATTTTCTTTCTTCAGGGGATGTGGTTTAAACCTCTCAGGATTATTTCAGTTCAAGAAATGATCTTTCAACTTCTTTCACTTAATCCACTACATTTTTCTCTAACCTTTCTTTTTTCCCTCCTTCCTGTTTTAGAGGAAGAAATAGCCTTTTTCCTACAAAGGCAAACTTTTCATATTACTCTTTTTCCCTCTTTTTGCTTCATAAAGGTTTTTTTTTTTAAAGGTAATTATGTTAATTGAACACAAAGTAGAAAGTAGCTGTCAAGAGCAATCTCTATCTCAGACAATAATTGTCTAGAAAATATAAAAATAAGGCATAAATCACGTTAGCAAGAAAAAGCATATAGTGTATAGTAAGTATTAAAAGATGCACGAGACCTTTATGCAAAAAGATTAAAACTATTAAAGAACACAGGACAACCTGATGTGCCAAGTTAATGAATCAAATGATTTAATATTTGTAAAGATATTGATTCTTTTTAATAAATCAGATCAGTTAAGCCAATTCCAATAAAAATTCAACAGGGTCTTTTTTTTTCCAGTTTTATTGAGATATAACTGACATATAAGATTGTATTAGTTTTAGGTTTACAACATGATAACTTGGTTTGTGTATATATTGCAAAATGATGACCATAATAAATTTTGTCAACATCCATCATTTCACATAGTTAATGTTTTTTTCTTTTAATGAGAACTTTAAGATCTACTCTTTCAGCAATTTTCAAATACACCATATTGTATTATTAGCTTCATAGTGACCATGCTATACATCCCAGTACTTACTTATCTTATAACTGGGAGTTTCTGCCTTCTGACTGCCTTCACTGCACCCTCCCCATCTACTTAACAGGATCTTTTCAAGCACTCAACAACTGATTCTAGGATTTTCATAGAAGTATAAAATAAAAGATAGCAAATAATAAAAAAAATTCATAAATAAAAATAAAACCAAGAGTAGTGAGCATGTTCAAAACCACTCTTCTTAATATTAAAGCCTATTACCAAGCCACCTTATTCAATAATGTGATAAGGGCACAAGAACAAGAACACCAGCAAGAAGCCCAAATGCAACAGAATAAATAACACAGAACACACACATATTCACATACATTTATCTACCTGTCTAATATTCTACATAGCATACTATAGAGATAGCATCACCAACCAATGAAGAAAGGATGGAGTTTTAGGAGAAAGTAATGGGGAAACTAGCTTATTATATAGAAAAATAAAGCTAATTTCTACCTCATATCATATATAAGGGTGAGCTCCAAAGGGAGCCCAGTTAAAGACCAATTGCAAAACCAAACTATAAAATTAGTGGAAAAGCTATAGGCAAATATTGTAGTAATCTTAGAGTGGGGGAAAAATACCTCTCAAATAAGAGTCTTCCTAAGTAAAAGTCATAAAGATAAAGCTTGATATATTTTAGTAAATCATTATTAAGGATTTCAGTTCGGTGAGGTATTCAATGGACAAATTTGGTAGAGGGACGATGGAGCAGAAAAAATTACTTTTAATGTTTAGAGATGACATTACACACACACACACACGCATACACCCACACAATAGAAAATTGGGCAAAGATAAGAGAAGTCCATTCACGAAAGGAGAAACATGAACAGTTAAACAGTATGTGAAGAGATGATTAAACTCGTAGTAGTGAAAGAAATCTGAAGAGAACAAAGTAGCACATTACATTCATCAGCTTGGCAAAAATGATAGAGGAATATGGTTCCTCACCCCTTCCTGAAGCCAGCTGCTCTGAGCAGGGCCCAGAGCTGCCCAGAGGTTTACCTGGATTTGCAAATGTTGATTCTTTATAGCCCAGGTCATGGGAGGTTTGGAATTTGTTTCTGTTGTAGAGGAGAAAAAGTCTCCCTTTGTTGGTGGCACCTTTGTTTTTCTCCAGATTTCCATTTTATTTTCTCTGGTTAGACCATTAATAAATGACTCTTTAGTGTGGATCTGTGACCGGCTTTTTAAAAAAAAAAAAAAAAGGAGAGATATTGTTAGCAAGGATGTGGGGAAACAAATAAGACTCTCATGCACAGCTGGTAGGAGTAAAACTGGTCAGGTGTTCTGGAGAGAGATTTGGCAGTACTTATGAAAATTAAGTGTGTGAGTAGCCTATGGTTTAACAATCCCTTTCCTGTATATCTACCCCTGAGAAATCCTTTCTCTGGTCTGTGTAGGGATATGTAAGGGATTGCTCATTGAAATATTTTTTTGTAAAAAAAAAAAAAAAAAAAAAAAAAAAAGAAATATTTTTTTGTGTGTGTTACTGGAGAGTTGGAAGCAAACTAGGTATTCATCATTAAGAGAATATATGAGTACAATAGAGGATATGTCTACAGGGTATATTCACCAATTAGAAGCTATAAAGTTAATGTACATATAGTAACACAGATTTTAAGATCTTAAGAGCATAGGGTTAAGTAAAGAAAGAGAAGCAGAATGAGATCTATAGCAAAATGTTTTGTAAATTAAAAAATAACATACAAAGCAATACTATGTATCTTTCAAGGATACTTACATATGCAGTGATGGTTATTCAATACATTAAAGAAAAACTGGGATAGGTATGCAGATATCAGAGAAAACACGAGGAGGTTTAACAGACTGTGAAGATGTTTTGTCTTAAACTGTATGGTGAACTCCACTCTGCACCTGTGAAGAAATGCACACATTCACTCACACGAAGAGAATTTATTCATTGAACAAATACTTATTGAGCACCTGCTGGAAATGAAAGAAAATATCTCAGCATATAGATAGGTAGATCTCTTGGCATTTTGTACACCAGTGCTTCCCCCCACCTCCTTCTTCTTTTTCTGAATCTTTGACTAACAAAAATTAAACTTTTCTGTGGAAACACATTTCCCCCTTTGAATAATATCTTTCCCAATGCTACACAACCTGCTTTTTATCTATTCTAAAAATAACCCATTCTCTTGACCATCATCATCTGGCTTTCCATTTCTTGTGTCAAGAAGACATCCTAAAATAGATAACCAAACTTTACCTTCACTTTCACTTCTTGATGTAGAGTGATTACTTATTTCTCCCACCCTTCTCTTAGAGCTGTTTTCACAAGAGTAACCAATGGTTTCCTAATTTTCATCAAGTGGTCTTTTCTCTGCTTAAATAAATAAGCATTTATTAGGTATATACTTTGATAGATAGAATGACATAAGGTGACAGCACAGGAAGATTCTAGTACAGTCTGTGTGTCCTAGGAGATTTAACAATCCATTTAGAAAGTACATCTGGACGTGGATAACCTTACTACAATGTTCTAATTACAGAGATAAGTTGTGCCCAACTTGCTACCAAAGTTCAAGTGGGATCTTTGAATTCAGGAAGAATTTTGGTAGAAGATTCAGTCTAACTGTTGAAAGATGAACCAGTTAAGTAAAATTAAGGAATCCTAGACAAGTGGTTCTCAAACCTAGCTGCACATTTGAGCTTAAAAAAATATTAATGTCTAGGTCCCACCTAAGACCAATAAAATCTCAATGTTGGGGTAGAACTTGGGCATATTTTTCACAAGTTTCTCTTGTGGGGGCACCTGGTGGCTCAGTCAGTTAAGTGCCTGCCTATGGCTCAGGGCATGATCCCAGGGTCCTGGGATTGAACCCCATGTTGCGCTCCCTGCTCAGTGGGGACTCTACTTCTCCCTCTCCTTCTATCCCTCCCCCTCCCCTTGCTCATGCTCTCTCACTCTCACTTTCTCAAATAAATAAATTATATATATATATATGTGTATATATATATATATATATATATATATATAATATGTGTGTGTGTGTATTTTTTTTTCTTTTTTTAAGAAGTTTCTTTTGTGATTTTAAGTGCATCCAAATCTGAGAACCACAGATCTAAAGGAGCAAGAGCAAGGCTAGAGTGGTAGCCATTGGTAGCCATGCAGCTAGTAAGTGTCAGAGCCTCGGACTATGGATTGTCTCACTTGAATCTTCTTAACCACTCCTCGTTGCTGTATCCATAGGGCCCAGGTGATATTAGATATGTTACATGATGCGGCAGTTAAACAATTTAGTGGTTTAGAACAATAAAATTTTTGTTTGTTTGTTTTCGTTGGCTTTCTGTGAGTGTCACTGGGGGAGGGGTTCCTGCCTGATGTCGTTCTCACACAGGGACCCAGGATCGTGGAGCTTTCACTATTTAGAGCCAGTTGCTCTGTCAGGAGGAAGGCAAAATCATAAATTGTATGCAAATTCATATAGACTCCCACCTACAAGTGACCCATGACACTTCTGCCCATGGGCACTGGCCAGATCAAGTCCTGTGGCCTTATCTAACACCAGGAGGATGGGCATGCTACTCCACCAGAGGCCTGGAAGATGCCTGAAATATCTGGAGCAACAGCTATCACTGAGTATATGGAATCAAATTGAACTCAACTGCCCAAAGCTGCCACTTATATTTATCTGAGTTTGCACAGTATACTGTGACTTGGAAATAGTGATTTCTTTATAGTTGAGCCAACTAGGATATCCTCAGGGAAGCTGAATGCTGTACGTTTTCATTTTTTACATCTAATTCTTCCACTTTCAATTACTTAATCCAAGTTTTGATTTTACCAGAGAAACTCGAGTTGGGTTTCCAAGATTTCAGCACTTTCCATATTATTCAGATGGAAACCCTCTTTTGTCTTTAGAGGGTAAGATCCACGAAACAGTGACTTCTTGAACCAGTCAGAACATGTATCCACCCAGGCCCCATTTCTCCTTTTCTATTTGTGAGGATGACTTCAAAGGCCAATTGACTCATGCCAGCTTCCTCCTATCTTTGTTTCCGCAGGTTATAAATCAAAACACTACCTTCCTAATTCTTTATGATTCGAAAGTGCTTTCCCATAAGTGGTCTCATTTAATCTCCAAATCAACTTTATGGTGAAGAGATTATTCAATGCTATTTTACAGTTGAAGAAATTGAGGTTCAGAGAGGTGAGACAAGGTCTCATGGAGATTTCTGAAATATTTTCATCTCCTGACAGCCACCCTAGTCTTCTTTCTTCTTTGTTATTAGTTTATCCCTGTAAGGAATCAAAATATTAATTAATTAATCCATTCATTCATTCCGTGGGATCATGACCTAAGCTGAATGCAGCTGATTAACTGACTGAGAAACCCAGGCACCCAACACAGCCCAGTTTTATTTTGTTTCTTCATTTGCTCTCTCTCTCTCTCTCTCTCTCTCTCTCTGTGTGTGTGTGTGTGTGAACATTTAAGTTCTACATTTAATTTTTTAAAGGGGGATAGAGGGAGAGGGTAGGGAGGGAGCAGTAGGGAGAGAGAGAATCTTATTCAGGCTCCATGCCTAGTGCAGGGCCCATTGAAGGTCTCAATCTCACAACCCTGAGATGGTGACCTGAACTGAAATTTAGAGTCAGACGCTTAACTGACTGAGCCACCCAGGTGCCTCAGTTCTACATTTACTTTTAAATACTATAATAAAGACCTGTGAAGCTGAAATTCTTTGGTTAGTCTAAAATATCTCACTGTTATCACCACTGAGCTTTTACATTCTCTTTACTCTGCCTGAAATGCTTTCCATGACATCCCAGCCCTCTCCAATGTCCTTGAGGTCTATATTTAAAAAGTGTCCTCAATTCTCTTCTTCCATCTTCAAGACTGGGTTAGGAATCTTCTCTCAACACTCCCATATTGTTTTGTCCTTTCCCTGTCCCAACATGCTATATTGTCTGTTAACTTGCTTGTCTCCCACTAGTAGGCACTAGCCTGTGAGCTTATTGAGGACAAGAATGACTGGTCTAATATTCCTGTCTTACTGTTTAACATAGTGCATGGCACATAGCATGAACTCAGTATGTAGTTCAAAGGTGGTGAACTCTTTCTGTTAAGACCAGATAGTAAGTATCTTTGGCTTTGTGGACCATGCAGGGTCTGCTGCACTTACTCAACTCTGCCAATGTAGTGTGAAAGCAGCTATAGACAATATGAAAACATATGGGTTGCAATAAAATTTTATTTACAAAGATGGGTGGTGGGCTGGATCCGGTCCATGGGCCACAGTTTGCTGACTGCTACTCTAACTGATGAAGAAATGAATGAATAAAAATGAATCACTGGGGTTACATTTAACCTCATTTACCAGAAAGGAAGTATTATTTATCATAAAGAACTCTTTATTAGAAAACCTGAACTCTATTTCCTTCGTATTACTTAACAGTCTTTTATATTCTCTGGCCTCCAACATCCTTATCTTTAAATAGTAATTTAAATAATACCTCTTTTGCTTAAAATTTGGGACTATTAGGTACTTATGAGTAGAATCTATGCTTTATTTGTCTTTATCCCCAGAGCCTAGCAGAATTCCCGTACTACTAAAGTATAATAGGTTGAAAAGCCACTTGCAGAATGATTGAAAGGTCAGGGTGATGCAGGTGTTTGGTGAAGCAGTACGTGGCCAGATAATTGTGTAAACTCTTAATATTGGAAAAACTTTAGTCATACAGCTGAATTACCATTTATAGAAGTCCTTCTAGGTTTAAGAATATGGGGTCTTTTGATTCCAAATGACTGAAAGCCCCATGTAAATGGCTTAAGCTCAAAAGGAAATTTATTGGCACATTGATATGTCTTGTTTCAGGGGTTCAAACTTTGTCAAGGACCTAGGACTCTCTATTTCTCCATTTACCTTTTGCCTGATTGGTTCTCTCATCAGGTAGTCTTCACAAATTGGTGACATAATGGATATCCTTTGGGTTCAGGCTCATATCCTCACAGCTGAAAAATCTGTGGAAAGTAGAGACTGTTCCTATCTCTCAAAAGTTCCAGGAAATGTGTCAAGGTTATGTATCCTTGACTTTATTTGGATCAACTGTTCATTCTTGATCCAAACACCATGGCCATGAATGAAATCAATGCCATCTAAACCATACTGACTGAGAATGAGGGAAGACTGGCTCTCCAGACACAAACCTCCATATGCAGAGGAAGGTGACAAAGACATGAATTTTTGGCCCTTTCTCAAGAATAATATGTTTTAATACAGTGAATCAAATTGAGCATCCAATATTAGGATGTTTGTGAATTCTCTGAAGACTGTCAAGGGACCCCCAACTTAGGAAGAGATGATAACCAAACTTAGTCTTAGTCTCTCTTTCCAGTGTGTGACACCTACCAGATACTAAATTAACATTTGCTTTTCTAAATAAAAGATGATGTGCATTAAGAAAATCTTTGTTTTAGAATAGCATTAGATTTATAGAAAAATGATGGAGATAGAGAATTCCCATATACCCTACACCAAATTTTCCCTATAGTTAACATTTTACACTATGGAAATGATAAAAAAATTTATAACAATTAATAAACTAATATTAATAAAATGGTATATTTGTAACAATTAATAAACCAATATTAATACATTCTTATTAGCCAAAGTCCAAAATTTCCTTTGTCTTCACCTACTGGCCTTTTCCCTTCCAGGAGCCTATCTAGGATACCACACTACATTTGGTTATCACATCTCCTTAGGTTTCTCTGGGCTGTTCACATTTTTTCATACTTTATTTTATATGATCACAATGGTTTTGAGAAGTATTTGTCAAATATTTTGTAAAATGTGTCCCAGTTGGGTTGATGTTTGATGTTTTTTCTCATGATTATACAAGGATTATATTTCTTGGGAGGAAGACGTTACCACAGAGGTAAATTGCCATTTACACCATATCAGATCAAGGGTGCAAACCATCAACGGGACTTATCTCTGTTGGTGCTGACCTTGATCGCATGCCCGAGGTAACATCTGTCAAATCTCTTCACTCTAAAGGTAATCTTTGTTCTCATTGTCTTTGCTGGATGTTTTGGAAGAAAGTCACTGTGTCCAACCCACACTCAAGGAATGGGAGTTATGCTCCACCTTCCCTTTAAGGGCCAAGTCTCTACATAAATTATTTGGAAATCTTTTGGATGGAAGATTTGTTTTCCCTTCCTCACTTAGTTATTGATTCAATCACTGTATCAGTATAGATATCTATTTTATACTTTGTGTTATAATCCAGTACTAGTTTATTCTGTTGCTCAGGTTGTCCCAGCTTTGGTCATTGGGAGCTCTTTCAGTTGTCTCCTGTATCCCATTAACAATTGCACCATTGTGGGTTCTAGTTATCAATTGGTCGGTCTATCTATCTATCTATCTATCTATCTATCTATCTATCTATCATCTATCATCTATTTATTCAGCACTTTCATACTTTGTAGTACAAGATGCTCCAGAATCATTTGTAGTATTTGTTGCCTTAGTCCTAGAATCAGCCATTTCTCCAAAGATCCCTGGTTCCTTCTATTGGAGAGTGGTATTTAGAAACTAATATCTGGGTGCTAGATGTGCTCAATATGTACATTTTTAAAAGTAAAATTATCTTAAAAGGCATAACTAAAAATATAGTCAATTCCTTTCCTGTTCCTTCCTATAAAATGTAAACTCTTCTGAGTTGTTTCTTCTATTTTTTGTTTTCCCTTCCATATTACAAATAATGTGCTTATACTGATATTGTTTGATTGATTACTCTGATCACCATCTATTGACCTCCTCTAAGGGTGAATAGGATTCGGCTTTCTTGCACCCCCACTTACTTCCTCTCTGCCCATCTTACCAATGTATTCATATCACAATTTTGTGTTAAACTAGTAGCCAGAGTTTACATTACCATGACCATATAACTATCTTTCACATTAAGCAAATGTACTATAATTACATATTCTTTCTTGTACAATATTTTATCTTTCCTGATTATAATAATCTTCTCATGTTTTCCTTTTCTTAATTTTCCAAGTGTTTATTAAAATTCATCCCAAATGATCTGACCCTTTTCTGTCAAAGACCTATTGAATCTATTTTCAAAATACCTAAATGCATGAGACAATATACCAGTTACACTTATCACCGCTACCCTAAACCTTATCCTTCTGCCTTCTGCTCCAGCCTGGTTTGCTCATTGTGGTAACTAGTCTGTAAAGATGCTTCCCCTTTACTTCCAATGAACTTCCTGATATTCACACTCTTCTATTGTCCCCTCTATTTGAATCTGGGATGGCCTTATAACCTACTTTTTGACCAATAGAATGCAGTAGAAATGATACTGAATCACATATAGGTTTAGATCATAACCTTTGCAGGTTCTTCCTGAGCCTGTTGGAACACTCATTTTTGAGAAAGCCAGATACTATGTAAGAAATTCATTTACTCTGAGACTGTCATACAGTATGGAAGCCCAAGATGCCTTGAGGAAAGGCAATGTGGAGACAAAGGGTTGCCTGTCCAGCTCCCGGGTCTTCTAGTTATCTTATCAACTTGCTGTATATGTGAGGGGAAAAAGTCATCTTGGATATTGTCATCTTTTTGGTACTAAAGACTTTTCCCACCTGTCTCAGTTCCTTGGTTGTCTATTCTTATTTAAAATGACACTAATTAGGAGTGCTGCATACAAGACTGAGGCTCATGCACTGGTGACTTTATTGAAGGGCAATTGTGTTGATATTGTTGGGAAAACCTAAATATCAATACCTGTACGTGTTTTATTAGGGCCATTCAGTTTATCCAGAGATTAAACTTCTCAGTCCCCTAGGGAGAGGATTCCACAATTCAATGGGAGGGTTTTCCCTGAGTCCTTCATTTTCATCCCTTCCCCCCGTTTTTCTGACTTCTCTGAGTCCAGAGCCTCAACCAATATTTATATTTTCACCAAACTTTTACTGTGAGCAATGTTGAATGTCTGAGGCCCATTTGGCTGGTTACAATCAAATGAGGATATATATATTTTTAATCTAGAGCATTTGTGCATCCTTAAATTCTTTCTCTGGGGCTGGGTGGAATCTGGCAACCACTGGTGTGGGTGGTCTCATGGCTATATTACCCTAAGGATCATAGGTCAAAGGAGGGTGCAGTGATTAGGGGCATGGACTTTGGAATCAGGGAGATGGGCTTGAGTCCTGTTTTCACACCTTCTTGCTGTCAATGTCATTTATGTAGCTCCCTTAAGTGTCAGCTTTCTTATGTGTTAAATGTGAAAAAATATTATCTCTTTCTTAGGGTTGTGAGAATTAAATAATACATCTGTATCATATAGCAGAGTGCCTGGTATATAACTAAGGATTCAATAACTAATGATGACCTAAATCTAATTAACTAATTAGTTGATTAATTAATTTTAAAGTAGGCTCCAAGCCCATCATGGAGCTTAACATGAGGCTTGAACTTACAACCCTGAGATCAAGACCTGACCTGAGATCAAGGGTTGGTCACCTAACTGACTAAGTCACCCAGGTGCACCTAAATCTATTTTAGAAAACATATCTGGTTAATCTGGTTCCTTCTCTAACTGGTTCTGTGGTCTTGGATAGATCACTGACTCTATAGAGTCAAGCTTTGTAATCTGGTTCGTGAATTATCTTTTATGCTCTTCTCCATCAAGTGACTTCACTGAAAAAGCGGTAGAATTAGATCCTGAACTTGGGTTTCTTCCTTACCTGAGCCCATCTGGTAATGGGTACAGTATGCTTCTTCTACTGAATTCTTTTTTCCTTATCTAATAAACTCTAATGGTGATTTTGGCTTATGCGATGGTTGATTGCAACCCTGCTTTTCTTTTTCCGTTCCTGGGGTAAAGGAATCAAAGATCTGAGTGATGGAGAACCAGGTGAATCAGGTAAAGGGAGCAGAGGCAAATTCTAGCCTAACTTTCCATGTGTAAAGAGCTGCCAGTGAGGAGAGTTCATTGCATTTCATTCTGAGCTGTGCAGTAGCCAGGAGGACTGTAGCTTGAGCAGAGCTCCCCCACACACATACATACCAGCACATGCATGGATGCTAGCACATAGAGAGGAAATCTCTTGATATGCATGGACAAAGGAATACAGGTACAACCTCACTATCTGTGCACCCATTTGCACATACACTTGTGGCCAGGAGAAAAGTGCTCAGCGCATTTTATTGTACATCCAGATTGAGGGAAACCATTCAGGAGGGGGGAAAGGGAAGATTATGAGGCAGAAAGAGAAATGAAACTAAAATGTCCTGCCCTGTCAGCATTCACTGGAGTATAAGAAATGGGCTTTGGACAGACAGACAGACTCCTGGGGCCTACCAACCATCAAAATGTCCAAAGGGCCTCTTATTCTCTGGCTGCTGATTGAGCTTGGGCGGCTTTCTCTGAGTAAGTGTTCTGAATTTTCCCATGCAGGAGTCCCTGGATAGCTTGGTATCCTGTGTTGGATTCTCATGGCTGATCAGGCCTCCATAGAGGAGAAGCCTACTTCATTCCTCCTTCCCTCCAGGTTTCCTTCTTTGGAGAGTCTCTCCCCTTTCTTGTTACACAGGCTTTTTATCCTGCAACTGGTTTTGGAGCTTTAGGGTGGGATAATTTGTGGTCATATCAGAAATGAACACTTAAGAAGAAACACAAAATAAGGGGTCAGATGAGATGGGGAAAAAAAAATTTCCTCCGCAGATGTTATTAGCACAATTGGAGTCTGGGGAATTTGTTCTACAAGAGCTCTTATTATAATTTTTATTTTTCCTCTTGATTTTCAGGAGTTATAGTTTGCAATTTTTTTTTTAATTTTGCTGGGGATGAGGCTTCAAGGTGAAGTTTCTTTTCTGTGCATTGTTTCCAGGTTTTGGACAATGCAGATGTATACACTAAGTTTGGGCCAGCTTAGACTTCTGCATCCTGGCAGCATAGGGCAAAATGCTCTGCACTGAGCTGCGCTTGTGTCTCGGTCACTAACCATTAACATTAGGAACCTGTCGAAAATTGCTTTGGCTCTTCTATGTATGAAATGAGGGACTTTGGTAAGACCAGTTTGAACAATCCATGATTCTAGAACTAGGTAGTATCTAATGTCCCTAGCACTTTTAAAAGTTCATAGTTATTTGCACATGATCTTTCAAATATGCTGCATGAGAAAACACCCACATTCCAAGGAAAACAAATATGTTCTCTCTACCCTTCAAACATTTGTCATGCTAATTTTTGTCTACCTTTCTTTCCTCTGAAACTACATGCATTCTCAGGTCTTTACCCAAATGAGGCTTTTCTTGAGCACCGGGAGTCTTGGAGGGGTTTAGGTATTTCTGCCCTGAGTTCCTATCTCCCATGGAGTCATTCACTAGAGAATTTATTGCCCTGAAGTAATAGATCATTTAATTGCCTCCCTCAGCAGATACTCTGTAGGAGTTCATGGAATGAAGGCAGTCCCTGTCACTTTCTTTATCAGTGTCTTCACTGGTCGGTATCTTGCCCTGAGTAAGTTGAGGTGTGGAGGTTTCATTATGCTGAAGGTTGCTGGAGTCTAGGTCCACATTTCCTGCTACTGGCCGGACGCTGATTATGTGGGCTTCTCTAACCTTACTTGAAGGACGCTGCACCTGGAGAATGGTCTGTTGCTTGTTTTTCATTTGTGCCTTTTCTAAAATGACCAGTTTGGAAGAGAAATGACTGCTCAGAATCTCCAAGGAGCAATCAGGGCTGGAGATGCTCTTAAAAGATGTGGAATGAGAGGCAGCCTGAGCGGCTCACTAGGTTAATCGTCTGCCTTCGGCTCAGGTCATGATCCCAGGGTCATGGGATCTAGCCCAGTGTTAGGCAGAGCCTGCCTGTCCCTTTCCCTCTGCCCCTCCTCCCCTGCTGTGTCCCACTCTCTTGCTCTTTCAAATAAATAATAAATAAAATCCTAAAGAAAAAAAAAGATGTGGAATGAAACCCTTTATTCTGTAAATGGTGAAACTTAAACTCAGGTTGGTAAAGGAACTTTCTGGAGGTCACCAGCTGGAGAAGGAAACCAGAGAAGGCACCAGAACCTTCATTGCACTTACCATCCTGGGTAGTTTCTGAAGAGGGGAGTTGATTTGATACCAATGATTCTTCCACTCCGAGGTATTTCATAACGGCAAGGAACAGGTTCGCATCCTATTTCTGATTTCTGAAATGCTTGGTTATTTGTACCAATGCTTTATTAATTTCATGTGGCATTTGATACTTCATTGCATGTGAAACTCAGAACTATTTCTGAAGCAAGTATTATATATCCCCTTTGTCTTTTGATGATAATGAGATCAGGATTATTGTGGCTTTCCTCCAAGAACACAAAAGCGGTAACTGGCAGAATGAGGTTTACAATGTAAGCCTAATGAGTGTTTTTCTGCCACACCAAATTGCCTACTTCCTTTTTTTAATATTAATTTTTAATCAGATCAGTGATACAGAAACACTCTTGGTGAAAAAATAATAGCCACTATAAAGCTAAAATCCCTTTGTCTACTACTTTTAGCCCCAGTTCCTTTTCTCTGATCTCAGAGGTGACTAGTACAATGAGTTAGGTGTATATCCCACCAGACAGTTTTCTATGCATTTACCATCATTTGTCTGTGCCCACCAAAAAAAAAAAAGGAAAACTGTTTAATTTATGCTAACAGATGCTTTTATATTTTATGTATTGTTATGAATCTGCCCTTTTCATACATTAATAAGGACTTTTCATGTCAACTGATATAGATCTCTCTGCTTTTACTAACCTTGGAACGGTTGCAGGGAATGAATGATTCATTCATGATTCCTTGGAATGCGTACGCCATAGTTTTGCCATTCCCCATGCACACATTGTTCATTTCACTCACATATACATGACGGCTGCAGCAAACATTTGCAAATAGGTTTCTTTGCGCATGTGTGTTTTTCCAGGGTGCATAACAAAACATGAAATTGCTAAAGCTTAGCTAGGATATATGCATGTTTGGTTTTATTGGAAACTACCAAATTGCCCATGGTGTGGCTCTATCAATTAACTTCCTATTTTAGTCCAGTATACTCCAGTAGTCTATAGCATTTCCTAGTCCCTGTCTGCTCAACCTTAATATCATTGGCATTCTAAATTTTTGCCAGTCTTTACAGGTGAAATTTACCGGCTGCTCACATTTCCTCATCTATGTCTGTTTTGTCTGCTGTTAATTTTCCTATCTGGTCTTTTCTTACTGAGTAATAGGATGCTTCCTATACTATGATACTAGAAAAATAAACTGTCCAAGTTCCAGCAGAAATAATTCCTGCACATATTTGTTATTAATTTTCCGAATATAAGAAAAAACTCATTATAGGAGTTATTAGTTTTAGGAGCATATGTTCTGTGTCGTTAATATAGGTAAAGGTGATGACAATGAATTTCTTATTTATTTATTTTTCCTTGTTTTGTGGTGGGCAAAAGGGACTTCCAGAGCATTTATGATCATTGAAACATTTCTACTATGTTGAAATGAAGAAACTGTGATTTCAGGGAGGGCTCCAGGTTGGTCTGAATTTGGTGACTCTTAAGGGTTGTGCTCACCTTCTTCCAAGAGAGGGATATGTGGATATTCCTGACACTTAAGTCCAGAGAAGAATCTGGTACTGCTGGCCTTGTCTTATACAGCTGAGCCATATAGGTCCACAAAGTTCGTGAGTGGAGAGTCTCACAGGAAGTTACACTGGAGAAAAGAGTAAGCAGATCTATGGACCCCAGCAGGTGCAGGATGGAGTCCTGATGATCTGGAGCGTCAGCCTGTCTTCAATAGCATTTTTTGTGTGGTGGGGATATTAGAATAATTGCTGATGCTCTGTTAAACCAGTGGGCTTGATATTTGCAGCAGTGAAAATATTTCAGAGATTCTCAGAGATGGAAGTAGTCTTAGAAGAGCTTGTCTCTTCTTGGTCCTCAAACACTGGATGAGTAGCAAGCAACATCAGAATGATTTGGAGAATTTGGTTGTGTATATTTCCATGGGTCTTCGCCTTGGAGATTCTGATTCATGGTTGGACAATAAAATTTGCATTTTTAACAAGTTCCCCAGGTCATGCTGATGAGCAGCCAGAGCTGACAAAGGTGACTACTTCATCTTAGAAATAGTGATACCTTCCATCTCCTACAGCTAATCTGGTAAGACTAACCTTCCAGCATTTCTGTATGTCACAGCTGCCGTTGTATTTAATTTCTGTGGCCTCTTCCAGTTTTAACATTAAAAATATTTTCATACTCCACCTAACTTCATATTCTCTAACAACGAAAAAATGGTCTAGAGCAATCAATTTCTGTATCCAGTACTGAAAGAAGAGTAGGAAAATAGAATGTGGTTCAAAAGCCTATGTTACTGCCATAACATTCTCTGGGCTGGAGGGTAGAAGGAGTCCCATTTGAGGCATTTGGGTCTGTAGTAACTCTCATATGAGTTAGTGGAATTGGATTAAAGTGATGGCCTTTTCATTGGAGAATTTTTTTTTGTTTATGAAATGGTACTCAAGATTATTTTTTATTGAATGGCATTTTTATTTATTTTATTTTTTTTAAAAGATTTTATTTATTTATTTGACGGAGAGAGCATAAGCAGAGAAGAGGGGCAGAGGGAGAGGCAGAAGCAGGCTCCTCAGTGAGCAGAGAGCCTGAAGTGGGCTGGGATCATGACCTAACCAAAAGCAGATATTTAACCAACTGAGCCACTCAGGTGCCCCAAGATCATCCAAAACATCTTGTGGAGACAAGTCCAGACACTCACATGGTTCAACTATCTCCAGTCAGGGTACAAAAGAATGTGGAGTTAGGGACTCAGCAGCAGCTAAGGGCACATCAGAATTTAGGCTAAAAAGATACACACTACAGCTCTTTCCATCATCCTGGAAGTATCTATCTATACAAACACCATGTAGCACATCTGAGAGATTTTAGAACCTCACAGCCTATTTTTCTCATCTTTCCTCACAGCTCCAGCTGAACAAGAGACTGTGAGAGCGTATTTGGGTCAGACGGTGACTTTGCCCTGCAAATACTCATCCTGGTCTCAGAAGAGCAACAGCATGTGCTGGGGCAAGGGCGAGTGTCCCAAATCCAAATGCAGCAACGAGCTTCTCCACACCAACGGGAAGAGGGTGCTCTCCAGGAGGTCAGCAAAATATGAACTTCAGGGCAATATCTGGAGAGGTGATGTCTCCTTGACCATCTTCAACACCAAAGAAGATGACAGCAGCGTGTACTGCTGCCGCATAGAGGTCCCTGGCTGGTTCAATGATGTGAAGAAGAACATTCACCTGCAGTTGATGAGAGGTGCGTGCACGAAGGGGTTTGTGTCTATGAAAGGAGACATCAACAGCTAACAAGGAATGGATTCAGTGGGTGGTGAAGGGGAGGCTGTAGATGCTTAAGCACAAGTGGGCAGATTAAATCTAAGACTGTGGCTAGAGGAGCCACAGTATGGAGCAAATGCCCATGGGGGCCAAGGAGACCTTAGAAATGAGTGAGCGGAGGGTACACGGAGAAGACAACCAGTTAATTTCACGGTCAATGTGAAGAGGGCATCTGCTTCTTATCTAGGAGATTGTCACTTTGCAGAGTTTGTGGGCAGTGTTTCCAGATCTCCCAATTTTTATGTGCATGATATTAATTTTTGCACGTTGGCAAAGATTTAAAAAAGAACTACCGTGTAAACTAAATAAAATATGTCCATGGGTCAGCTTCAGCCTATCAGCCAATTGTTTGTGACTTCCAGCAGAGGGGAAAGAGCGTGAGATTTGGAGACCATCATAACAATTTTCAGATGGCCTTTCCTTCTGTTAATATTAGTTGCTTTTGATAAAATTGGAATATGGTGGAACTCTTAAAGATCTGAGCTGCATGGAAGACAGCTTAAGGTTGAATTATGCTGATAGTAATCAGCTTTCCTGCCTGTTTGGAATGGAGCCTCTCAGAGTAAGCTCTGTGTTCAACCTGCATCAAAGATGGAAGCTTCTTCTTCTTCTTTTTTTTTTTAAGATTTTATTTATTTATTTGACAGAGAGAGAGATCACAAGTAGGCAGAGCGGCAGGTAGAGGGAGGGGGGAAGAAGGCTCCCTGCTGAGCAGAGAGCCCGATGCAGAGCTCAATCCCAGGATCCTGAGATCATGACCTGAGCCTAAGGCAGAGGCTCCAACCCACTGAGCCACCCAGGTGCCCCAAAGATGGAAGATTCTTGTGCTCTCTTCCTAACTGAGCAGGCATCTTGGGAGGCAGGATCATACTCTTACAGCCACACACTTAACAAGATTTTCGGGTGACTTCAATGCACTCTAGAATTTGAGAACAACTTATATGGATGCTTCTCATTAGAGAACTTTCATACACATTGGTATATTTTTCTCTAACAGTGACTTTGTGATAGAGAAGATATTTTTCTGATTTATTGAAGTTTTATTGAAATTAAATGATGCTAATCCAAGCATTCTCTTTTCAAGCCTGGTATAACCAGCTATTATTTTATAAAATACTTGTTGAACTCAATATCCGTGGGTCATTTCTAAGCTCACTGGAATCTGTTAGAATTAATTGAAATTTGTCATATTTAAGAGAGGGTAGCACATATAGAATAACTGTGGCTGATGAGCCCAAATTCAAATGTTAGGGGTGACTGGTGTTGGCATAAACTTACCTATAATATCTGAAAGAAACTATATTCTCAGCCCATGTTGCATACTTTGGGCTCACTTTTTTTAGATTTTAATTTTACC
Organism: Procyon lotor; assembly: GCA_028646535.1. Lineage (NCBI taxonomy): Eukaryota > Metazoa > Chordata > Mammalia > Carnivora > Procyonidae > Procyon > Procyon lotor. The sequence continues at coordinate 39,529,050 of CM053607.1, read as the reverse complement.
TTATTATGGAAAGAACACCTAAGATGAGTTCTACTCAGCAAATTTTCAAGTGTGTAATATACTATTGTTAACTACAGGTACTATTTTATATAGCAGAACTCTAGAGCTTCTTCATCTTACTTGACTAAAATTTTATGTTTGGGCTCACTTTGGATGCAATTGTTCATTTGCTCACTGATGCAATGTTTTTGGAACACCTACTATGTGCCCATCGCTGGGGTAGGTATTAGATTTGTGGCGGAGAGCAGAGTAAATACCAGATTTCCCCTCATGGAGCTTACAGTCTGGTGGGAGAAGAAGATGTTAAACCATAATCATCAGATAAAATGTGCAGTTAGGGAATGCAATAAATGCTGTGAAGGTAAAGTATGACAGTGCAAAACCAAGAAACCTAATCGTGATGGCAGAATATGGGTAATCTCCTTGTAGCAGTGTCCTTTTAGCTGCATCAAGAGGATTCAGTAGGAGCCTAATAAAGGGAGAGGCTAGGGAGCAACAGGTGCAAAGTCACTCCAGGGTGAGGTCACTGTTCAGAGAGATGAAGAAAGGTCAGTGGGCTGGGGAATAGGAAGAAAAGTAGAGTGGGGACATGAGATTGTAAAGAAAGAGCCAGAGAAGGGGAAGTTTTGTGAGCCAAGGTTGGGAATTGGGTCTGTTATCTCAAGGACATGGAGGACCCAGTAAAAAAGTTTAAGACAGGGAACTGACATAATTATTTGTCATTTAAAAAGATTATTTTTAAAAAAGATTTTATTTATTTATTCGACAGAGAGAGATCACAAGTAGGCAGAGAGGCAGGCAGAGAGAGGAGGGGAAGCAGGCTCCCTGCTGAGCAGAGAGCCCAATGCGGGGCTTGATCCCAGGACCCTGAGATCATGATCTGGGCCAAAGGCAGAGACTTTAACCCACTGAGCCACCTAGGTGCCCCTAAAAAGATAATTTTTAACTAATGTGTGAAGAACAGATTGGAAAGGCCAAGAGTAGAGGTAAGAAACCCAACTTTCATGGGCATTACAGTGGTTCAGCTAAAGGGACCAGGTAAGGGCAGCAGAAATGAAGCAGAAATGAAGATTCCACATGTATTTGTGTGGTTTCCCTTTTCCTCCATCTCTGATTGGTACCAGACATGTCTTCTGGTTACAGCTACAACAACCAGGCGCTCAACAACACGTCTCCCACCCACCAGCTCTGCTCTCACAACGACCACAGCTGTGCTTCCAACAACGGCCATGACTACACCTGAGCTCACAACCAGAACACCACTTCAGACAAGAAGCACCACTGCCCTCACAACCGTGGCAACCACTTGCCCTTCAGCCACGTCAACCTTTCTTTCCAAAACCACCACAGTTCTTCCAACTACTGAGCTTTCTACGGAAGGGCCCATCCTCACTGTAGGTATGTGGTACATTTGGCCATTCTTTCCTTTCTGCTGGTCAGATGTATCTTGGTCCCTTGACCAAAACAGGGTTCTTTTTACTGACTGGGGCAGTCCAGATACTTGCTGTTGGGTCTCAGTGTGCGTGTGTGTGTGTGTACTGGTTTTCTAGGGCTGTCAGAATGAATGCTGCAGACTGGGGGACTTAAACAACAGAAATTTATTTTCTCACAACCTGGATGCTTGAAGTCTGAGATAAAGGTGTCAGGAGGATAGATTTCCCCTGGGGCCTCTTTCCTTGGCTCAAGATGGTTACCTTCTCCCTGTGTTTTCACATGGTCTTCCCTCTGTGAATGCGTGTGGCCTAAACTTACCTTCTTAAAAGGATACCACTCATATCGAATTAGGGCCCCTCCATATAAGCTCATTGCACCTTAATTGCCTCTTTCTCCAAATATGGACACATTCCCAGGTATTGGGGGTTAGGATTTCAACATATGAATCTTGGGGAATATGATTCAGCTTATAGTGGTGTATGTGTGCGTGTGCTTGTGTGTGTGGGTGTCAGTGAGGATGTGGTTTCATTAACCTGTTCCTTTTCTTTGTTTTATGGTTTCCTTTTTTCACCCTATTTTTCCCTTTTTTTTTTCTTGAAAGTCAGGTTTGTTTTTGTTTTTGTTTTGTTCTCTAGTTGATCTTCCAGGAATCTCAGAGATATTTATCGAAGAACCAGGAAATGTCACCTGGGGTCAGAATCCAGTTTCAGTCTGCCAGGGGTTAAGTCTCTGCCTGGGCATTAGAAACTGAGGAAAGGCCTCCAGATGTCTTAAAATACCCCTTGATGATAAACTAGTTCTACATTTGTCTGTCTATCTATCTATCTATCTATCTATCTATCTATCTATTTTTAAAGATTTTATTTATTTGGCAGAGACACAATGAGAGAGGGAACACAAGCAGGGGGAGTGGGAGAGAGAGAAGAAGGCTTCCCCCTGATTAGGGAGCCTGATGTAGGGCTCAATCCCGGGACCCCAAGATCATGACTGGAACAGAAGGCAGAACCTTAAAAACTGAGCCGCCCAGGTGCCCCAACTTCCCTTATTTTTTTTTCCTTCCTTTTTTCCTCCCTCCCTCCCTTCCATTCCATTCCTTCTTTTGTTCTCTCCCCCCTTCCCCCCCCCTTTTTGATCCTGCATCTTGGACCCTCACTGAGTTACTAGCTCCATTACTTATGGGGCTTATCAAAGATCCCACCATGTTTCAAACTCTGATTCCAATGTAAGAATATTAGAAAACCATTAAGAGAAAGAGTGAAGTGAAGGCTTTCTTAGGTGTCTCAACTGCCTCAGTAAGGCCTCAATAGTTTAAATATCTTGACAACATTGAATTGGCTAATTCTTTTATATTTTGAGTAGTCATCTAATGTCCATGAACCATAAACCAGTCAATCTTTGTATGTATTTTTTATTCTTTTGGCCTTTAAAATAATCATCTTAAAATACAACATTTATAGTTTTCTCCACTTCATCCTAAAAATTACTTGCAATCCTTGAAGAAAACCTGAAATATACAAAAAAGCACAAAGACAACTATAAAAATCACCCTGAATTCCACCACTCAGCACAAACCCTTATTTTTTGCTTTTACTGAACTTTTTTTCTCCTTCAGAGTCAGAAACTTCCTTTCTCTCCAGAGACCCTGAGAGAAGCACTGAGGTGACTTCTGGAAACACTGCCTTGCTGACATCCAAAGGTAGATGGACACTTGTTTTCTTTTTCTTTTCCTCATTTCTTACATTGAGGAGAGTAAAGTATTGTTGAATCAGATGATTAGAGATGACTTTTGGGTCCTGTGTGCCATGAACCCCACCTAGGACAAATTAGACACCATTTGTGGCTCATTCATTCTTATGGCTTTGAGAGAGAAAGAGAGAGAGAGAGAGAGAGACAGACAGACATTGGGACTGACCTTGATTTGTTTGAGCAATTCTTCTTGGCAGCATTCTCTGGAATATTTGCCTTTCCAGTCTAGGCGAGGTAGTGCTTAGCTGTCTCATCCTAATTCCAAGCACAACAATCTTTGGAGATCCCTTTGAGGGATGTCTTCACTTGATTTACTGGCTTTCTGTAGTACAGGGAGAATTCTTTCATTCCTGTGACCTTTCATCCATCCCCGAAGCCTTCTTTAGGTATTTACTAGGGCCCAAGGGCAGAGAATACCCTAAAAATAAGGCATGATTCACATCCATGGGGCTGCTAGAGAGAGCTGCCCAGCCTTAGCTCCCTGTTCTACCCTTTTTTGCCAGGGGTCTCTGGTCTCGATTTATTCCCAGGTGAGTTGGAGAGTTGTATAACTTTATGCATATGATGGCCACCAGTGAGTGCAAGTGGTAGAAATTACTTAATGAGGCTCAGAATCAAATAGAAGAAAGCAGTTATCTATGGAGTAAAAAAAACAATCAATCAATTCTTCCGTTAGTACACTATAGGGAGGTGGTATGGGGGGGTCATGTGTGTGCTCTGGAGTCACACTGCCTGGGCGTAAGTCACACACACAAGTTGTGTGACTCTTGGAAAGTGATTTCATCTCTCTGGGCCTCGGCTTCCACATTGGTAAAATGGGACTAATAATAACACCCATCCTTGTCTCTTTCTGAGGATTAAATGAGAGGATACATGGAGATCACTTAGAACACTGTCCAGCATATACTAAATGCTCAGTAAACATTGCCTTTTCTTTCCTTTTTTTATGACAGAAGTGAGTTTAGGGGACAGTGAGGCAACAAAAATTAAAAAGACGGGTTTACTAAGTTTGTTTTCTCATTTCCTTTGTTTTTGTTTTTGTGTTTTCAGAGTCTGAAGGTTGGTTTCTCCAATCAACATCCCAGGTGACAATGCGGGAAGTGAGTAACCCAGGAACTTTTCCTCAGACAAGAGGTAAGGGGCTGTGCTCCTGAGTGTGGTTTTGTCGTTGGCTGTGGGAACAATCTGATCTGTCATCTGCCTGCTTGTCTCCGGATTCAGCTCTTTTGGTTCCATTATGGTCACATCCTCCATCTTCCCACAAGCTAGGATGAGAGCGAAACATGCCAACAGCTTCTGAGGTGGCTTCTTCCCTCCTCTGCCTCATTTCTGAAAGCCCTCTCCTGGGATTTCCCTTCTCCCTTAGTTGCTTCCATCTTGAAGTTAGAAGTGCCAGAAAATCATTCACTCCTTTTAAAAAAATATTGGTAATTTATGGTAGATTGCCCAAATACTACACTAATGTATTTCTGTTGGGGATACATAAAAAAGAATAGAAAACAATTCTCTTTGACTCTCTGTCTTGAATCTCAGCCCATCCTCTGAGATAATCATTGCTATTAGTTGAAAATGAGCATTCTTCTGATCTTTTTCTATTTCCTTATGTGTGCGTATAGATATAGAAAAAAATGCAGTTTTGTTTTGTGTGTGGATTTTTAAAAAAAATTCTGTCCCAGTGTACACAGCCTTCTGCATTTTGTTTTATTCATTTAACGTTATATATTGGACCACTTTCTTTTCCAGTCCATGTAGATTTGCTTCATTATGTTAAATTGCTGTATAGTATATTATACTATGGATACTACAGTATCCATTGCCCACTAAGGGACATTAAGGTTGTTCTGATATCTCATTACCATAAGTAGTTTGCAGCAGACATCCTTTTATGTGAGAGTCGCTTTAAGTGTCTACGTTGGTATCTCTCACTGGGGGGGGTGACCAGAAGGGGAAATGCTAGGCTGAAAGAAATGTCCACTTTTAAATTCAATAGCCATTATAAAATTGTCTTCAGGAAAGGCCTTGCCAATTTATTTTCCCATTGAGAGAGCATCTACTCTCCTACATCCTTCCTACACTTGATGTGACCATTTGTTTAATTTTTTTTTTTTGATCTCCCGAGGAAAAAATGTCATCTTATGCCTTTGTTGTTCTGATTAACAAAGAGTTTGAGCATCTTTCTATATGTTTATTAGGCAGAAAATGGTAGTTCTTTAACTCTGTGAAGGAGGCAGTGGGACATCTCTCACAAAGGCTCAGAAGACGCAGTTGGAGGGGACAGACAAGAGTGAGTGGAGGGGGGATATGTTTTGAAAGAAGACTATAAATCAAGATGAAATGCAAGGGTGATCTCATGTTGAAAATCTTTGGCATGTGCTACCTCAGCCAGCAGGAAGATAGAAAATCTGGACTAGTTGTTGTGAACCGAAGAGAAGCTAGATGCCCAAGATCCAAACCTTCTTTGTCCCTGGCATGGGGTAAAGGTAGGGGGCTATTTTCTGGCAGAAGAGAAGGTAGCAACTAGAAAAATCATGGAGGGTGGGTGAGGAGTTTTCAAAATGTTATCATTCATTCAGTTTAAACTCAGACTATCTTACACTGAATTGCAAGGCAACAAGAGGTCATCTTGATGTTTTACCCTCTTCTGTAATATCCCTGGTAGTTTCATTTCTCTCTTCCTTGATAAATCCCAGAGGAGAGAGAATACTCGCAGTCACTCAATCTGTGCTGGCTGAAGGGAAGCTTGTTATAAGAAGCTCTATCTCTGGAAGAGCTCTATCTCTTCTTATGGAAGAAGCCAGGATTTATTGAACATGTATTATGTGCTGGTATAGAGCCAAGCTCTTCTCATGGGTCACTTCATTTAATTCCTCTTTAGCCGATGCTCATATCCCTATTTTGTGCAACTTTCTCAAGCCTGCTCTCAGGTGCCAGACGCAGGAAGTCTAGCTCTGAGTCCATACCCTTAGATTTTTTTTTTTT
>CM053607.1:39505187-39516926 GCA_028646535.1 Procyon lotor | reverse complement strand
GGGGGAAGATTAGGGATGGGGTCTTATCTGTGCCTCCATGAGACCCCCCACATATTGGCACATGAGAGCAGGAGCTTGTCATCACAATGATGACATTTTTGCTGGTGGCGGGGGGATCCTTTGAGGCAGAGGAATCTTGAGGCCAAGTTTGGAACTGAGTGAGTATTAAATAATGGTGTTTTACAGACCCACGTTTCCTTCTGTTATCTCATCGGCATAAGATGTGAAGTCATCTTACCATTCCTCCTGCTTTAGGAACCACATTGGGTGCCAAAACATTTTGCTCTCTGTTCCTGTTCAGAATTAAAAAAAAAAAAAAAAAGGTCCTTACCCAATTTTGCCCATGGTGTTAAGGAACATCTGACTCACGTACGTAATGATTGATTGATTTAAGTATATAGTGTTCTTTTTGATCATTGCACGTATTAAAAACATTCAGTGGTCTCTGAAATTTAAGGGAGGTCTGTGAACTCAATAAATGTGGGTTTCTGTTTTCAAAAGCCTTTTTGAAATTCCAGATCTGCGTGAGTGGGGCCAGGCAAGTTCAGAAAATATGGGTTCTAGTCATTTCCTTTGTTACTCATTGCTGTGAGATTTTGAGTAAGAGACACTTTCTAGATTTTAATTTTTCTCTTGGTGATGACAAAAAGGGGGGTATTAGAGGAGATAATTTCTAATTCTTTTCAAATCTAAGATACTCTGACGGATTTGGGCATCTTTTTTCTTTCCTTGGGATTATTTAAAAGCATACCACCAGTCTTCCAGAAGGGGGCAGCATAAGTCAGATACTGACGTGAAAGAACCACTGAAGGCTTGAAGTTGTCACTTTTAAAAATTCTATGATTGCGTTAAGATTGTATCATTGAGTTGACTTATATCAGAACTAAAATTGTTTTAAAAGTAGAGACAGATGAGTCTTTGTGTCTATGAATTTAATGATGAGTCAAAATATGTAATATCAGTTTTAAAATGTACCCACGGAGAAGATAGAGTGCTTTTATTTCTAGTTGATTTCTGGCATGAAGCCCACTGGCTAGAGAGTCTGTATTTTCCAATAGGATTTTAATATGTTCTTTATCTTTTCTCTCAGAGTGGTTATAATCATGATTTTTTTTGAGTCATTCAGAGTTGGGTTCAAATTTCCTTTTATTATGTGTGTTACTTTAGGTGAGTGATTTAAACTCTTTCAGCCTCAGTTTATACATCTGTAGAATGGGTCGTATAAGCATTAAATGACATCATTTACACAAAGTGCTTATCACTATGCCAGGCACACTGTAGCGCTCAATTGATCTTGACAGGGAGTACGAAGTTAATTTTGAAGCCAATTTCTGCCCAATGGGATGGGAACAGGGGCGGCATTCCAAATGGATTTTAAAAGATTTTCTTATCTAAAAATTCAGCGTCATTCCAGATATAAACAGGGCACATAATTTTATTTCAGTGGGTGGGTTCGAGTCTCCTACCTTAGGCATAACCACCTTGAAGGTGAAGTCTCATCACATTAGGGTCTGAAGTTCTGAAGGTTTCAAGATTAAAATTATGCTCTGATAACTACACCAGAAGTCAGCAAACTTTTCCTGTAAAGGACCAGACAGTATCTATTTTAGGCCTTACAAGCCATGCTGTTGGTCTCAACTGCTCAGCTTGGCCCTTTTGTGCAAAAGCAGTCAGAGGTAAAGTGAACAAATGGATGCCGCCATGCTCCAATAAAACTTCATTGATGGACGTGGGAATATGAATTGCCTGTAGTTTATGTGTGTTATGAGTTACTCTTTTTTGTTTTTTTCTCAACCACTAAAAAATATAAAAACAGTTCTTAGCTCTCAGGCTATACAAAAATAGGCAGCACAGTAGATTTGACCTTCAGGCCACAGTTTGCCAACCCTTGATCTACACCATCCAGACACAGGACATGTTCTTTAGAAAGAGCAGTGTGAGTCTATTTCAACAGGGCTCGTCCAGCACAGGCAGTGAATACTGCTTCCTACCCAACTGGATTCTAAGTCCTTTAAAAGTAAAGGGTGTGTTTTTATGTTATTGTTTTTGCATTTACACCTTATTTTTTTATGTTATAAAATAAGTACATGCTCTTGTAAAAGAAAACAGTAAAACAGTAGAAAGTGAAATTTCCTTACATTCCAAACATTCTCCCCGACTCCTCACCCCAAATGACCAAGAAGAAGAAATAATTTCTCTAACAGTGTGGTGTATATCCTTTCAGATCATTTTCTTTTTCTCTTTCTTTTTCAAAAATATTTATCTTTAGAGAGAGAGAGAGAAAGAGAGGTGCAGAGGGAGGGAAAGAATCTGAAGCAGGCTCCATGCACAGCTTGGGGCCCAATGTGGGGCTTAATTCCAGGACCTTGAGATCATGACCTGAGCTGGAGATTAAGAGCCTGATGCTTAACCGACTGTACCACCCAGGTTCTCCAGATCATTTTCTTTTCCTAATGACATAGTAACATCTATCATTATTTTTTTTTACAAATATTTTATTGTTTTTTTACAAAATCATTTTAAAACTTGCTTTAACATTTATCCGACAATTTTTGTTCAACAAATCTTTATTGCAAAGCCACTGTATATCATGCATATATTAGATTGAACCATATGAAATGCTGGTATTTAAACCACTTTTTAAAAGCTTTTTGCTTTGGGGCACCTGGGTGGCTCAGTGGCTTAAAGCCTCTGCCTTGGGCTCGGGTCATGATCTCAGCATCCTGGGATCAAGTCCCACATAGGGCTCTCCACTCAGCAGGAAGCCTGCTTCCCCCTCTCTCTGCCTGCCTTCCTGCCTGCTTGTGATCTCTCCCTCTCTGTCAAATAAATAAATAAAACCTTAAAATAAATAAATAAAAGCTTTTTGTTTTGAGACAATTTTAGACTCAACACAAACTTGCAAAAATAGTACAGAAAAATCTATACATTCCTCCCGCTTCTCGCAAACATCTCGCAAACATCTTACATAACTATAGCACGTGGTCAAAGTAGGAAATTGACATTGGCATCATACAATTAACAAGTCTACAGACTCTACTTGGATTTCCCCAGTTTTTACATGCATTCATTCTTTAAAATCAAACAAACATAAAAGCCCTATATATATCTATAGATATATATAGGTATCTATCTATCTATCTATCTATACATATATATCTTTGTATGCCAGTACTCTTATATCTAGGGGTGTGTCTTTTACTAATAGCATCACCTCGCTCTTCTTTAGCTGTGAGTTAATGGGTTTCTAACAGTGATCTTCAAAGTTTCACTTAGAAGGTCACTGTGGAGTTGTTTCAGAGAAATGCTATAAGAGTTTGCCCTGGACTCAGGCATCTTGCAAAGTTTCCATGATGAACACATGGTATATATTTTAAAGTTAAAGTTTTCTCATTTGAGAAGATTTATAAAGTATACAGAAGTACTGATAAAAAAATTTTAATTGCCTGTAATATTTCCATTCAAAGTCAGATGTATTTAGCCTTTGAGTATTTTTAAATTTTCTTTGTGGACAAGAAATATGCAAGTATGTTTCTTAAGTATTTACGTACTCATTTCCTATACTAAGTATAGCTTCAAATCCTTTTAAAAAAATTACTGTGAAATGATCATTGTCTCAGGTCATTCAAATTCTTTGTAAAAAGGCATCCAGAAATATAAAGGATACAAAGGACGTAGGAGTTCAGTTGTGCAATACCAGCATTTTCAGATGAACAAAGTGTGGCTCAGAGAGAGGAAATGTCGTGCCCAAGGTCACGCAGCTGGGAAATGTGGGATATACAGATACTCAATGACAGCGAAGGGTAGGGGAGGCCCAGGGGCAGCCTAGCAGTGCTTAAGGTCTAGGGTTAAGTTTTGCAGGAATTCCATTTTGCCAGGGTATCCATGCCTACCAAGAACTCAATCAAGAGCCTAAAATCAAACCAGCAAGCCAATTTACTAATTTACAATAAGAACTCTGCCAAGAGGGTCAATATTTGGGTATTTTTTCTGATGTAAATACGTTCTCACCCTGTAGGCAAATCTAATATTAATCAGAAGTATTGGTGAGTCCCTAGACCTGAGAAAAGTGTAGTTAAGTTGAAGATTCTTTTATTGTTATTACATGTTAATTAATTTCTTCTAGATAGATGACATATATGGTGAAGGTACAAAGTGTACAAAAAACATTTAAGGTCAATCTTCTCTGCATCCCTGTGCCCATCCCCAGGGATGCGGTTCCTAGGGAAGATCTTAATGACCATTAGCCTGTACATAGACTGTGTCTCTGTATTAATTTCCTGGGGATGCTGTAAATATTTACCAGAAATGTAGTGGCATGAAACAATACAAATGTATTATCTTATGGTTCTGGAGGTCAGAAACTGAGGTGTCAGTGGGGCCATGCTCTCTCTAAAGGCTGTGAGGGAAGATCCTTCCTTGCCTCTTCTAGCTTCTGGTGCCCCCAGGATTCCCTGCCTTGAGGCCACATCTCTTTAATCTTTAAAGATTAAAAATTAAAGATTAATCTTTAATTTCTGCCCATCTTTATGTGGCCTTCTTTGTGTGTGTCTCTTTGTGTCTTCTCTTCTCGTAAGGACACCTGCCATTGGATTTAGGGCCTATCCTAAATCAGGGATGGTTTCATCTCAATATCCTTAAACTAATTACATCTGCAAAGATGCCCTATTTCTAAAAGTTCACAGTTGGAGGTTCTGAGTGCTCATACATTGGAGGAGGACACTATTCAACCCACCATAGTTCCCCTCTCACGGAATTGCTTTTCGTGCAAGTTTGGGGTGCAGGGCCCTCCTGCCTTTGCCTGGATGTACTTGTTTAAGAGTTCAAGGTCTTAAGAATGTAAGGGCCATGATAGCACCTAGGATCCAGAAACGAGTGGTCTTCACTTGTCTAACCCACGCCCTAGCTATTAGCATTGCTGTTTCACAAGCATCAAAAATCACCATCCACTTGTATTCCTTGTTGATGTTCAACAGTCAGTTCACTGTCAACCACTATCGCTTTGGAGTTCTTCCCACTGGGGCTTTTGGCATTTTCAGAAGATGTAGAGGAAGAGGAGGAGGAGGAGATGAGGAAGAGAGGGAGAAGGAGGAGGAAGAGAAGGAGGAGAGAGAGGAGTAGGAAAAATGGAGAAGGAGGGGGAGGATGAAAAGGAAGAAAAGGAAGAGGAGGAAGGGGAAGAGGAAATAGTGTCTGGCATTACTCAGCAGTGTTTGTGTTTGTGCAAAATGTCTCTCCTATTAGCCAATTCCAATTTAAAATACAGATTAGCTCTGACAAAACTGACCAAGGCTGGCTTCTCTCTTTGATGGTTTCAATTTCAGTCTTATCCATCACAAATGATTGTAATAAATAGGATTTTGACAGAACAGGGGTAGGAGTTTTGAAATCTTACCTGCAGTTTCTAGCTCTAGGGAATAATAGTGGAAAGAAAAACAACAGTAACTGAGTTGTAGGATATGAAAACATGCTGAATTTTCCCCTCAGAGTTTTATGCTCATAGGCATTCAACAAGTCCCTTTCCCTGTTGAACAAATAAGCTCTCTTGTACCAAATTATGAGCCTTAGCAAACCTATCACACTTTTTCTTATGCCTTGAGTGCAAGGAAGCTTGGGAGAAACAATGACCAATTTCAGTAATTATTCACCTAGATTTTTATTCTACTCAGGACTCGTCTGTGTGTGGCTTTAGGTTTGGTTTCCATTGGCAGGGGGACGATTTCACATCCTTTCTAGGCATTTTGTCCCGCCCCGGCTTCTGTTACCCTGGTCTCACTTTCTGCTCTCTGCTCTTTGTTTCTTCTGTTCCCTTTGCCTTCGCCTTCTCTGTCCGCCTTTCAAGAGCTGGGGTTTCTTAGGATTCCTGCTCTTTCTCTCTCTGGATATGCGACCCTTGGACTTCTTACACACTCAGAGGATTTTAACTGCTCCTGGGAGACTGATGACTCCCGAGTCGGTATCTGCAACTTTGGTTCAGATTCAAATTCATCAACTGTGTGTGAGGTGAGTGGTGTTTGTGTGTGTCTCTCGGTCGCCTTACTCCATGACTGTGAATTTGAGCTCGGCATCTTTCTGCCCCGGACGGACCCTTCTGCTTCTGCTGTGCCTGGTCTTGGCGGACAGCGGGGCAATGGCCCAGAGTCTCAAGAAGGAATGTGCGCATCATCTAAGACTTGTTTCTTTCTCACCCCCAAGATAACTTGTTTCTTTCTCTTATCCTCTGATCCTAAGTCTGAAATTCGGTCCACATCCTCTTGATCTCCCTCCTAAGCGTTTCCAGAATCCGCCTCTCTCCCTTCATTTCCGTTAGCTCTGAATTTCAGACTTAGGATCAGAGGATAATTGACCATCTCATCTTGGCTATTTCCCTATCCTCTTAAGTGGACCATAGCACACTTCAAATGTTTCTGTGGTTTCCCACTGCTTACAGAATTAAACGGAGACTTACCAGCATGAAACATAGGCCTTCCTTGACTGCTTCCTGCCCGTCTCTGTGGTCATCCCTGCAGCTCCCCCTCCCCCACTCTCTGCCTTCACAGCTGCCTGCCGTTCCACACGGAACCACACTGGTTGGTCCTTCCGTGGCTTTGCTGGTGCTGCCCTACCTAAAAGGCCTTTACAAATCTTTGCTAATTCTTACACAACCTCAACTCAGCTCAGATATTAGTCATTCAACAAACACTTATTGAGCACCAAGTGTGTGCCAGTCAGTATTAGGGTCCCCCTGTTGAGCAAGTAGGGAGGGACACTGTCCTCAGGGAGTCTAATTCTAGCAGCCCTCACTGAGCTACGATGTTGGGCCATGTGCCTCGCCCTCTGCCTGCCCTCCCTGGCAACTTCTCTCACTCCATCATTACTTGTGAGGCCGAAATGACCTTCTGGTCTGCCTTCTCTAATGAACTCTGAATTTTATGGGGGGGGAGGGGGGCAAGCCGTATTCATCTTAGTATTCTTAGTGCTTGGAATGGCGGCTTAGCACAGTATGTCTCACTTGTTGAACTCAACTATCAGTTATAAATAAATGAGTCCGTGTTTCAGCTTAAAATTTACCTTCTCAAGGACATTTACCTGTGTCCTCCAGAGCAGGTCAGCCGTCCTTGTGGTATGTCCCTCAACATATCTATTTATTGTACTATTATTGCACTATTTGTTCCCAGAACATTGCACCGTTGCACTGTTTAGTCCCAGAACATTGTGCAATTATATATTTTTTTCAACTATTCACCTTATTTGCTTAAATTTGGTTTTCTGCACTAAGTTGTAAGTTTCATCAACAAGGTTGATGGTACAGCTAGCAGAGTATATGGTCTATGGTAAACGCTTAATAAGTATTTGTTCACTGATAGATGGACACATTTTCTTGCTGGATAAAAACCCCTGGACACATTGCTGGCGCCTGCTGTAAATTTAGACACAATTGCCCGCTGGCCCGATGCCCCATCCTACCCATCTATAAAATGGAGATATTCCTGGGGGATAGTGTTGGATCGCGGATGAGCTTCAGATAAAACCATCTCAAAACAAATGTGTCGTAAATAAATTATACAAAAAAGGAAAGATGGGATTAAAAGATTAAGCTCGTCCACTGAAATTCCAGATGAGCTTTCAAATGCCTATTGCAGGATATGGTATTTTATTTCCCCAGAGGAAATATAAACATTTCCCCTCCCCTTTTTCTTTCCCAGCAACGGAGACAGAAATGCCTGTGCAACATGGAGTTGAATCAGAACAGGTAAAATTTTTGTGAAGTATTTGAAGCCTATGACTTCGATTTTTAAAATCCTCAATAGAGGTTTGCAGAAATGAACTGGGGAGGCAGATACATCTGAGCAGCAACTGTGGGGAAAGAGCTAAGCAATTTGGAGACTGGTGCCTTGTGCTCCTGCAGAAATCACCTTCCTATCGTTACCTCTCTCTGTGCAGACGCTTTGAAAAACAAAAAGAAATAAAAAGTACAGAAACATGGAGAAATCATTCTGTGTGCCTGTGTGTGGTCCAGGATTAGTGACATCCTGCAGGATCGACACTTGCCACCAGCATCCTTCTTAGTTGCTGAGTGTACCCTTCATTAATTTTTATTGTCACAGGAGTCATTCAGCTGCTTAAGTAAAAACTGCAGGCAGTATCGACACCTGTAAGTGAAAAGGGAAGGCCCCTCCCATCCCTCCTTTCTTCCTTCCCTTCTGCCTCCGGAGGGGGAGATCGTTGGGCCTCCTTGCTGCTGTGTCGGAGAAAGGGCCAGGCGGGTGAGGAAATGGATGTGGCATAGCCGCTCCAGAACTAGGAGCGGCGTGAAGAACAGCATTCTTCAAACGATGTGGCGTCAGGACCCCTTTATACCCCTAAACATTAAAACAGAAATTGAAAACGATGTTGACGAATTCATTTAAAAGCAAGAATAACAAAACAAACCCATGATCTGTGGACATAAGTGACACGAAAAATAACTTTATTTTCCTGAATGAAAAAATATGAGAAAAATGGCCTCAGTGGCATTGTTTTACGTTTCAGTGAATCTCCTGACGATCTGGCTGAGTGGGAGGCAGAGAGAGTATCTCATCTACTTACGTATTCTAGCATCGGAAGGATGACCTCAGCACATCACTTGTCAAGTCACCTCAGGGAAAATCCCACTGTCCACTCATGAGAATGACAGTGGAAATAGCAAATAATGTCTCGTGAAAATCATTTTGATCTCACGGGTCCCCTGGCTGCACTTTGAGAACCAGTGCTGTAGAAAATTTGAAATTGAGTTCCATTTTCTCTTGAATCTTATTGCCTCTGGAGGTCCAAATCAGCTATGAGGAGAGCTGCCCAGGACAGGGCAGAAGACCCCTGAACCCCACAGCCTGTATGCCTGATGTCGAAGACAGGAGAATTGGGGGGTCTGGGTAAATGTTCCAGGTTTGCAGAGATTTTTAAAAAAATTCTGACGTGTAGGACTGCTTTGGCTCAATCTTGAGCCCTGTTGGGCAAAGTGGGGGGAGAAGCCGTGAAGCTGCTGGCTAGTGGAAGGTATGATCGGGACTGGAAAATCGTGCAGGGGTGATATTCAGAAAGGACTGGCCTGATCACCATCCCTGTGTCTCACCAGGTAAAAATGGCCATCAACTCCGACCTGCTAATGATCATCGCTCCCTCCCTGGGATTCGTACTGCTGGCGTTGCTTGTGGCGCTTTTCCTTCGAGGTAAGGAGGGCAGGGCCAGGTGGGATGGTGCCCTTGGGAGCTGTGGAGCCTCCGGGAGGGTCTAGGAGTGGACTGATTCTGCTTCCTGCCCCAGTCTCCTTCCCCCAACGTCCCATTTCCCTCGCTGACTCCATCCTGGTCAAGGCGGTAACAGGGAAACTCATTCTCCCTCGGATTTTAAAGCCTTCCTGTATCATCCTCCTGATGGAGTTTATATTTTGGAAAAGAAAAGCAAGAGCACCTTCATTTTCTGGAAACTCAATCGCTGACAGTCCTGCTGTTATACTCCTGATATGTCTAACTCCCTTCATCCTGATGACTGCCTTAAGTGAAAAATGCTATTATTATCATTGTCTCAGGGTGGAGGAAACCCTGGTCCAGCCCCCTCCCCTGGCTAGGACTGCCCCAGGAAGAAAGCCGTGAATGATCTCAGGCTTCTTCTTGTCTTAAAGCAAGCTTTGTTTACTTGGGCTCCACAGATAGACCTCAGGGGAGAGGGGTTCCCTCGAAACCCTGTGCAAAGGGACTTGCACACTCCGATCTGCACTTCTCAGGGGCCGGGGCCCACAGTCCTATTAGATTCCCCAGCTGTCTATGACCTTACACCTCCCCACCCCCACCCCTCCTCTTCAAAAAAATAGCTTGAACACACTGTAAAAAGGAGTCACGGAACAGGGTTTCTACTTGTGATGCAAAGTAGAGGCACGCGACATCTGGTTTTGTTGTAAAATGGGGGAAATTATTCTGTAGTCATTAACAGAAACTATTTTGAGGTGGTGAGGAGATACGACTGCTAACTATATTTTGGCCCTTTCAAGCAACAGTAGTGAAACCTGCATACTTCAATACCTGTCCCTAGTGAACATGGACAAAGGAAATTCAGAACTCAGTGAGAAGCCTGCCATTAGCTTCCTGCAAAGCCCTCTATAAAGGCAGAGGCCGCTGGTCCTCATACAGTTTTGGGATGTCCGAGTATGTCTCATAAGGAAGTGTTTTAAAACTCAAGTGAATGCTTGAACTCTGGGTGGACAAATCACATAGGAATGAAGTAGCTTAACATTATTGCCAACAACATGGGAAGAGGTGTGTAACTGATGGGCACCACCTTGGGGCCCAAAGGAGTAAAAGGAATGGCTTTCCCTGCCAGAACCAGTCCCTACATTCTCAGCTTTGGCCCAACTCTGCTCTTGGTAAGGCAGCTTCGGGCTTTCCCAGCATTTCACCTGTTCTAGCACAGCTATTCTGCTTACCCATGGCCTTGTCTTTTCAGGGAAAGTCATGAACACCAGTTGTTTCCCGAAACACACGAGGTAATTCATCTTGCATGACTGATTGTTATAATGATTGTACAAGCTGTTACAAATGATTAGATACTACTCAGTGGTTTAATGACTTATGCTTGTGTTCTGATTAAATACTGGGTTAGAGAAGTGTGGCATTAGAGGTGAAAAGATGTGGGATTTAACTCACATTAACCTTTGCCTTGGTTAACACTTTATGTTTGTCTGAAATACGAATACAAAGGCAGGTTGCATTAATAGAAGCATGGCATGCAAATGAAAGAAGGTGATAGGCCTCTGTCCTCTGTGCTCAGAATTGTTTGTTCAACTCTGGGCAGTTCATTTATTTTATTTTGAATATTATTTTTTAATTTTTTAAATTAACATATAATTTATTATTTGCCCCAGGGGTACATGTCTGTGAATCATCAGGCTTATACATTTCATACACTTACCATAGCACATACCCTCCCCAATGTCCATAACCCAGCCACTCTATCCCTACCTGCCCCCCAGCAACCCTCAGTTTGTTTCGTGAGTTTAGGAGTCTCTTATGGTTTGTCTCCTTCCTGTTCCCATCTTGTTTCATTCCCCCCCATCCCCCATGACCCCCTGTCCTGCCTCTCAACTTTTTCATATCAGAGAGATCATATAATTGCCTTTCTCTGATTGACTTACTTTGCTTAGCATAATACCTTCTAGTTCCATCCACGTCGTTGCAAATGGCAAGATTTCATTTCTCTTGATGGCTGCATAGTGTTCCATTGTGTATATATACCACATCTTCTTTATCCATTCATCTGTTGATGGACATCTAGTATTTTCCATAGTTTGGCTATTGTGAACATTGCTGCTATAAGCATTCGGGGGGTGCACGTGCCCCTTCAGATCACCATATTTGTATCTTTAGGGTAAATACCCAGTAGTGCAATTGCTGGGTCATAGGGTAGCTCTATTTTCAACTTTTTGAGGAACCTCCATACAGTTTTCCAGAGTGAACCAGCTTGCATTCCCACCAACAATATAGGAGAGTTCCCCTTTCTCTGCATCCAACATCTGTCATTTTCTGACCTGTTAATTTTAGCCATTCTGACTGGTGTGAGGTGGTATCTCACTGTGGTTTTGATTTGTATCTCTCTGATGCCAAATGATGTTGAGCACTTTTTCATGTGTCTTTTGGCCATTTGGATGTCTTCTTTGCAGAAATGTCTCTTTGTGTCTTCTGCCAATTTCTTGATAGGATTATTGGTTCTTTGGGTGTTGAGTTTGAA
>CM053607.1:39488593-39505087 GCA_028646535.1 Procyon lotor | reverse complement strand
CCCATTCTGTCAGTTGTCTTTTGGTTTTGTTGACTGTTTCCTTTGCTGTGCAAAAGCTTTTGATCTTGATGAAGTCCCAATAGTTCATTTTTGCCCTTGCTTCCCTTGCCTTTGGTGACGTTTCTAAGAAGAAGTTGCTGCGGCTGAGGTCGAAGGAGTTGCTGCCTGGGTTCTCCTCCAGGATTTTGATAGAGTCCTGTCTTACATGGAGGTCTTTCATCCATTTTGAGTCTATTTTTGTGTGTGGTGTAAGGAAATGGTCCAGCTTCATTCTTCTGCATGTGGCTGTCCAGGTTTCCCAACACCATTTGTTGAAGAGACTGTCTTTTTTCCATTGGATATTCTTTCCTGCCTTGTCGAAGATTGGTTGACCATGGAGTTGGGGGTCCATTTCTGGACTCTCTATTCTCATTGATCTATATATCTGTTTTTGTGCCAGTACCACACTCTCTTGATGATTACAGCTTTGTAATAGAGCTTGAAGTCTGGAATTGTGATACTGCCAACTTTGGTTTTCTTTTTAAAAATTCCTCTGGCTATTTGCAATCTTTTCTGGGTCCATATAAATTTTAGGATTATTTGTTCCATTTCTTTGAAATAAATTGATGGTATTTTGATAGGGATTCCATTAAATGTGTAGATTGCTTTAGGTAGCATGGGCATTTTCATAATATTTGTTCTTCCAATCCATGAGCATAGAACGTTTTTCCATTTATTTGTGTCTTCCTCAATTTCTTTCATGAGCATTTTATAGTTTTCTGAGTATAGATTCTTTGACTCTTTGGTTACCTCCAGGTACCTCTAGGTATCTTATGGTTTTGAGTGCAGTTGTAAATGGGATTGACTCCTTAATTTCTCTTTCTTCTGTCTTGCTATTGGTGTATAGAAATGCAACCGATTTCTGTGCATTGATTTTATATCCTGACACTTGACTGAATTCCTGTATGAGTTCTAGCAGTCTTGGGGTGGAATCTTTTGGGTTTTCTACATAAAGTATCATATTATTGGGCAGTTCATTTTAAAAGGACATTATTAAACAGGAGTTTATGGGGAAGAGAGTTGGCAGTATGCAAAATTAAAAACATGTAGAATATCATTCCCGGGGTTTGGTTCCTCTGCCCAATATCAGACCATCAGAACAGTTCTGTTTTAAATAGTTTGAAGAGTCTCTGGAAAGAGATTTTGGATATCTGTCCTGTTCTAAAGTTTTTGGGAAAGAAATGAAAAGATGTGGTGTAAACTGTGATGAAGACTCTGCCTTAACTAAGTTGCATCAACACCAAATTATCTATTAACAAATAAATATTAACAAGTAGGGAAACTGAGACTCAGCAAGGCAGCTTTCCAAGGTCATACACACATTTATCTCAATATTGATTTTATATTTTGTTAATATAGAAACGTTTGCTTTCCTTATTGGAATAGACTGGCAAAAGCCCTTTATCTCTTGCAGTGTCAGTTTTCCCGTCTGTGAATGAAGAGGCTTAGACAGGATGGGGTCTGAGCCTTTTCAAAACTCCAGAAGGGGCGCCTGGGTGGCTCAGTGGGTTAAGCCTCTGCCTTCAGCTCAGGTCATGATCTCAGGGTCCCGGGATCAAGCCCCACATCGGGCTCTCTGCTCAGCGGGGAGCCTGCTTCCTCCTCTCTCCCTGCCTGCTGTGATCTCTCTCTTCCTGTCAAATAAATAAATAAAATTTTTAAAAAAATTAAAAAAACAAAAAAACTCCAACAGCCGTGGTTAGTTATGTTGTGAGTTAGCAACATCCGATTCTTTCTGGTCCTGGTGTTCTCAGCCTCTCTTTTCTCCTTGCAGGCTAGACAATGGTGGAGAATATAAAAACAACTTTGATGACATGCAGCCTGGAAGAGAAGACGAAGATGGTCTTTTCACGCTCTAATGTGCCACTTTTTCTCAGGATTGAGGATGGGGGTTTGATGCTGGAATTGTCAAAATAAGTCTTAGAATGTGTTGTTTTTTGTTTTGTTTTGTTTTTAAAGCCCCATCTATTCCATTGTTGTTATAACCCAGTCTTGCTTTAATTTCACAAGTGAAAGTACATTAGAGACCTTTAGCACCTTCTCTGCCAGGTGCTTTAATCTCCCAGGTGACATCATGCTAAGTGATCTTCCAGTTCGTGCTTGAATAACTTCGGTGATGGTGAGCTCACTACCACATCTAAAGGCGATCATTCCATCTCAGAACAGTTCTGAGACTTAGAAATATTTGAAACAAAGTCTGTCTCTGGATAGCATCTGCTTATGGGTGGTAGCTGAACTCACTGTGTTTACACAGAACATGTGTAATCTCTCTTCTCTCTGGCAGTGATCCAGATACTGGAAGGAGGACCTCATGTCTCTCCAAATTGCCTTGTGTCTGGGACATGATTTCTCATCCCTAGTTGCCTTTGCCTCCTATGCATTTGTATCCCTCTGTTTATGCCCAACTTTCAGAGTGCATGCCCCCGACCAGGGATGGTAGGAGCAACCCTGGGTCATAATGTAGGAAGCGATGTAGAACCTCGCCATCATTTTTGGCTCACATTTTCTTTTTTGAGAAAAGGTTCTCCCTTAACCAGGGCTCTGTGGGGGCAGGTGTGGTGGCACAGAGTCAAGAGTCTCTTGTGGCAGGAGGCAAAGGTCCAGGTGGAGGTGGGTGTCAGAGCCCTCATTTAAGCTGGCATGGGTTGGACTCCCCGTCTTCATTCTTTCCCTCTGTGATTTGTTGTGCATTTACTAAATGCAGATCAGAGAGTCCTGTCTCCTGACTTCTACCCATGGTGTGGAAGAAGCACCTAGGATCTGCCCGAGGCCAGGCAGCTGCCATAGATGGGTGGGGCTAGGGAAGTGCTAGAGCTGTTCAGAGTGGAACGTGTCTGTGTCCATGGGAAGGCCTCATCACTCCAGCGCATTTAGAATAACATCCTGGGCAAGCAACCCGGGACCACAGGCTGGAACAGGGCAACCAGTCTGAGACTCCAGAGTCCAGGGGAGGTAGGGTGTGGGTTTTACAAAATGACGAATTCATAAATACATAATTCTTACACTGAGAATGTAAGCACTTTGACAAGTGTCTGGAGGAGTTCTACGCACTCAGGGGAGTGCTCCTCCCCTGGTCGGAGGAGATTATTGGTCTAGTTATTCCTCTTTCCCTGATACAAAATCAGGATGAATTGGTAGCCACCTACAAATAACTTCCTAGTATCTAGGGCCCAGGAGAGAGGATCGTTTCCCTTAGAGAACTTAGGAATCTAAATGAGACGAAACGCACATGGGAAATGCAACAGAATCGAATCAGTGTTGATTTTCCATTTGCACAAGGAAGGACTTTGATGGAGACGTGGTTCTTACAGCTGATTTTTACATGGTGGGCCCACAATCCAACCTTGAGGATTTCCAACAACCTAATTGCGCAACCTTGACCTTCGCCTTTCTAGGTTAAATCAGAGATAACATCCAATCCTTAAACAGCATTTGCTATGGTCAAGGTACTCTACTAAGTGTTTCAAGGCAATTTCTCACTGAACCTCACAGCAGCCCAGTAAAACAGGCATATTACTCCTGCTTTTGGGGTTGAGAAAACAAAAGCAGAGAGAGGCGAAGGAACTTGTCTAAGGTCACATGGGCCAACCCCCTATGACAGAGGAGGGCCTTGAACCAGGCTGGAAGGACTCCACACTCTTAACCACTACCCTGCACTTCCCAACAAGGGCCTTAATTTACCATTTCTACAGTAAATTACCAATACTACAGAATTGTAGTATTGGCCTGTATTGGTCCCAAATGGATTTTAGTTTACTCAAAGCCATGGCGACCTGAGTGTTTTGATGGTTCTCCAATCCCGACTCCTTTATAGCTCAATCTTCCCTCGTCCCCATATTATTTACTCAGAATCTTATTTGCATTGGCAGAGGAAGCCGCAAGTGGAGAACCTGGCAGGAACCTCAATGAAGCCAGGTGGGACACATTTAAATGGGGATGTGTTGAGCTAACTCATGAAGAGCTGGAGCCAGCTGCCAGCAGGCTTAATGAAAGGTTAACGGTAATCCGGCAATGGGTGGCTTGGGAGACTCTTTGTCTCTCTAAAGAAAACAAAAAGTTGAGAAGCGAGCTCCCTGGGTGAAGGCAAGATCAGAAGGAGGAAGCCGCTTGTAACCAAAAGCCTGGGTCTCAAAATAGAATTTCATTTGGATTTGTAAACATGTTATCGTCATTAAAAAAAAACAAGCGTTGAGAGTTCTCAGCTCTCTGAACATCAGAGGACAGCAAAGAGAAGGATGCTGGGGTAAGATGAATGCTAACCTTGTTATGAGGGTCTTGGGGCGTGCTGGAGCTAGGTGCTCACAAAACAGAAGATGCGTTTGCTTTCCATCTGAGCCGGACAGGTGCTGTTCTGCGGTCATGTGCTGTATCCGCGCTGCGTAGGGAATGGAGGGCAGGGGTGGTGTCCAGGGAAGATCCTGACACATCCAACAATTCAACTCTCATATTTTAGCTGATGGAACTGAGGCCCAGACAAGGGCCAGAGTGCAGACTTACACTGTGCCTCCTGGACTTCTCTCTGTGCCCATGTCATAAGCCTGTTCTTGGATTTTTCTAGGTCCACCTGGATCTACCTGATTATTTGCCCTTCTGAGGTCACATTAAGTTCCTGGTACGTGCAACTCAGCGTTTCTTTCCTTTGAACCATCTTTCCCAGCACACCCTTGACCCTGTGGTGGACTGCCATTCCCAGAAAGAGGAAAGAGAATGTGGAGGTGTGAACCTTAGCTGTTCTGCTTTTTGAAGAACACCTCCATAAGAGGGTGACCAACTGGCCCCCCCCTTTTTTTTTATTTTAAAGATTCTGTCCATACCCTTGACAGAGAGAGACACAGCAAGAGAGGGAACACAGGTAGGGGGAGTAAGGGAGGAAGAAGCAGGCCTCCTGCCGAGCAGGGAGCCCAATCTCAGGGGCTCCTGTGGGGCTCCATCCCAGGACCCCAGGATCATGACCCGAGCCGAAGGCAGATGTCCAATGACTGAGCCACCCAGGCGACCCACGTGTCCTATTTTAAAATTCAAAGTCCCTCATGCTGGGAACCCCTTCAGGAACCCCTAATGACTATAACATGTTAACAAATCCAGGCAAACTGTAATGATTGGTCCACCGAAGTCGGTAACTAAACCAGAGATGGAAACAACCCCCCTGAGTTCTTGACTCTCTTGCAGTGATCACTTTTTCACTGCAATGGTACCTAAGTGAAATTGAATTTGTGTAGATCCAGTCTTAAAATAGACTACTAAATCTAGATGCTAGACCCTTGTTAATCAAAACAGGGGGCTGAGACCATGCCATGGTCATCACCTGGGAGCGTGTCAGCAATGCAGAATGTCAGTCCCCACCCTAGAGCCCAGAATCAGAATATGCATTTTAATGAGGTTTCCGTGTTATTTGTATGAACATTATCGATTGAGAAGCACTGACCTAAAGCATTGATTTTCAAAGTCAGCCGCACATGGAAATCCTATGGGGATTTCAGTAATAAAAAATACTGATGTTTGACTCCCCTCTGAGATCCTGATTTTAATGGACATGGGGGAGACCTGGCTATCAGGTGAGTTTTTAGGCCACTTCAGGTAACGCAAGTGCACAGCAATGACTGTGCGCAACAATTCTAAAGGGAGGGCAGATTTGCGCCAGAAGGAAATGTTGCTAATTAATCAGGACAACTTTTGGCCTAAGTTACAAGTTTATGTGGGTCTAGTACCCCCACATGATTTTGCTCAAAGAGATGATCAATAAAATTGTTCAAGAAGATCTGAAGAGACATGATAATGACCTAAATGTCCCGATTACTATGGATGAGGCCCATTAAAGTAATTAAAAACCAAGATATAATATTTGGTCTGTGGAAAGTGATAATGAGAAAACAGAAAAGATAAACAGAGAAAGAATGTCTGGGGGTCAAGGTGGTGCAATTACTCTTTCAGAGACATCAGAGGGATAATGAGATGATGCTAAGATTATAAGAGAAGCATGGAAGACTGGTTAAGTGGAAACCTTTGTTGCACAGTAAAGAACTTGGAAAAAGGCAACTCTCTGCCCTCTTGTACCTAAAAATAATGGGAGACCCTTCTCAGGACACAGTTACTCATTGTCTTAGAAAGATTGTATTCAGCCGCAAGTAAGAGAATACTAAAAAGTAGTGACTTAAAGACTTTTAATTATTTCACATAACTAGAAATCTGGATTTAGGCTGTTTGAGGGTTGGTTCAGTGGCCTCACGGAAATGAGATTTCAGAGTATCTGTGACTTCTTTTGGCTCCTCCCCCATGGTTGCAAGACGGATGTCACAACTCTAATGTGCCCTCACACAAAAGGATCCCAAACAGGAAGGAAGGATGTGGAAAGGAATGGGACTTTTCCCCTAGTATGACTCTTATCCTTTATCAAAAATGCAAATCTGCCATCAAAGTTACCAGAAGACCCTCCTATAGGCTTTGTCGGCCATATACTTCACTGGATCACATGCCTACCCTTTGGCCAAGGGGAATGAGATATCTGGGACTAATTTACACCAATCATGACTCAGCCCCAGCCGTACACATGGCCATTTAGCCAAAAATTACGATCAGTCAGCACGGGGGAAACTGGAAATGGCTGTTGGGTCAACAACCTTCATTTCTGACACACTCATTCATCCAATGAAAGTATCTTGAGTGTCTCCTATGTGCCAAAGGGCCTTGCTGGGGGCTGGGGCATAGAAATGACCTGGACAGACCTAATCCCTCTTCCCTGACAGCTTATGGTCTGCAGGGCCATTTCCTTCTGTATTATTTTGTGATTATTTTCCATCTGCATTTTGTGATTCCAAATGTTTGGATTATTTTTAATGTACCTGAGTGGCAAAAAAGAATGAAGGGAATTAAACAGGATAAATGTTTAGAAATTCTGCATACATACCTTCTTGAAGCTGGGGATCTGAGCCTCTCATGCAAGTGTCAGGAGTCAATAGAGGAGTGAGGCAGAAATATTCAGCCCTGGTCGGTGAAGAAAATTGTAGCAAAAATTCTTAGCCACAGTGAAACTTCGTAAGTATGGCAGAGAGTAGGCAGCTTGGGTAAAAGCGCAATGGTAGAGTCAGGGAAATAACTTTGCCTGTATTTCTGTGTGGTTCCCTACTTTTCTAAGAGTTTCCAAACCCAGAGTACTCTGTGTCAGAGCAAGAGCACATCCCCATTTGATAGGAGAGAAAAATGGAAGCATATAATGGTAAAGTCACTGCCTGTGTTCCCACCATGGTGAGTGAGTCAGGACTAGAAGCAAATGCCCTGATTCCCCCTCAATCCAATGAATGAATATTCTTATGGGGTGCCTACTATGTGCACCTAGCTTTGTGCTTGAGCCCAATAATAGTGCTAGTGGTCATCACTAATATTACTTGAGCCCTTTCCGGATGTCAGACACTACCTTAAGCTCTTTAGATGCATTATTTAATAGAATCATAACAATCTCTCTATGAGGGGGCTTCCAGTTTTATCTTTGTTTGACAAGTGAGGAAATGGAAGTTCAGATTCCTCAAGTCCATATCCCGCAATTGAGCTGGGGTTTAAACCCTGGAGCAGCTTCAAAGCCCATGTCCTCGACCCCTGCACTCTGGCCCTTCCAGGTGTGAAGGGCCTTAGTGATCGCTTCATGACTCTACTCCCTTGTGAGGGAGTGGATGGGATTGTACTGGGGGTCTTAAGTTCGGTGTCCTCCCTCTCTAAGTCTGTCTGATTGGGCCAACATGGAAAGGGATGGGGGAGTGTGAAGGGGACAAAGCCAAAGGGTCTCACATTCTTGAAGAGACTCAGGTTTAGCCTCATTTTCACTTGGGACTATTTGGGCTCAGAGATTCATCAGGATCTGGCACTTAACTTATTCTGTGAATGTGGCTCCCTCCCCCTCTAAAAATATACCTGAGAAAAGAGAAAGCAAAGGGCCTGGGTCTCACTCTCTTGCAGAGCCCCTGGTCCCGTCTTCCTCCTCTCTGCCTCGCCCTCATGCTGCCTCTTATCTCTTCTCTCTACCCTGTTTATCTCTGTTCCCTCCTCAGCTTCCTTCCTTCCCTTCTCTGGTCCCTCTGAGATGTGTCTTATCTCCCTTCAGCAGCGCCATCAATAAAGTCCTATCATTTTTTTCTCCTGGTTCAGGATGCCTCAGCATCATTTTAATCTGTTCCTCTGAGATTTGCTTTTCAATCTCTTCCCAAACTTAATCTCAGCCCTTTCTTCACTTAGATGAAGAAAAGGCCGGAACAAGATTACATTACTTGACAATACCTTCTGGCTCGGGGATCAAGATGATTAGAAAAGACAGCAGAGTCTTGCTTCACCACCATGCCCTGGGTATGCTGTGGTGAGAAAAGTTTTTTAATTAACCTAAGACTCACCATCAATTAATGCTATAACCTCCACCACCAGCCCCCCTGCTTTCCTGCCTTTTTTTTTTTTTAACTATTGTTGAAAATTTTGCAACATGTTGGTGTGTGGAAAAGATCACAGGTCTTGGAGTCAAACTGGCCTGGAGCCCAAAGCAGCTCTTGCTTAGCTGGGTGGCCCAGGACAAGTTGCTTGACATCTCTTAGTCTCAGCTTGATCATTTGTAGATATGGGATAGTCATGGAACCCTCATAACTAAGCATTAAGTGTAGTAATTCCAATAAAGCAGTTGACCCACCGCTTGGCACAGGGTAGCATCTCTGACTAGTCACTGTTGTTAGCTCACTCTGCAGCCCTAGCCAGTTTAGAGTTATAAGTCTATGTTAACTGGAAGTTGCTGGTAGGAGCTGCAGAGTCCCCCTCTGAAGATACATACGGTGCACTTACAGAACTGGAATGTTGAATTTGGGGACTTCTGGTCTACCTCAGGAGCTGCATATATGTCCTCTGATCTGGGCTTCTCCCACTTTAGACGGCCTAAGAATCATTTGAGAACACATTAAAATGCATTTACCTGGGTCCACCCCCCAGAGAGGCTGATTCCATGAGTTGGAACTGGGCCCTACTACCTTAATTTTTAATAACCTCAGTACAGTTCTGAAGTGTCAGGCAGTGGATCCTCTAAGAGTGTGGCTCAGAAGCTGACATTCAAACAGTGCTCATGGTAGCTAGTCTGATTCCTAACCACTCCACCTGCCACTCTTTCCTGGATTCCAACCTTGCTTCTACCTTCCTTTGTCTTCTTGACCCTGTGCCCAGCTCTGGTTTTGCTCTGATTCTGTTCTTTCTTGGTTCACCATGGCCAACCCAGGGCATTCTCACCCTCTGGTTCATACCCTCAGCTTCCCCTACCTGCTTAAGCTTTGGCTCTGGCTTAATCTTGTGTTCCATGCTAAACTGTTCCAAAGTGACCCTGTCACTCCTGAAGTTTCTATGCACCAGCTATGGCTGTCATATGCCATCGTCTCCTGCCTTTCATGCATGCCTTTTGTACCCACCATCCCTCTGGGTTTCCAATGGGGTAAAGGTCTAGGAAGATGGTAGGGGCACCATTTTGAATTTGAATCATAATTTTAAAGCACCAGAAATTTGCCCCTAAGATGTATGCTGGGTTACTTTTTATTTCAATTTTAGATCCACCGCCTATATCTAGGTTCATTGTGTGGGTTTTCTATCTCTGCCAAATGGTGAAGAATATAAGAAAAAGGCTCTGGGTTCTCTCTGGATTCTTTTTTTCTTTTTACATTGTGGATATATAGATAAATAGATATATAATATTTAAAATTGTGGATATATATACGTGCACTTATATATGTATACTTAAAATGGTTAAAATGAAAAATTTCATTATATGAAATTTATTTATGATATATATATATAACATGAAATTTTTCATTTTAACCATATTAAGTGTACAACTCAGTGGTATTAATTACATTTATAATGTACAACTACCACCATGATCTATTCCCAAAACTTTTCATCATCCCAAACAGAAACTCTGTAACTATTAGGCAATAACTCTCCATTCCCTGTTCCCTCAGCCCTTGGTGACCACCATCTACTTTTTTGTCTCTACGAATTCTCCCATTCTAGATATTTCATATAAGTAGAATTGTAT
Source organism: Procyon lotor (assembly GCA_028646535.1). Taxonomy (NCBI): domain Eukaryota; kingdom Metazoa; phylum Chordata; class Mammalia; order Carnivora; family Procyonidae; genus Procyon; species Procyon lotor. Next base: position 39,495,003 of record CM053607.1, on the reverse strand, counting down.
ACTATTTGTCCTTTTATGTGTCGCTTATTTCACATCATGTAGTGTTTTCAAGGTGTGTCTGTGTCGTAGCATATATCAGAACCTCATTCCTTTTTATGGATGAACAACATTCCATTGTATGTATATACTACACTTTGTTTATCCATTCATCTATCAATGGACACTCGGGTTGTTTCCATGTTTTAGCTGTCATGAATACTGAACACTGAACACTGGCATACGAGTATTTGTTCAAGTACCTGTTTTGAATTTTGTTGGCTGTATGCCTGAGAGTAGAATTGCTGGGTTGTACGGTAATTCTGTGTGTTTAGTTTTTTGAGGAGCCATCCTGCTGTTCTCCACAGTGACCACTAGCAATGTCTGAGGGTTCCAATTTTTCTATATCCTCACCAACACTTGTTATTCACCTATTTGGAAAAAAAATATATGGTCATCCTAGTGAGTGTAAAGTGATATCTTCTAGTTTTGATCAACATTTCACTAATTACTAATAGTGTTGAGCATCTTTTCAAATGCTTATTGGTCATTTGTATATCTTCTTTGGACAGATGTCTATTCAAGTCCTGTGCTCATTTTTATTTTTATCTTTATTTTTTTATTTTTTTAAAATCTTATTTAGTTATTTGTCAGAGACAGAGCACAAGTGGGCAGAATGGCAGGCAGAGGCAGAGGGAGAAGCAGGCTCCCCACTGAGCAAGGACCCTGATGTGGGACTCGATCCCAGGACCCTGGGATCTTTACCTGAGCCAAAGGCAGATGCTTAACCAACTGAGCCACCCAGGCATCCCCTGTGCTCATTTTTATTTTATTTTTAAAAATTTTATTTATTTATTTGACAGAGAAGAGAAAGATCACAAGTAGAAAGAGAGGCAGGCGGGGGGGGGGGGGGAAGCAGGCTCCCTGCTGAGCAGAGAGCCCAATGTGGGGCTCAATCCCAGGACCCTGTGATCATGACATGAGCCGAAGGCAGAGGCTTTAACCCACTGAGCCACCCAGGCGCCCCCCACCCCCACCGCAATGCTCATTTTTAAATTGAGGTTTTTGTCTTCCTGTTGTTGAGTTGTAAGAGTTCTTTATATATTCTGAATATTGATTTCTTCTCAGACATATGACTGGAAAATATCTCCCAATCTATATTTAGTTTTTCAATTTCTTGATAATGCCCTTTGCACAAAGGTTTTTAATTTTAATCAAGTCCATTTTGTATATACTTACTTTCATTGCTTGTTATCTTAGTGTCATACCTAAGAATCTATTTCTGAATCCCAAGTCATGAAAATATACCTGTTTTCTTCTAAGAGTGTTTTGGTTTGATCTTATATTTAGGTCTTTGGTTCATTTTTATTTGTCTATGGCATGAGGTAGGGAGTCAAACTTTATTTTATGTTTTGAATGTGGACATCCAGTTGTGCCAGCACCATCTGTTAAAGAGATGCTCCTTTTTGGCATTGAATGGAATTGGAACTCAAGCTTAACTTTATTTCTTTGAAAATACTAAGCACGCTTGTCTGATAATTTCCACTCTTTGAGGTCTTTTGGGCTCTGTTTCTGTTGTTCTTTGCCTTGTCATGTTCTTACTCATGGTGTCTTAATTTCTTGTCTGCCTGGCTGTCTTGTTTATATAAAGGGTATTGCATTGGAAAATTATATGCAGGAATAATTTGAGTCCCAGCATATTGTAATCTTCTCCAGAAAGAACTTGCATTTACTTCTGCCAGGCACTATTGTGTGTCATCAGTGCAGAACCACCATAACTCAAGTTTACTGCTTAAAGTTCCATGGATTACTTAGATGACTTGCAGTCAGGTTATAAGCTCATGAGAGACCAGAGTTGGTACTGGTTCACCCTTATCTTGAGGGTATAGCCCTTTTCGATCTAGCTAATATTGAGAATGGTTTACCAGCCTCCCTAAATTTGATGAGTTCTACACCTTGACATTTTTCATCTAACTTCATGAGGCCGCCAAACCACAATTCAATTTTGCAGCTATTTCTTCCAGATTAGAAAACACTTCCAAAACTAAGGCAACTTTGAGTTCTGGATTTCCCTTTCTGATTTAGCATGTTCTTTGGTTTTAGGCCTAGCAATTTTTCATTATTTTGTTAGCTCTTCGATATTTTAAAGAATATTGGAAAGTATTTTGTTCAGGCTTCTGTGTCTTCAAGGGTTAGTCCAAATTTCCTAATGAACATTCTCAGAATTTGTTGTTCTTAACAATGTCTATTTCCCCAAAAGCCTTGCCAATGCTAAGCATTATCAAATTTATTAATAAAACCATTTTAAACCATTTTCTTTGAAACAAAGGTGAACAGAACAAAAATATATTTAGTTCCACAATAAGATTCTAGTGTCTACTTAATAGTATGCATTGATTTATTTCCAATCCCAAAAGTCTACTTTCTGGTATGTTGGTACCTTTACCTGGAGGAGAATAGACCAATGGAGATTTGATATCTGTTTACAGACAGTTGGAGAACTGCTCCTGGAAAGAGGAAATAATCTTGTTCTATGTAATTCCAGAAGGCAAATTTAGGACTGGGAAGTTTATTTTTATTTGTTTGTTTGTTTATTTATTTATCTTGGATTTTATTTATTTGACAGAGGGAGACACAGCAAGAGAGGGAACACAAGCAGTAGGAGTGGGAGAGGGAGAAGCAGGCTTCCCTCGGAGCAGGGAGCCCGATGTGGGGCTCGATCCCAGGATGCTGGGATCATGACCTGAGCCGAAGGCAGACGCTTAACGACTGAGCCACTGGGTGCCCCTAGGACTGGGAATTTTAAATTCCAAAAATCAATTTCTATCTACCAAAGAAATGCCTTCCCAGAATAACTTAGAATATTGTGGTGAGTAGGGTTTTAGTCACCTAGAATTCATCTGTTCTGATTTCTTTGATACCTCTCTTCTGCCTTTTCATTGTTTGTAGTTCCTTTGCACCTGACTGATCCCCTATCCAACCAGACCTGGGGAATCAGAGCACTGCATCACCCTACCCTCCTCTCCACACTAATGAGCAGGTCAGACATGGACACAATACCCAAGTTAGGCCAATTAGAGCCCCAAAGACCCAATTCCAGGCGTTTTGTTTCAGTTATGCAGGATGTTGATCTTTTCCTGCTGACTGTGAAGGAGAGAATGGGAGGCTGCCACCCCCATTCTGCTTGCACGAGGAGCAACTTTTCCAGGGAAAGTGGAGTTCAGACAGGGGAATAAAAAAACAAACCTTGGTGACACTGGGTGAGCCTCGATCATGCCAAGACTGAAAGTCTAATCTTGGACTGTGCTTGAGGTATGATATGAGGAAATAAATTGCCATTTTGCTTAACCTAGTTTGAGTTGGGTTTTCTCTTTTTTAAAATGTAAAGGGTTTTAACTAAAATGGGTTTATTAACTCCACATTCACAATAGTAGTCACATAGAAGGGGATGAATACTATTCCCCTACTCTGAAGGGAGTAGTTCTGGAGGGGACACTAAGATTATGCAAAAGGTTGGCTTTGAGGACTTCCAACTCAATTCTTAGCTTCTCCTAAACTCTCCTTTACTTGGCTTTTGTTCTGCCCAGCAGACCTGGGAGCTTCACAGAGGCTCCAAGAACACTGGGTTGGCCATCCCTCTGGGCCATCCCTCAGGGCTGAGCAATACAGAAGTTAATACATGTCCAGGCCTGGAATGTATATATAACAGAGAAATCCATAATGTTTAATCCCAGAATGAATGATTCAGAGTCGGATTATTCACTTTGCACTAAATTAAGTTGTCTTATTTTGCCAAAACAAGGCTTCTTGACAGGATTTTTGTCATAGCCTTGGCTGAGTAATGAGTTTCTTTGCAGGATGAATTATTGATTAGACCTCTGTATCATCTGCCTAGCAGATGAAGGAGAACTTTAATTTTAAAAGATGTTCGTATTCAGATGTATATGCAGAAAAGAAGTTTTGAATACTGTACTTTAACTTAATCTTCCTATGATTATTTATGTATTTATGGAACAGGATCTGAGTTATATGACAGTGTTGTTTTTAGGGTTATTTTTAGGCCTAAGTAAGTAATATTCCCCATCTGTGGATGTAAATGTTTTCTCTCCTTTTGTTGTTATAATTCTATATGTTTAGATCCAGATGTTTAATGTATTTTAAGAAATGGGGAAATTTCTTTTCAAGTCAACTGAAAATACAAATACTTAATAATGATGACTTACATTTTTATGATGTGTTTAATTTTGTCAAATGTTTTTGCGTCAACTTCCTCCATTATAATAGTTAATTAGCACTTAGAAATGTACCAAGCACATTGCTAGGAGCATTACATGGATTATATTATTTAATTTTCACAAAACCCTACCAACCAGCTATTATCATCCCCATTTTATAAATAAAGACATTGAAATATTGGCAGGGTAAGGAACTTGCCCAGAGTTACACAGACTTGCACAGAGCCAGGCTTTATTTTATTTTTTGTAAAGGATTTTATTTGTTTATTTGTTTGTTTGACAGAGAGAGATGACAAGTAGGCAGAGAGGCAGGCAGAGAGAGAGGAGGAAGCAAGCTCCCCGCCGAGCAGAGAGCCCGTTGCGGGACTCCATCCCGGGACCCTGAGATCATGACCTGAGCTGAAGGCAGAGGCTTAATCCACTGAGCCACCCAGGCGCCCTGAGCCAGGCTTTAAACCCAGATGTTCTGGCTCTTGGGCTCAAGGTTTTAAACCGCATCCTAAGCAATATAGCCAACGGTTATTGAGAATGTAATAGGGTTCTCTGCATGGGATGCCACATCTCTTAAGCACCACTCTGGCAAAGGTCACCGCTACTTTGTGGAATATCTCCATCCCCTTTTCATTCTTGGAGCATCTCTCAATTTTTCTTTTGCTTCATCCATTCTGCTTTGAGGGCCATCGTCCCCTCTCTGCTCTTCCTGCCATCCCCCAAGCCTGTCAAGGAGTATAAGATCCTGGAAAACAAAAGTCAAGAATGTTCTGAGAGCAACTTCTGTTGTTAATTTTGCAACGCAAACCTCCCCAGAAGTCTGGGAGCACAAAGGTCCCGCTACCTGGTCTGGGTAGCGTGTGAGACAAAGAGGAAGCATAAAACATAAACTGTATCTCAACACATCGTCCCACCACAGCTTGCCTTCCTCGCACTTCCTTCCTGAAAAAGAGCGAGCAGAACAGCCACAGTGAGTCCTGCTTTCTTCCACAGCCAGAATACAGAGTTCGAATCCAGGAGCTGCTTTTTGAAAGCCACATGAACCTACTAAAGAGATTTGGAATGATGTCTTAGGAGGAACTGGGGATGCTTTGTTAGAGAACAACCGGACGGCTACCCTGAAGACGAGGGGCTGAGGGGCTTTATGAGAAGAACAGTCCCAGGAGGCAGAGTGACCAGAAGTCATATCGATGACCCACAAACTGAGGGAAACTTCTAGAGAGCAGGCGGAATGGTATGGGCTGCCTTGGAGGTCATTAGTTTCCCCCAAATCAGGACACTTAAACAGAGACTGAAAGCTGTGTTTGTCATTGTATTGTAAAGGGGATATTTAAATATAATTGGGGTATTTGATCTTTAAGGAGACTTTTTACCCTGGGATTCTGTGTTAAGGGTAATCAGCTAGATTGTGGTAGGTTGATCTCAGTTGTCAGCACGTAGCAAGTACCAAAGAAGCTAAACTATTCATCTTCATAAACTCTCTCTCTGTGTATTGGTGCAATCCCTCCTTCTGTGAAGAAGCCTTATGTCCTGAGAGAAGCTTGGACTTCCACAGTCCGTGTCTTTGAGTGACTAAGTGGACCCCTAAAGCAAAGAGTCTTGGAAATGCAGACCGGGCTGCTGCCTCCAGGTAAATCTGAGTGCTGTAGGCAGTGACAGGCTGCTAAGCAGAACCAAGAAAGCCTCAAAGACCCAAACAGGCTCTGGCAAGACGGCCTTGTCTCATCCAGGGGCCGACGAAGGGGCAAAATGGAAGACATCATGGCAGACACTGTTCTTGTCACGGAGAGAACTGTCGACTGTCCCTACCTTAGAAGATGGTCTCTTCCTAAAGTCTTCATGTCACGTGCGGGGAAAGCGAGATGCAGAAAGGGCAGAGAACTTGCCTGACATCAGATTGAATTAGTACTCACACCTGCAGCACAACCTTCATTTCGGTCTTCCTTCTCCTTCCCTGCCTTGGCACAGGGTGAACTAGGGAGGCCACGCTTCTTGGCAGGAGTATCTTCCCAAAACCTCTGTGCTATGCCAAAACTTGAGAAAATAATAAATTTGGAACATTCAGCGAGCCTCGGCTGAAAAGGGAGGCATTTTTCCCCCCTGCTGTTTTGCATTCAACGTAGCAAGTATTTCTCATGGCTGCTACTTAACATCAGTACAACTCAAATTATATGTGCATACGAATAATCTGGGGATCTTCTTAAAATG
>CM053607.1:39407366-39488093 GCA_028646535.1 Procyon lotor | reverse complement strand
ACATCAGTACAACTCAAATTATATGTGCATACGAATAATCTGGGGATCTTCTTAAAATGCAGCTTCTGAAGGTGTGGGGTAGGGCCCATGATTCTGCATTTTCGACAAGCTCTAGGGCTGGGGGAGGGGGGGTGCTCTGACTGTTACTTGGCTTGCTGGTGTGGTAAGTAGCCAGAGCCCTGGCTCAGCCCTCAGCCCCTCCCAAGACCGGCTGCATCCACTTCTGCCCCTCAGCGACCTGCACGTGGTGGCTCACCTGAGGGCCACACAGATCTCCCGTGAACTCAATATAAGGGAAAATGAGCCAGGGCAGGCGTTTCCAAACCGATTCCCTTTCTGTGCAGGGAAGGCTGCTGAGGTCGGAGTTTGGCAAGCCGTCCTTTTTCGGTGGAAATTGCAAAGAGGTTCTTCCAAAGGTAATTCCGCAGCGGGCACCATTGCAATTGGTCCCTGTTGCATTTTATTTTAAAATCTTCCAGACACTGTGGCTTCATGTTTGTTGAATGGAATTAGGGTAAATTCTCAGAGGCTCTGGGGCCTTCCTCACTGTTCTACAAAATCAATTTGGGTCTATCAGACCTTCACACTCTTAATACTTGCCTTTCCTCTCTTTGCCCCCTTCCACCTCTGCCCGGAAAACCTATTTGGAGCTTACAGAAGTTCATTCTGAGAATTTCATTACCATTGTGCCATTCATAATTCATTATTTAACCTCAGCGGATGGCAGGAAGTGCGATTTTGGATAATCCCACTGGAAGAAAATCACAGGGTTAATAATCTCTGCTCTTGGTGAGTAATTGGAAAAGTGGTATCCTGGTAACAAGACATTAACAGAAAACTTGTTTTTACCGATTTCCATAGGATAGAAGAAGTCAAGTAGTGGCTAGAATCCTTCATTTCCTTGTAAGTTTTGTGTCCCCCCCCCTCCCCCCGACTCTCAAAAACCGTGTAGGTAGACCTGAGCTATTTGATACAAGTACCCAGAGCCTCTTCGCTGGCTCAAATGGTGGGAAAGCACACTATTAACATTTTTCTTCATTTAGCTGAGAGTGTGGGGATTGTTCCATATCAGTGTTAAGCAGATAAGCTTCGCTGAATTTTTAAGTGTTGAATGCTGCTGGACTGCATGAAGGATCCTTAATTTATTAACCGATCGCAGTGTGGCCGGGCGCTTAGGAGGTTTTCCATTATTTTTAACTGGCAGTTTTACTAAGTAGAGAGTGGGACAAAGGGTAGAAAGCTCATGGTTGCCTGAAGTCAGACGAGTGAGTGAAAGGTGTCTGAATGTTGGAGTCCACTTGAGCCTTTCAGGGATCCTTACGGAGAGGAAGAACTTTTCCCTGATTGGGGTCATGAAAATTGGGGAGAAAAAGGCTATTATCAAGGTAGAGGAATGAAACGCTAGCGTTCAAGTTCTCGGAGATGTGCTGAAAGGGAGCAGCGGAATGCCACCCTCTCGCGGGGTCAGGGCGAGCAGGCTCCTTGGCCCAGCTGCAGCATTTATCAGCTAATCATACCCTCCCCGCAGGGAAGAGGAGCTTGCTTATTGGATTAACCTAGTAACTGGCTGGACACTGTCGCCGAGGAACTCAAGTGCACGGGCAAGGGTTTTCCAAGTGAGGGAGGCCCATGTGAAGCCATTTCCCAGGCCTGGCTGATGGAGCAGGGCTACTCCCGAGATCTCTTAGTGCTTTTGGTTTTTGCAGCAGGTGGCATCTGTTTGGTTGTACAGACGAATTCGCTATGTTAATACCCCCTATACAGTTAAAGGGTCTGGCGCCTGGCAGGAACTCCATGAACTTTAGCTGGTTTGGATTCTCTGGTTCTGTATTTCCGAGAACCTCTTTCCCATGTTCACCATCCCGTTGTTCCAAACCCTTCTGATCCAAATGCCATTCATGGAAGCCCGCATGCTCTAAACCAAGCCTCCTGTCTTCTCCTTCCAGAAGGATCCATCCTCCCCTATGCTTGCTGCCTTGTCTGCTTTAGGCCCAGAGCCCCTGCTTCCGCACAGGGGATCGTCCCAGTACCCTCCTAACCAGATCCTCTGCCTATGGTGTTTTTCCCCAGTCAGTTCATCAAGGACCAGCTGCCCCAGGGAGCTTTCTAAATCATAATTCCAAGCAAGGCCTTTCTTTTCTTCAAAATCTTTGGCTCACCTTGCCCAGAAGATGGCCCACCCTGCCCCTACCCCCCTTTCTAGGTGTAGCTCTTCACATTTCCTCGGAGTGCCCTCTGCTCTGCCAAAATGGTCAGAATAGAGGTTAGAATCCATATCTTTGTCACTGCCTTGCTAGTTGATGTCACTGCTTTTTATCCTGTAAGACAATTTCAGAAACAAGCTCCACATCTTTAATAAACCAGAATGTATGGGGATTGGCGTTTTCTGGGTGAACTGCATTTCCTGCATTGTTCAAAATTTCTCTTTTCCTTGACCCATCTTCAAATCACAGCTAACTCCCTTGAATTTGTTGTTAAAACTATTTCTAAATGTTTATTTCTATTCTCTTAGTAATTGCTGAGATGACAAAGAGAAAATTTTATTAGTGAACTTACTGAACCTCAGTAATCATTGAAGACTTGAGGTCAAGGGAAAAAAAAGCTGACGCAATTAGGCTTCAGTGACCTGATCACCTTGAAAATTTCTTTTTAGATCAGTTACCCAGGATGGTCCCCACCCCCACCCCTGTTTGGCTCCCTCTCTGAATAAAGAAGGGCCACTCTTAAGACTTGGAGCACAGGAAACCCTGAATTCATGTAGCCATCACCCACTTCTGTGGAGGTGAGAGCGCGAGGAGAGGGTTTTTGAGCTAAGACTTGTAAACAAAAAGACACACCTGCGTTCGTGCTATTTTGAACATTAGAGGCCATTCGATGGAAAAACAAAACCCCACAAAGACAGGAGGTGCTCATGGCATGCAGTCCACCCCAGAAATGCCCTCCCACAGACACCTTTTATTTGTTGCACTTCTGTGATTTTTTTCTATCAAGGCAAACCAGAGCTGAACAGTAGTGAAAGTGGTAAAAACTGATTTACTCAGAAACTGTTTGCAACAGAGAACAGATACCTCAGTAGAACTGGGCTCAATTCCAAATAGAACAAGAACCGAAGCATCTGCCTTCAACTCAGGTCATGATCCCACCCAGGGTCTTGGGATTGAGAGCCCCACACTGGGTTCCTTGCTTAGCATGGAGCCCGCTTCTCCCTCTTCCTCTGCTCCTCACCCTCCCCCTCCACTCCACTCTCTCTCCTGCTCTCTCTCTCTCCCAAATAAATCTTAAACAAACAAACAAAAAAACCATGAACCAGTGGGAATTTTAGAGCCAAGGAGCAGGGTGGGGGTCAGTGGATGGGAAATTAACTAATGGGAAATTTCCGGCTGAGTCAATGTCATAGGAGGCTTGCTGAAGGCTGGCCAGAGTGATCAGGTATCACCTGGGGGTCAGGAGGGATGAGGAATTTGATCAGATGATCAGCTCCCCTCCGAGGGTAGGGGATTTTTGGACTTGAAAACAAGGTCCAAGGATGAGGCTTCAAAAAGGGCTTCAAGAAGTCTAACATTTGGTTAGGAGAGAGTCTTTGTTAGGTTCTTGGCTTTTTCATCTACAATATTGCTGATGACTGCTCTTCCAAAACATCTACTCTGCCCTTGAGATTTATTTAAACAATCCTCCCGTGTGTGTGTGTGTGTGTAAATAAGTTTGGTCCTCAGGCACAAGATATGCTTTGCCTGGGCATCTTTACTCATGAACATTGGTCTCCAGGGGAATACAAAAGAGGATTTTCTATTGCTTGAGGATTTTGACTATTTAGGGTCAGAAGGCTTGAGAGACTTTATTGGCCAAAGAATATTGGAGCCCAAATGATCAAAGTTGAATCACTTCAGCTTTGAAAACTCTGCTGTCCACATTTTGACAAGATTTTCAAAATACCGTCTACTTACTTCTTTACCCTCTATAGTTTGCAGCAAGACAACCACCTTCTCCCTGAATGTTTCTGGATTGGGACCTGTTGAGGATGAAACTGAGGTCTTGGGAGAAGAATAAAAAAGTGACAAGGAGCAGGGTGCAAGGCTGTGTTTAAGCAAACCAAATGTAGGCCAGTAGATTATTTACAAATATCTTGTAGTGAGAGCTTCTCATCCCCGGAGGACAAATAATTGAGTTGAAGATCAGTCTTAGTGGTTTTTGTCTGATGTTGTTATTTATTTGCTTCCAAGTTCTATTTTCCCACTACTATCAAAGTTTTAATGCAAATATTCCTTATAGGAAAGACTTGAAGTTGAGTAGGGTGTGCGGGGAGGGGAGTTAGGCATTTCTGTCCTGCATAACTTTACCAACTATAATGCCAGATTCATTACTCCATCCTTTCTAGGCATTTCTTTTTGGGTTTTACATTTTCCTCTTGGGGTAACTGGTATTTATATACAAAGTAATTGAAAATAGTTAACACTAGCTTTAAGGCATGCCTGATAATTGCAGTTTTTAGGGTCTCCCCCCGACCCCTGTCACAAATGTAGCATTTTTTCCCCTTGCTAACAGTATTGCCTTCTCCTTGTTTGCAACAAATATTTGTTGAATGGATTTGGATAAACACTCTGGATAGCTCTCAGCTTTACAAAGGGAGGGGAGATTAAGAGGGCATCCTTGTGCACAGCCGCCAGTATTTTTGTAGGAATAGGCCAGTCTCTCTGGTTTCCCTGAAAGATAATTGTCACACAAAGGGACTTTCAGAGCTGGTATTTCACAATTGACCCTCTTTTGGTGGTAGGGGGAAGGGGAAAATTTTAGTTTTAAATGGCCTATGTGATATGCAGGAACATTTGGACAGCAAAACCATAATTTGGATATTAAAGAGAAATAAAATGGTAATTGACTCCTAATGAGTTTCTAATAACACTGCTAAAAATGGGAAAGAAAACTCCCTGCCACTACCACATTTTTTTGAGGTTTGCATGCACACAGACACACACAGTCACACATATATTTATTTTTTGTTTTCCCCTGATGGTTATTAACTATAAATTGGTATTCCCATGACATTATATTTGCTATTTTAAATGCTTACAAACCTAGGACCTTAGTTGTTCTTGAGTTAAACTTTTGAGTCAATCTATTTTCTGTCTTCAAATTTCTTATGCAGAAAAAGAGTCTGGATTATAGGATAGAGTTGGCTATTAAAATGCAACTCCAGACCTGTTGGTCTACCAAACTCTGAAAAAGTGACCAGGCATCGCTCGATCATTGATCATATGAGCTTGTCTGAAGCACATCTTGATGGAAGCAAATGCATTAAAAGAGGCTCATGAATTGCTCTGAAAATTCCAAGAGAACATAGTCCTGAGGCTCTGTCCTTTTTCACCTTCCTACAATATTGATGGATCTGGTGTGCATGAGCGTGAGGCGGCTTCTGAGACCAAGGATATGCGGGCAGGCTTTTCCATTCTTGTTGCCAGTGACTCTATTGTAGCAAGACCGTGCAGGACAAATGCCAGCAACTGTAATGTAACTAACCTCTCTTTTCCTATCTGTGTATCTCCTCTAGCATTTGATGATGGTGGGATTTGGGGAGCTGTAATGGACAGAGAGGAGCTGATTTCACCCTAACGCTGGATTACTGCTAGAAACCTAGACCACCCCCTCTAAGTATCCTAGACCACTTGTAGAATCACTCACTAGGAGCAACTTTGAGAATACCTAAAAATTGACCAAACAGGGCTCCAAATGTCAGAAATGCTAGGATTTTTTTGGACCAAGTAGCTTCCTCAGTTGCTGAATATCTTTTGATCACCGTCTTTTGGGTGAATGCCCACCAGTTCCTTTCTCTGCTTCTCAAGGGCAATGGGCAAGATTGCTTCTCTGCTTTTGGATTCTGATAGGCTATTTCTTATCTACTAACAAATGCAAGTATGATGGGCACATAGGGTAATGCAGACCCTCATGAATGTGAAAAAATCTTGCTGAACTACAGTGTGGGAATGTATCAAGTGCAATCAAAGTATAATTGGAAGGTAATGGCTGCTACTGGGATTAATATTAATAGGTCGGTTATAAGTGTTTTTTTTTTTTTTTTTTTTTTTTTTTTTAAGAGTTTTATCCTTTAATTTCAATCCCTTATTGAGCTACAATTTTCTGAAGATCTTCTTGGTGCCACTTCATCAACTTTTGGTATAGTTGTCACTCTTCTTTTCAGAATGTTGCTATTTAGTCACAGATTGTATCTGCTGACCACTCACCTTTATTCTGGGACTGGCCCAGTACATTCCCCATCTCTGCATAGCCACCCTACTGAGCCACCCAAGCATTCAAATCACATCACTGGGGATCATTCCTGTGATTAGTCGGTTATAAGTTTTATAACAACATCAGCTGTAGAATTGAAACCCACAGCTATCAGAGATGGGGTAAGGTAATATAAGGATTATGGGGATTGGATGTCAAAACATGTGGCTTCAGGTTCATCCCTTAGCCCTATCTCACATGTATGACCTGATTTCCCGAGATCACATCTTCAGATCCAGGTTTTCCTGTTTGTAAAAGTACCTGCCCACCTTGGGTGATTGGAAATGATTAGGAGTCTTTTTGGACTGTGTTTCATGATAGGGGACTGTATGACTGGCATTTTGCTGGGAGGGTCCATGTTTTGTAATGCAGGGGACCTTGAAGCACAAAGCAAAATCTCATTTAAAATGTTAATGGTGCCCTAGTTGAGAAACACTGTGAGGACCTTGACCTGTATTATAGCCAGGCTGTCCAGGACTAGCAGAGCTCATGAGAAATGCAGCTAAGGACAGAAACAAGAGATCATTGCCAGAGATTGTCTCTTTTTTGTTTTATTTTGTTTCTAATAAGGTGCCTTTGTAGGAAACAAGAAAACCAACACTTGTAGCAGAATTTAGGATTTCTCATAGGTCATACTGGCCTCTGAGACTTCTTAAAATCTTCCTTTTGTCCTCTTTTGGTATGTTTTTCAAGAAGCTTTTGAGGTATTTCAGGAGACCCATGATGCAACCACAGCCAAAAACAAAGGTGTTCCCATTCCCCTTAGTTTGTCCCTGCCTGGTGTGTGGAGGCTGCCCAGTCCTAGCTGACCTGGAAGTCCAGTGTAAATAGCAGACTTCTGCTTTTACATGTGGCTCAGAGATTAAATTTTCTAGAACAAAATCAAATAATGCTCTGTGAAAATAGTCACCTTGGTCCCAAAGTGATGGGATAAAAATGTACTTTTTCCTGGAGAAACAGGGCAGACCTAAGCTCAGGAATGGGCATGGAGATGGTTGTTCAGAAAGACTGGTGTCTTCATTTCCTAGGGGGCAAAGCTTGAGGGTACCAAGGGCTTCCCTGAGGTCACACAGCAAGTTCGTGGCCAAGCCAGCCCGCGGGGTAATGAAAGGTAGAGAACTGGTTTCATACTAGACCTTTCCTAGATTTATTTTTAGCAAAGTCTGATTGTAGGTGAAGCCTTCACAGCCAAGATCAAAGTGTAAAGGCCTCTGTGCCTGCCAACCAGCCAGCATTTAATGTATTTAGTGTACTAGCAATTTGGGGTTACCTGGCCCCAGGAGGAGGGTTATGGAGCTACCCAAGGGCCCTGACCTACTCTTCTTCTGGCAGAGTTGATGAAGGCCATCATAATGGCCAGGATTTCTGTTGTAAATGGCAGGGACTCAATCAACTTAAATAGTCAGGATTTATCGTCTTGTGTCCTTAGTAAGAATGAGAGGTCCTGTGAGACGCAGTGCACTGGGAAAACCATCAGGAGTCCCATTTGCTTCTTCCATCATTACCTTTCCCCTTCCTGAAGGTGAGTCAGGTGTGTGTATCCAAACCGGCCCATTTGGCAGGGTGTTGGCAAAGCCTAGAAGCTTTCAAAGGCGTTGAGTACCATCACAGCAAAGACAAGAGGTCATTTTCACTGGTTCTGGCAGATGTCCCTGGAGGGTCATGTTCTTTCTCTGAACCAACTGCTGTCACCTTGGAACTAGGGTTCTCTCGTTGGGTTAATAGCTTGATTGGCACCTCGGAGGTCAGGAGCCAAGGTGGGGACAGTTTGTTTTCATAACCACAGGAAAACTGTTTTGGTCATCTAAAACCATAAGCATATACAGCCTAATCAAGGGCTCAGAACATAACATAGGAGATACTTAAGGCTGGGGATCAAAAACAAAGAGTGAGGAGTAAGTCAGGGAAAGCTTTATTGACGGTCTGGGACTTGACCCAAACTTGAAGCTTCAGAAGGGGACAGTGGAGGCATCAGAAGAGTAGGATTAGGTAAGGGTAAATGAGGGGACGGATCTGATGGGATGGATAGTTATCAAAGAAAATACGTGGTCTTGCGCAGTATTATATTTCTAGAGTTCTTTCTTCTGAGAACACAGGAGATGTTCAATAATTGTTAGATAAAAGCCAATTGGCCATTATATTGTACTGGGGCTAGTGATGCAAACTTCAAACTCAGGTGACTACACACCTTTCCTAAAAGGGCCCAGTAGGAAATGTCTTGGGGTTGATGGGCCGTATAGCCTCTGTCTAGCCCACTGGACTCTGTTGTAGTATGAGAGCAGTCATAGACTATACGGAAACAGATGGGCATGTAGTGTTGCAGTAACACTTGATGTACAAAAAAGCCCTCAGTCCACCAGATTCAGATCTCAGATTGCCATTAGATGATCCCTGTTCTCCATCCTCTCCCTGCTCCCACTCTTACCAATCACCAAGCCAATTCTTCACATTAGTTGCCAGAGTGATCTTTTTCAAGGTATACTTGGAACACTTTAGTCCTTTGTACCTACGATGTGCAGTGGCTGCCATATTTGTTTTGGATAAAAGGCCAGCTCCTTCCCATGTGTCCAAAGCGATGCCTGGTCTGACCCCTATTTCTTGACCCACATTTCTGCTGCTCTCCCTCCTCAAGGATGTATGCCAGCCACTGTGGTCTGCTGTCCCTGGGACTTAGACAGCAAGTAGCTGCTTTGGCCACGTACATATCCAGTGACCTCACTATGGATTGTTCTCTTGTTCCCTTTCCTTTGGTTCTTAGCTAAATTGAATTTCCTCATAGAGGCCATCTGTAATCACCTTGCCTAAATTGGGCAAAGCCCCCTCATCACTGTCTATCTCAACCCTACATGCTTGTTTTTCAGAACACTTATCACGGTGTGTAACTATTCACTCACTTGTTTACTTCTTGTCTGGTCTTCCACCAGGCTGGAAGCTTGGAGTTAGGCACCACAACTATGTGTTCGACTTTATATCCTCATGGCCTGGAAAAGCCCCAGGTATACAGTAGAGCTCTATAAATGTTTTTAGATGATTTAATTGGCAGCCTGATTGTTCAGAGTTTTGTTCCTTAATCTCACTCGACTTCAGATTCAAATTATGAGCTCTTTATATCCCCCAAACCAGGCTGTCCAAAGCTTCTAATTCTCATGCCCACTGGACTTCTCTCTCAGTAATTTGGGTTTATTTTCAAAAGTATGATATAGGGGCACCTAGGTGGGTTAAAGACTCTGCCTTCGGCTCAGGTCATGATGTCAGGGTCCTGGGATTGAGCCCTGCATTGGGTTCTTTGCTCAGCGGGGAGCCTGCTTCCCCCCCCTCTCTGCCTGCCTCTCTGCCTACTTCTTATCTCTCTGTCAAATAATAAAATCTTAAACAAAAGTATGATATATTTCAAATGCATAGAAAGAGCTGTGTGCCTACCACCCAGATGCTAATATTTCCATGTTTATTGCAGATTCTTTCTGTATCAACATTTTAAGTTAATTAAAAAATTTAAATACTTCTAAACTAAATACAGAATTTTTAAAAAGCAACTTTTTTTTTTCTCAGACTTTGTTTCCTGAAGTGGGGACCGTTTCTGAGAAAATCCTGGGTGATCAAGGACTGCATCTTTTTTAGCACATTTCCTGGGCCAGTGTGTCCTCTCTTCCATCTTAGCATGATAATTTATTATGTTCTGCCCACTTCCCCAAAAAGAATATGAAGCCAGATCATAACAAGGCAAAGTTACCTCATTTTGGATAGTTTTGGATTTTATTGTCAGGGTGAAGCTGCTTGCCAAAATTCTAAGCTAAGGAAATAGACTGAAATGGAACATAAAATGTAACCAAGTCCTCTTAGAGGCAAGGTAGAAACATGACGGCTGTCTTTTAATGGTCTCATGATGCCACAGCAACTTGTCAGAAGAACTGTTTCCTCCTTTAGTGTAAAAGACAACATCAGTTTCTTCACTTCCCGTGTTTACTCCAAGTTCTCTCCATCGTCTGCTCCCCCAGACCTCTGTCTCCCCATTTCTCTCCTTCCTCCTTTTCTTGACCCTCCCTCCCCGCCCCCATGGTGACTGTCTGGGTAAAGCCCTCAGATCGGCTTCTGCTCCTTCATCAGTTCTGGGGTGAGGAAGGGAACAAGCCCAATGTTGCAGGAGGGTTACTATAAGGTGCTTAGTGTTGCTGCAGGAGGCATTTTGCAGACCTCAGATCCTTAAAACTCACAAAGTCTGCCTGGTCAATATTTAATATTCTCCTCATTTTAACAGATGGCAGAGTAAACTGCGGAGCAGCTGTGACACTCACCCCTTCCAGGGACCATCAGAGATTTTGATAAACTTAGGCTGTCAGACTTAAAGTGGCTGCCTATGAAATAAATGCTCTCCTGTTGGTGGCAGGGGGTGGGTAGAAAACCCTTCCACCACAGGGAGCCTTACAGAGGACCCCCGGGTAGCACGGTTGTGGGGAGCCCTGTTCAAATCCCACCACTGCCAGTTACACCTGCTGTGTGACTCTGGGCAAATGACTTAACCTCTCTGGGCTTCCATTTCTCCTCCTATTAACAGCATCCCCTGTTGGGGCTGCTATGAGAACCAAGCAGATGAAACTGCTCAGCACAGTGCCTGGCATGTGTAAATCCTTGATAAATGTCGGCTGAAACTTGACACCTGTGGAACGGAAGCTGCTCCCCTAGGAGCCCCGTCTGAGGTAGGTCCCCGCTGCCCACCATTTGTATTCCTGAGACATCCTCACAGAATGCCTAGGACTTTGTAGAGCACATTGTGAACACCCTGGACTTGCTAGTTTTCCCCTGGGGTTTTGGATTTCGTGGTCTGCTGCAGACTAACAGGCTTGTCCTTCCACAGGAAAATCTAAGGTGAAATTAATGAAGCAGCTGCCCGTGGTTCTCAGGAGTTACTAGCTGTGGCTCCAGAACAGAGCCCAGCCTTCCTGATGCCTTGAATGCATCCCTTCCTTCCTGGGGGTGGGGTGGGAGATGGAGGGGGACTGGCCCACCCTTCTGCCTTGTCTGCAGTGCAGGTCCTCAAGGGACAGCTGTGCGCTGCCTTGGAGTCTCTGGGGTTTGCTAGGTGGTCAGGCCCTCAGCTGGTTCCACCCGGGTTACAGATGGGTCCCAGCAGAGAACTTTCTGTCCTAGGCGGCGAGAAGATTACCTTTTGCAAACTCATCATTGTTAGGCCATCAGATGGCCCAGATTTTCTCATGGGTGTCCTTGGAGGCTGTTTAAAAAACTGATCCACAGTCTCACCCCCTTTTTTTCTCCACACTCTTCATGCAAGTCCATACTCTTTGCTGCCTATCCCCTGGCACACTGACAGCACCATCTAACTTCTTGCTTCTCTCTCCTGATTTACTGTCTGTTTTTGACAATGTGGCTTCAATCACAGGCAGCCTCATAGGGGCCTATCCATCACAGCCTCCACAGCACGGGGCTGTTTAGTTTCTGCCTGACCCGCCAGGTTGATCTTTTTCCTTCTCATAGTTTGACCCCTGCTGCTCTGCCCTTCATCACCTGATGCCCCATTGCCTTGGATTGGTGACATCCCTAATGCGCGCACCCCCCCTCAGGAAGCCAAGCTGTCCCAAGGTTTATGAAAGTTTGTTTTCATGAATGGGTGCAATGACTATATACATAGAGGTTTCTGCTCCCAGTTCCTAGCACAGTGCTCCCAAGACCCCTGTCGAGGGGGTGCTAGGAGAATATTTTGTACTAACATTTAGTTATTGACCCCGGTTCCTGACAAATACCCACTGAAACTCTTGTAATGTCCTAAGTGAGAAGAGCACTTGGAGCATCTTTCGTTCTGATATTTGGTCTTCGATCCAGGTTCCTGACCTAGGGTTCCTAATTCCTTGGAACTTCCTGGTTGGTAGCAGTCTTTTGTTCTGATGAGGTGACCGTGTTCCCAAATGAGGTCTGGTCATCAGAAAGATCAAGCCATAGTTAGAAATTTGGAATTTTCAGTCCTACCCCCTACTCTTCAGACAGAAGAGAGGGGCTTGAAATTCAGTTGCTAATTGATCATGCCTCCATGCGAAAGCATCAATAAGAATCCCAATAGTAGCGATTCAGGGAGCTTTTGGGTTGGTAAATTCATCTATGTGCTGAAGGGCAGCACACTCTGACCGCACAGGGACAGAAGCTCCCATGTTTAGGACCCTTCTGGACCTTGCCCTAGGTAGTTCTTCATTTCGCTGTTCATCTATAACATTTACTATATCCTTTATCATAAAAAAAAAAAAATAAATGTCAGTACGTTTTTGCTAAGTCCTGTGAGATGTTCTAGCAAATAATGGAATTCAAGGTGGGGAATGGTCATGGGAACCTCTGATTTATAGCCAAGTCAGACCAAAGTTGTGGGTAACCTGGGACATTTTACTTGAGATTGGCATCGGCAGTGGGAGACGATCTCTCTTGGGACTGAGCCTTTGACCCTGGAGTCTGTTAACTCCTGTTAGTGTTAGAATTGAAATATAGGACACCCAGCTGGTATCACAGTCGCTGGATGTGTGGAATGCCCACCCATCTGGTGTAGAAGTGTTGTGAGTGGGGTGGTAGGGAGAGAGACATGAGTGTTTGCCTTACACAGACATTCTGTGTTTCTTAAATTCTTTCAGGCTGGTTTGACAGATTGAGATATTTCCTAGGAATCCAGCACATTGTTGGTTGAGAGTAGGTTTTAAGAATTCTGAAATTTATCATCCCTTATTCTTATAGTTCAAGGAGAAAAAAACCTTACTCTTGGGAGATATTTGACAACTCTTCTTGGTCTATGAGTCTAAATCTCAAATCATTTGAGAGGCTAATGCCCCAAGTGCATCCTTTCCTTCCTGGGGGAATGGAGGGGCACTGGCCCACCATTTTGCCTTGTCTCTAGTTCAGGCCCTAGAGAGATGAGAATTACTGAAATTAGAAGAAGGTTTTGAGAATTGAATATAATGGTGTACTCAGGACAGTGTCTGATATTTTATAGAAACTCAACATGTTTTTCAACTGTCTGCATCTAAAGAGAGGATGGAATATGATGGTTTTTAGGTAGGACATCTGAGTTTCATTTAGTGATGGGTTAATTTAGCTTTTTTGTTTTAGGGGAAAAGTTTAAAGAATAACATCAATAAGTCTTTTTCTCGTCAACAAGGATGATCATTATTGTCTTGATAGTTGACATCTCAACATCCATTTTACCTTAAATTACATGTCGAGGACAATCATGCTGACCTCAGTCCCCTTGCTAGTATTTGATTTAGGAATGAGTATATTTGGTTTGGGAATTGAGTGAGTGATGCAACAGGGGCCATGAAGACATGAGGGTGAATTTTTGGGGGGGATTTTTAGAACGGTTTCCTAACGAGAAAAAAAAATAGGAAGATATTTACCCTTTCTGCTTCTGTCGTTATGGATTCTGGCCCTGATGCCCAGAGCTGTGGCAGCCATCTTGTGGCTATGTGGAGTACTAGCCTCAGGGGCAAAGCCACCACATGAAGGATGGCAGAACAGAAATACAGCAAACATGGTTTTTTGGTGATGCTGTCAAACCACAAAGTTAATCAACCCTAAAAGTAACTCTGCTTTTGGATTTCCTATTAAATCACTTAAGCCATTTGAGTCGCTGTTTTCCCATTATTTGCAGCCCAAAGCATCTATTTGTTACAGTAATTACTGATATTTTCTCTGTGTATCCCTGAACCAAACTATACCAAATTATATATATTGTGTTAATATAGCTTAATTGTGAATCCCAATATCTGGTAGGGCAATCCTTTTATTCTTTTTGATTATATTTGGTTATACTTGGTTCATTGCTCTTTACATAAATTTAAGATTCAGCTTGTCTATATATGTATACACACATACACACTTTTAAAAAGCAATGATAACTAGATTATTAACTATGGTCCTGTCTGGACAATTTGAAGGAGAATGGATATCTTTATAATATATCATGTTTATAGTATATGTGTATGTATAAATGTATGCATGTGCGTATAAATCTATATTAATATATAAAATGTAGGTATCTAATGTTTTAATATATAAAATGTAGGTCTCTAATGTTTTATAGCTTAAGTTTTTAAAAAATGCCTATATAAATAATACCTCTCCTGTGAATATTTTTAGTTCTTCTTACTAGGCAGTCTTTATACTATATAAACAGTATATAGAGCATACATTCCTAGAAACATATAACCTACCAAGACTGAAGCATGAGGAAATAGAAAATCTTAATAGATCAATGGACTAGTAAGGAGATCGAATGAGAAGTCAAAAACCCCTCTCAAAAAAAAAAAAAAAAAAAAAAGCCCAGGGCCACATGGCTTCATGGGTAAATTCTACCAAATGTTTAAAGAATTAAACTAATTCTTCCCAAACTCTTCCAAACAACTGGAGAGACCCCAAATTCATTTTAGGAGGCCAGTGTTATCTTGATACTAAAGCCAGATGAGGACATTACAAAAAAAAAATCCAATATCCCCGAATGTAGATGCAAAAATTCTTAACAAGATACTAGCAAACCAAATTCAACAGCTCATTAAAAGGAGTATTCACAGTGATCAAATGGGATTTACTCTGGGATGCAAGGATGGTTCAATATATGCAAATAAGTGTGATATACTGTATTAATATAATGAAGGGTAAAAATCCTATGATGGTCTCAATAGGTGAAGAAAAAGTATTTGACTAAATTCAACAACCTTTCATGATAAAACTCTTAATAAACTGGGTATAGAAGGAACATACCACAACCTAATAAAGGCCACATACAAAAAAATCCACAGCTAGCATCCTACTCAATGGTGAAAGCTTGAAAGCATTTCATCTAAGATCAGAAACAAGGCAGGGCGCCTGGGTGGCTCAGTGGGTTAAAGCTTCTGCCTTCAGCTTAGGTCATAATCTCAGGCTCCAGCCTCTGCAGGGAGACTGCTTCCTCCTCTCTCTCTGCCTGCCTCTCTGCCTACTTGTGCACTCTCTCTCTCTCTCTGTCAAATAAATAAATAAAAATCAAATAAATAAAAAAAAAGAAAGAAATGAGGCAAAGATGCCCCTCACCACTCCTACTCAACATAATACTGGAAGTCCTAGCCAGAGCAAGTAGGCAAGGGAAAAAATTCAAATGGCATCCAAATCGGAAAGGAAAAAGTAACATTACCTCTGTTTGTTGATAACATGGTCTTGTATGTAGAAAAATCTTAGAGACTCTACCAAAAATCTATTGGTTTTTGAACTAAATAAATGCATTTTATTCATTTACTAATAAATGAATTCAGTAAAGTTCCAGGAAACAAAATACAAATAGAAAAATCAGTTGCACTTTTTTATGCTAACAATGATCTCTCTGAAAAACTTAAAAACCCCATTTACAGTTCTATGGAAAACAACAAAACATTTAGGAATAAATTTAACCAAGGAAGTGGAAGGTCTACAGACTAAGACATCAGTGAAAAAGATGGATGACACAGTTAAATGGAAAAATATCCCATGTTCCTGGACCAGAAGAGTTAATACTGTTAAAATGTTCATATTATCTATGAGCTATAGAATTAATGTAGTTCCTGTCAAAATTCCAGTAGCATTTTTACAGAATTAGAAAAAAAAAATGCTAAAATTTGTAGGAAACAGCAAAATAACCTCTGTGAAAGAACAAAGGAGCCTTATAAAAACAAAGCTGGAGGCATCAGCCTTCCTGATTGCAAATCTTACTACAAAGCTATAGTGACTAAGTGATATGGTGTTGGCATAAAAACAAGTAGACCAACAGGACAGAATTGAGAGCCCAGATTGTGGACATTGGGGAGGGTATGTGCTATGGTAAGTTCTGTGAAATGTGTAAGCCTGACGATCCACAGACGTACCCTGGGGCAAATAATATATGTTAACAAAAAAAAAATGGGAAAATGAGGTTTTAAAGTTCAAGACATGTGAATGGCCTACCATTAAAGCTGAGTTTCTAACTAAAAAACAAACAAAAAAAGAATTGAGAGCCCAGAAAGCAACGCATACATATACAGTCAACTGATATCCCACAGAAGAGGCAATAATTCACAATGGGGAAAGGATAGTCTCTTCATTAAATGGTGTTGGGGAGATTGGACATTCACATGAAAGAGAATAAAATTGAACCCATATGTTACACCACTAACAAAAATTAACTTAAAACAGATTAAAGACTTAAAGACCTGAAACCATAAGACTACTAGGAGAAAATAGGAAAAGGCTCCTTGACCTCCTCTTGGCAACAATTTCTTGGATATGATACCAAAGAGGATAATCACAAAGGCAAAAATGAACAAGTAAGAGTGTGTCAACCTAAAAATTCATACATAGCAAAAGAAACGGAAGGAAAGGGGGAAGGAAGGATGAACAAAGTGAAAAGGCAACCTAGGAAATGGGAGTAAATATTTGCAAACCATGTATTTGATAGTTAATTTTCAAAATATATAAGGAATTCATATAAATAAAAAATCAGTAATCTAAAAATAGGCAAAGGACTTGAATAGACATTTTTACAAAGAAGACCTACAAATGACCAAGTACATGTTAAGTTGCTCAACATCAGTAATCATGATATGCAGGGAAATGCAAATCGAGACTATAATAGACTATCCCTCCACACCGTTAGAATGACTATCAACAAAAATTTGAGATCAATGCTGGTGAGGAGGTGGAGAAAAAGGAACCCTTGTGCACAGTTGGTGGGAATGTAAACTGGTTCTCAAAAAATTAAAAATAGAACTACCGTGTGACCCAGATATGGCACTTCTGGGTATGTATCTGAAGGAGATGAAATTGTTATCTAAGGAGCTATCTGCAAAACTGTAACAAGGTAATCACCTCACACCTATCAGAATGGCTAAAACCAACAACGTAAGAAACAACAGATGCTGGCAAGGATGTGGATGTGGAGAACAGGGAAGCCTCCTGCACTATTGGTGGGAATGCAAGCTGGTGTAGCCACTGGAAAACAGTATGGAGGGTCCTCAAAAGTTAAAATAGAGCTACCCTATGACCCAGCAATTGTACTACTATGTACTTACCCAAAGGATACGAGAATATTAACTCAAAGGGATACATGTACTTCAATGTTTATGGCAAGATTGTCTACACAAGCCAAATTATGGAAACAGCTCAAGTGCCCCTCAATTGATAAAGCAGAGATATCCATAAAGATATCTGTGGAATACCAGCATATACATATAATGGAATATTATTCATCCATCAAAAAGAATGAAATCTTACTATTTACAACAACATGGATGGAGCTGGGGAGTATTATGCTAGGCAAAATAAGTCCAAGAAAAACAAATACCATAAGATTTTACTCATATGTGGAATTTAAGAAAACAAATGACTGAAAGATCTCATTTCACTTAACTATAGTGAAACAGACTCTTAACTATAGAGGAAAAACTGCTAGTTACCAGAAGAGAGGTGGGGTAGATTAAATGGCTGACAGGGATTAAGGAGGGCTCTTATTGTGAGGAACTCTTGATACTGTATGGAAGTGTTAACTGTACATCTGAAACCAATATTATACTATTTAACTGGAATTTAAAACATTAAAAAAAGTAACTGCGCTCCTGTGTTCCTTGGGGCATTACTCAAAATAACTAAGATATGGAAATAACCCAAGTGCCCACCAATGGGTGAACCCACCAATGAATGGTCACACACACACACACACACACACACACACACACACACACACACCACACACTGGACTATTCAGCCATAAAAAATGCCATTCATGACAATGTGGATCTTGAAGGCATTATGCTACATTAGACAAGCTATGCAGAAAAGGAGAAATATAACATGTTATTACTTCTATGTGGAATATTAAAAACATTGAACTCAAAGAAGCAGATTGTAAATTGGTGGTTACCAGAGCTGGAGGGTAGGAAAGATTTTGGTCAAGGTATACAAACTTAAAATGAATTCCAGGGAATCTAGTGTATGACTATAGGTAATGATACTGTATCATATATTTGAAAATTGCTATGAGAGCAAATCTTAAAATATTCTCACTATAACAAAAGAGATGGCTAACAGACACATGAAAAATTGCTCAACATCACCTGGCATCAGGGAAATACAAATCAAAACAACAATGAGGTACCACCTCACACTAGCCTGAATGGCTAAAATTAACAACTCGGGAAACAACGTGTTAGTGAGGATATGGAGACAGGGGAACCCTCTTACATTGTTGGTGGGAATGCAAACGGTGCAGCCACTCTGCAAAATAGTATGGAGGTTCCTCAAGAAGTTAAAAATAGAGTTACCCTACAACCCAGCAATTGTACTACTAGGTATTTACATAAAGGATACAAGTGTTGTGATCTGAAGGGGCATCTGGACCCCAATGTTTTTAGCAGCAATGTCTACAATGAATTACAAACTATGGAAAGAGCCCAGATGCCCATCAACAGATGAATGGATAAAGAAGATGTGGTGTATATATTACAATGGAATATTACTCAGCCATCAAAAGGATGAAATCCTGCCGTTACATTGACATGGATGGAACTGGAGGGCATTGTGCTGAGCAAAATAAGTCAGACAAAGACAGCTATCATATGGTTTCATTCATGTGGGATTTAAAAAACAAAACAGAGGATCATGGGGGAAAGAGGAAAAAATAAGATGAAATCAGAAGGAGCCAAAGCATAAATTAGACTCTTAACTCTAGGAAACAGAGAGTTGCTAGAGGGGAGTTGTGTGGGGGGATGGAGTAAAGGGTGATGGGCATTAAGGAGGGCACATGATGTCATGAACCCTGAGTGTCAAATGCAACTGATGAATTAGTGAACTCTACATCTGAAACTAATGATACACTATATGTTAATTGAAATTAAGTTAATTTTAAAAAGATGGTAAACGTGCGGTGAAGGGTGTGTTAACCTGAATCGGCTAAACATTTTATAATATATACATTTATCAAATCATCACATTGTATACTTAAATCTTTTAATCATGGAAAACGGGGTTGCTGGGGGGGGTTACAGGGATGGGGCAACTGAGTGATGGCCATTGGGGAGGGTATGTGTTGTAATGATATAATACAGACCTGTATCCCTGAAACAAATAATACATAATATACAATGTTATATGTCAATTATATCTCACTAAGGTTGGAATAAAAAAAAGAATATGGCTTTTTTCCCTGGTTCCTAGGAAGTGACTTTAAATCCATGGCATTTTCTGAGCAATAAGAGGGCGTTCGTTATTCTTCAGACCATTCCGGAGTTTAAGTTAATGTGTCAGGATGGGGGCTGGCCAGGCTGCAAATGCCAACCATGTGATTAGATGGGGCTTTTGAGTCAGGTAACATCAGCCTGACTTCTGGGGAGGGGAGGAAGCCTGGAAATTGACATCAGTCATGTGGCCAAAGATTTAATCAATCGTGATTTAATCAATCATGTCTATGCAATGAAGTCCCAATAAAAACAGTCTCAGGAGAACCTTCCTGATTGTAACTATAAATCAATACTGGCAAGGTGACATGTCCTAAGGACCTGGAACTTCACATTTGGTGTCCTCCCAAGTATCTCCCTATGCGTTTCTTCATTTGGCTGGTCCTAATGTGAATCCTTTAGGATACAATTGCAATTATAAGCATAGAGTTTGCTTGAGTTCTGTGAGTTGTTTGGCAAATTATCAAACCTGAAGGGATAGTGAGAATTTCTAAGTTTATAGGCAGGCGTGCAGAAATATAGGTGGCCTGGGACCTGAGAACTCATAGCTGGTGTCTGAACTGCAGCGAGTCTTGTGGAGGACTGTGCTATTAATTCTGGGTGGATGGTATCAGAATCGCATTTCAATACCCGTTACCCAGATTGCTCTGTTGTTAACATCCTACCCTGTTTGCTTTATCAGTTGTGGGTGCCTCCCCATTCTCCCTCAGTACTCCAGTGATATTTCTGAAGAATACATACATTCTCTTACCTGACCGCAATATAATTATCAACATCAGTGAATTTAACATCAATACCATACTTTAAAACTCACATTCCAGTTTTGCCACTTGACAAAACAGTTGATAGTTTTTAAGATTTTATTTATTTGTCAAAGAGAGAGAGAGAGAGAGAACACACGCAGGGAAGCAGAGGCAGAGGGAGAGGAAGAAGCAGGCCCTCCACCTAGCAAGGAGCCCGATGCGGGACTTGATCCCAGGACCCTGGGATCATGACCTGAGTTGAAGGCGGAGGCTTTAACCCACTGAGCCACCCAGGCGCCCCCAACCCAATATCTTTTATAGCAATTTTATCCTACCAATATAGGATATGGTAGAGAGTCAGATATTACATTTAGTTGTTCTTTCCTTAGCTTTTTTCAAAAAAAATCAGAGGGGCACTTGGGTGGTTCAGTTAAGTATCTGCCTTTGGCTCAAGTCATGATCTCAGAGTCCTGTGATCCAGCCCCGCATCGGGCTCTCTGGTCAGTGGGGAGTCTGCTTCTGCCTCTTACTCTCCCTCGGTGCTCTCTATCTCTCAAATAAAATCTTAAATCTGAAATCTTTCCATAGTCTTTGTCTTCAAAAACATAGGCCTTTGTGAAAAATAGTTTTGTTTTTTTCTTAAAACTTTTTATTTTGATATTTCTGTTATTTTTATTTTGAAATAATTTATAGAGTAGTTGTGGAGATAGTACAGAGAGTTCCCACATATCCTTTACAAAACTTTCCCTAGTGTTAATGGTTCCCACAATTTTGGTATACTTACCAAAACTGAAAAATTACCATTCTCTAACTTCAGCATGCCTTCCACATTCACCAGTCAGCCCTTAGCATTTTTCTGTAATAATTATACTTTATTTACCTATCTACTTTTTATAGGAATAAACTCATGAATCCTTATATTTTCTCTCAGTGGTTTATACTTCATTACTGCCTAAATTATTTCAGTTTCAAAACTGGCTCCTGTGTCCTTGTAACATGCTCTTATCACTTTTTCTGGTACAGATTTTATTTATTTGAGAATGAAAGAGAGCGAGCATGAGCAGGGGTGGGGCGGGACTGAGTGAGAGGGAGAAGCAAGCTCCCCGCTGAGCAGGGAATCCAGTGTGAGACTTGATCCCAGGACCCTGGGATGAAGACCTGAGCCGAAGGCAGACACTTTATTGACTGAGCCACCCAAGTGGCCCCCTCATCACCTTTTGTGTGCCTCCTAACTTTCTGCAATATTCCAGGATATCCCAAGCTCGTTTTGTCACAAACTGGCCTAAACCTTAGATTCTTGAAATGAGTCACCTCTCTTAGGAACCTGGGTTTCTTTCAGTTGAGAACCATGTTAGAGACCAGTATCTGACTGTGAGTATGCTTGTTGCTAGTGAAAGGTCTTTGCAGCTTTATCCTTTCAACAGACAGTGTAGATCTTGGATTTAGTTTTTTGTCTTGCTCTTCCAGCTAGAATTTCCAGTTAAAAAAAAATAGAAGCAATGATCAATTTTACACTTGACTCTAAAGCAAGTGCCCTTTCACTATGAAGTATAAAATTTGTTAGAAGTCTTTGATGTATGTCTTGTGCCAGATTAGGGAATTTCTATTCTTATTTGGCTGATTAGTTCTATACATTGATCAATTTTTTTTCTGTATATGTTATATTTTCCCCTCTGTTATTCTATTAAATAATTCTTGTAATTATATTTGATAGTTGATAAAATAAACTTGGCAATACTTTATTTAGGATTTTTGCTTTTTTTTTTTTTTTTATTTAATTCTGTGAGCCTCTATTTCAGGAATTTTCATTTCTGTCATCCTGTGCTGCATTCTGAGTGATTTCTTTAGATCTATCTTCTAACCAACAAATTTTCTCATTTGGGTTTTTTTTTCTCTCTTTGATATTATTTCTATTGATAATAATATGTAGTAAATATATACTATCTATATAATATGTATTATAATATTTATTTTTATTTCCAAGAGTTACTGGGTTCATTTTGAAAACTACCAGTTCATTTTTGGTAGTTTTCTCATTCCATTTCTTATTTTTAAAATAATTTTGCAAACTGGCTTTTTAAATTCTCAATCTGATTTTAATATCTCAAGTCCTTAGGGAAAGAAGAATCTAAATCTGTTGGTTCTTTGTCTGCTGACTCTCCCTCATGGTGGTTCATTTCCTTGTCTGGTTCATTTCATTCCTGGAACTCTGATTAAAAGAGCGTTTGAGGCTGATTTTCATTTGAAGATAATTTTGTTCAGAGATGACTTGCAATTGTTTTGTGTATGCTATACAATGAAACACTATCGATATGGAGATGACTTTAATTTCAGATTCCTTAGTTTATTTTATGAAATTCCGATTTAGCCTCCACCTCAAAGTGCTATTAACTTAAGGTCTAGTCTTAGAAATGAAGCAGTGTAAAACATTTCACCCTTAGTGTAGCCATTACTGTGCTTCCTGCTCATGGCTCTAGTTCAATCTCAGATTTTTGAGGGGGATACACATGGGTGTTACCTTCTCTCTGTGAATTACTCTTTCCTCTGTGAGTCCAGCAATGAAATTAAAAGTGTGCTTTATGCAGAAACCAGCTATTTTGAGAGGCTGTACCTTTTCATATTACTGCTGGAAACTGAAGAGAGTAATTCTTGATTCTGTTTTGCTGACTTAAAATTTCCTCTTCATCAGGGACACCTGGATGGCTCAGTGGGTTAAAGCCTCTGCCTTCAGCTCAGGTCACGATTTCAGGGTCCTGGGATCGAGCCCCACATCTGGCTTTCTGCTTGGCGGGGAGCCTGCTTCCCCCTCTCTCTCTGCCTGCCTTTCTGCCTACTTGTGATCTCTTTCTGTCAAATAAATGAAATCTTAAAAAAAACCCCACCAATTTCCTGTTCATCTAAGGCTACAACATACAGTTATGAAAGAGGCAGTATCAGGATAATTTTAATAATTATTCCTATTTAAACTGGAAAAGAATGGAATTACATGGTAGTCACTGGTTTGGAGCAATTCCAAAGCCCCTTGACCTCAACATTGGCTTGTTGCTAGATGTTCCTTCATGAGGCTTCCTGAGAGTATTTCTTGCTCCCTGAGAGTATTTCTACTATAAATTATGTTTACTGGCTTCTGGCTCTGCTCTTTAGGACAATCTTCTGTTTTCCTTATTCTGCTTGGCCAGCAGTATCGTGGGCATAGATGGTATACATCTTCCATGGGAGCTGGCTCGGCTTTCTTGACAAGTGATGTTTGGGGGCCTGAGTGTGGTTTTAAGTCTTAAATAGTCTGCTACTTTTAGTCCAGGATCTTGACAATACGGTGTTCTTAAAAACTTAGTAGTCTTAGATAGAGGAAGCCACTGAGTTCCATGTGCCAGTAGCCACTCTTGGCTTTTCAATGTCCTTCATAAGAACATTATTATCTAGCGTTTGGGTACGGAGGCTTTAGGGGCCGGGCTCTAGAGTCAGACTGATTCAGGCCAGTATCTCTTCTCTGCCCCTTACTATCTCTGTTATCCCGAAGACAGTACTTAACTTTTTGTTGCTTCAATTTCTTCATCTATAAAATGGGGAAAGTAGTAATAATTTATTTGTTGTGGCTTGTAGGGAAGATTTTGTGAATAAATGGACCTAAAACAACTAGTGTGGGGTAAGCACTCGGTAATTGCCAACCATCCTTATTAGTAAGCGTTTTGATGTTCGTACTGGATGAGTTCTTTAATTCTTTAAACATCCCTCCAAGCCCCCGTTTATGCTCTGTAACCTGTCGGCCCTTGCCTATCAAGGTTTCATTTTTCAAGGCTCAGATGCTCAGATGAGTTACCACATCGACTGTTAAACTTCTCCTCTTCTCAGTGTGCTGTTCACTTGCACTCTGTTTCCACAGCAATAGCCTGTACTTCATCCATCATTATTTAACTTAGGTTTTTATTAGGGTGGGTCACGTGACTGTGTTTTACCCGAGAGAGGGCTGACTTGTCCTTATTCGTCATTATTTTCTTTCTTGCCTCAATTTGTACCAGTAATTCCTCTCCTAATACTTGCATTGGCCTGAACTCTTAGAGGAGACGGCTTCCCCAAAGGACAGATGTTGGGTCCCTTGGGATTGCATTTGGCTATCTGTTTCAGAATCCTGTCCCAAATGCTTAACTGAATGGGGGTTTATTTTTCTCACATAAGAAGCCATGCGGTGGGCCTGGTACCACTGTTTGAAGATGTCTACAGGGACACGGGCTCCTTCTCTGTTCCTGTCCTGTCATCTTCAGTGTGTGGCTCCCACCCTCATTTACAAGATTGCAGGTCTGTCTCTGAGCATCACACCTGCTTTCGAGCCAAGAAAGAGTGAGCATGAAGGACAAAAGATGGAAGTCCCCAACATCCTGTCACTTTTGAGAAGGATCTCAGGAAGCTCCACCAGTGACTTACC
This sequence comes from Procyon lotor, assembly GCA_028646535.1. Taxonomy (NCBI): domain Eukaryota; kingdom Metazoa; phylum Chordata; class Mammalia; order Carnivora; family Procyonidae; genus Procyon; species Procyon lotor. The sequence goes on along the minus strand of CM053607.1, from coordinate 39,463,443 downwards.
CTTGCTCCACTGGCCAACACAGGGTCACAGGACTACCTGGAGCTGCAAGAAAGGATGAAAGACAGACTGCTTAACTGGATATACTGTTCCACCAAATGAAATCAGGATCCTGTGAGTAAAGGCAATGGGAAATTGACATTGGGTAGGCAGCAAGTAGAGGAGCATTGTTCATGTGGGGTTTTTTTTTGTTGTTATTGTTTATTTTGTTGTTGTTGTTGTTGTTGATGTGGTCTTGTTGTTCTTGAAAACAACAGAGATTGACTCAGGGCAGCCTGAGGGAGAAGAACACTGACCTGGCTCGAATGGAAGAAATAGGGTCGAAGGCTGAAGGAGGTAGATGTCAGGGGAGCCTTGGGGACCCCAGTAGCAGGAATCATGAACTTTCCAGGGCACTGCTGTTTATCTGACTCAGTAATCAGAGATACTAGATGGTTCTAGATACTTGGGGTAGAGACTTGGGCCAGCTGAGGCCTCTGTTCCCTCTGGCTCACTGGGCTTCATCTGGGGGACAGGACCGTGGTGCATAGAGACAGCCTTTGGGCTCTGGCCTACCCCTGGGTATTAGGATTTGTTCCCAAAGAAAAGGCAGTTCTTGAGGGCTAGACAGCTATTGTGATTAGCATAATAGTCTTAGCATAGAAAAAACTAACATAAGGGCTGGAATGTAGTTTTGCCAGATTATAGCACTGCAGATTTCAGAACTCATCCGGGACTTGTCACTCCTTCCCAATGAGTAGGCAGCATGCTGGAAGGATGTTTCTATGTCTGACTGTAGATATGGAGGCTTATTTGACACTCAGTGCTGTCAAACAAACTGGGGATTTATTTGCTTTTTAAACTGGGTGGAATTTAGTTGAGGCCAGTAAGGAAAACACCAGGTTTCATGGATGGCCCGCAGGTAAGAATTTCAGTCTGATGGGTTTTGTACCTGAGACTCCTATAAGTGATGAAATGTTCTTAATGTTGATGAATTCTGGTGTCTTTTTGGATTATCCCTGGGAAGGCGAGACAAAACTGAATACTCTTCTACCATATCAGCCTCTTCCCTTCAAGGACTTAAAGATGAATATGCCTTTCTTTGGTAAAATTCCATTATTTCCTCCATTATGGGTCTGCTTATTTTTATACCTTGTTTTTGGGAAGTGGAAAGTAGGAAATGTCTTGTCATTTGTTTTCTTGCTACTTTTCTCCTTTAAGCATCATCAAATGGTATATAGCCTCATGATGAACAGCATGAGCTGTGAAGTCTGACAGATTTGGGTTTGAGTTCTTGCTTTGGTATTCACTGGCCGTATGATCATGGGCTAATAAAGCCAATGAACTTTGGCCACCCTGGGTATGATAGATATTTTCCGGGGTTAGTCCTTACTAGTACATTTTTCTTATGTGTGTGGGTATGTACATATAATATCTATAATACCTTTGTCCTGCTTTTATAACTTACCATTATATCTTGAAAGTCCTTTCTTATCAGCCCAAGCAGGTCGGCTTCAATCTCTTTAATGGAGGCATAGTATTACAATATGTGATTGCGCTGTCCTTTATTTAGCTCATTTCTCATCAGCAAATATTTAGATTTCCCAATTCCTACAGTTAGAAATTGTATTGCAGACTTAGATGTTCCTTTTTACCTGTATATGAAAACATATTGATTAGACTAAATTTCTTGAAGTTTAATTGCTGTCAAAGGGCAGCTGTGTTTGAAATCATTGTGGATGTAGGCAAATCGTCCTCCAAAATGTTGGTACCAGATTCTACTTCCACCAGATCACATAGGAGAGGCTATTTCTTACAGCCACACCAACAGTTCTGCTTTCAAATGTTTTAGCATTTAATATGATAAAATGTTACTTAATGGTTTTAAGTTACTTTTGAATGTGTATTTGCACACGTTTAAAAGCCATTTGCATTTTTCTTCCTGCCAAGTATCTATCCACATCATTATACTTTTGGGGGAGTAAGAGATAGTTTTTAATATTGATTAGTCAAAATTTTTTATGGATGGAGGAATTTACCTGTTGCATCATGTTACATTTTCCTAGCATATTTGTCTTTTTGCTGTTTTATGATTTTGAAATTTTAATGTAGTAATAGTTAGGAATCTTTTCTTTTGAGGCTTTTGGGTTATGTATCCTGCTTTAGCTTTCTCCACTCCAATATTATTTTTTAAACATTGTAATGTTTTCTTTGACAACATTTACAATTCTGTTTTTATTTTTTTGCCTTTTGATACACTGGAATCTATGCTGGTATAAATAGTGATGATAAATAAATCTGTATTCCACACCCCCAATTGTCTAGTCACTTGTCCCATCACCATTAATTGAATAATCCATGCTGTCCCATTGCTTATAAATGCTTCATTTTATCTTGTAAGAAATTCTTTGTGTATGTGAGGGGGTAGAGGAGGGTTAGTATATCTTGGATTTTTATTTCTTTTTCTGTAAAAGCCACATTTGAAAGTTACATGTACCAGCTGATCTTGATCCCAAGTTTACACCTTAATTTTGTTGATAGTCTGAATCTAATAAAAGATTTTAAGGTTGCTTTATTATTTTTTGCTAGCCTCTGGTTGTTATGTACCAAATCAGTAAGTAATGTGCTTATGTGACTGATTTAACATTTGACCTGGCGGATGACATAGAGTGGGTAAAATGGGGAAAAAAGAATAATTTTACTCCCAAATAACCATTAACTCTCGTACGCTAATAAATTACCTTGGAGATTTGGTGAAAAATGATGGAGCATATAGACAGGATTGATGAAGATCAGTGAAGAGTTAAGGACTCAAAACAGTTCATCATTCACGGTGTGCCTTGCTTATACAGATCAAGGCCTATTTTCACTCTGTGTGACATTATCTTCTCTTCTTAGAGACTGCTGTGTTGGCATTCCTCAGGGCCTTTGCACATATGCTTTTTGCTACCTGTACCGCTCTTTTCTGAGATAGCTGTTCCCTCACGTTCTTCAGGCTTCTGCCCAGATATCCCCTATCACAGTGGTCTTTCCTGACCAACCTGGCTAACATGTACTCTTACTTTGTGTTATTTTTTCATCAAAGAACAGAGTACTTCCTTGTATATACTTATCTGACCTCCCTTGAGCTCCACATGCTTAGCACAGAGATCATGGCTTAACACACAGACATTTAAATATCTGTTGGATGAATAAACACACTGCCATCTCCTTATCGTGACTGCTTATTATCAGTGGACAACTTAGAAGTTGCAGAAATGGAAGAGGGTTTGAAATGTCTTCATTTTAAACCAAAACACTAAATTTTATCTATCTATCTATCTATCTATCTATCTATCTATCTATCTATTTGCTTTTCTCTGTCTTGGGAAAGTATGAGTCCCAAGAAAGTTAACCTGGCTTTGGTAGGTGTTTATATCTAAGAGATGTTATTTCCAGGGTGGTGGGAGTGCTAGACTAGAAAGCACAGAAGGCAGGATACCCACCAGGAGCAGGCTTCTGGTTGAGCAGGGAGCCCGATGCAGAACTCGATCTCAGGACCCTGGGACCATGACCTGAGCCAAAGGCAGATGCTTTACGACTGAGCCACCCAGGCACCCCTGCAACCATTATCATCAAGAATATTGGCCTGCAGTTTTTAGTGGAGTCTTTGGTTTAGGAATCGGGCAGGAGCTGAAAAGCAAGCAGGTGACAGCTGTCTCTCAGCTGTCATGAATGCATGTCTGAAAAATGGATGTAGAAACTGGCACGTTCTTAATTCTTGAGGAACCTCATGTCACAAAATGCTAAGTCTCTCTGTGTCTAAACCTGTAACCATTTGGTATTCTTCCATTGGTATGGTATGGAAAGATGAGAAATAAAAAGCAAGTTTCATGGATAATACTTGGAGATTGCTTGTCAATGACCCAGAATTTCTGCAACCGTGGACGCTTCAATGTAGGAAGGATTTGGGGTAAAAATTGTAAGTGGGGATTAAGAGATTATCTTGAGGCTGTGTTTGTAGCGCAAGATTGAAAATTAATTTAGGAGTGATGCCTAATAAGGATTTTATCATCTCCAAGGCATATTCTACCTCTGGATCTCCAGCTAGGAATGACGGATGAGGGGAGTCACAAAAGTCTCAAGGTTTCGAGCACCCTGGCCCATGGAGTCTGGTTCCTGGTGATTTCCTGTTTAGTATGAAGTTTTCTGAATTCTCAGAGCTCTTGGATGGTATCTCCTCTGGCCTCCTGAATTTCATTTGCACATTCCTCTGCGATAATTGCCTTAGCTATGGCTTTCTTGGCTGCAAAAGAAATTGTTCACAGTGGTTTAAGAAAATAAGAAATTTTATGAATAGCTTCAGGGTTGTCTCATGGAACTTAGGGGCAATGACCTGTGAGTATGCTTTACAAGGTCCCTGAATCAGAAGTGCAAGGGTATGAATAGCAATCAGGTACAGCTGTGCTCTGTAGATCTCTGCTTCATGGACTCTCCTCTTTACTTCTCTCTGCACAACCCCTGTCCTTTCTCTTTCAGCAGACGAGCTTTGCTCTTCAGCCATATGTGGTGGAAAATAGCATCTCTGTAGTTCCTGGGCTTGCGTGTCCTTCCAGATCCAGCACTAGCAAAAATGAATAGATAGTAATCTAATTCTGACCTTGTGCGTGGAGGAGTCTGATGAGACCATCTTGGGTACAGGTGCTCATCCTAGTGCAGTTAGCCACTCGGGGGGCTGGGGGTCAAATGGAAGAAGCACACACCTGGGCTTCCACCCCTGTGTGAAGCCCCCTCAGGGAAGGGGGACCTCCTGAAGCTGCCCCGTACAGCTAACACTGCAGATGATACCCTGGCCTGTTTGGGCACTGCAACATTCACTCTCCCAGAAGTATCAGAAGGAAAGAGACTGAATTTTTTCATTATTATATCCCAGCACTTAGTAAAATATCGATTCTAATTTTAAAAAATAGATTCTTCTCAATATCGTAAAAGTCAAGTACACAGAGCAACAGGAGCAAGGCAGGGGCTTAATGTTTCTGTTTGAGTTGTAAAGGCCAGAGCCGACATACACGCTTGTTTTGTGTTCCAACGCACATATCCTTACATACAACATTGAGCTCACTTCTGGCTGCTTTGGGTCATTACTTCCTCAGCTTGTGTCATTTTATTTTTGGCACTATTGCCATTTCTTCACTTTCAGAAAGTGAAAGTGTTCCAGTCTCTACTACCAGCATCTTTTCTATTCTGCAGACATACAGCAAGTAAGTTCCCTATCTATCTGACCAGAAATCTAACACATGTCCAATTGAATTTATCTGCGTAATGTATTTTTCTCCACATAATGATATTGAGAGCTCATCTTTCTGTGCCAGCATGGACATCTATCTCACTTTCCCCCACGGTTCAATGTGAAAAAGATTTAAGCATGAAGAAAGGTTAAAGAAATTTCATCATTAACATTTTACTATGCCTGCATTATCACATTCGTTTCTCTACCCATTCTTTCTTTCCATCTTATGTTTCTGAGGCATTCAAAGTAAGTTGCAGATACAGGTGCACATTCCCTTAAATGCTTCACATCCTTAACCCAGAGGTCAAGATTTGCTTACATTTTTTCCTCTTGGGCGATAAATGCAAAGAAATTAGCAAATCTTAACATTTGCCGAGTTTTCGTAAATGCATCCATCTGTATAACTCAAGTCTGTCAAGAAACAGAAAATTATTTTAGCCTCAGAAAGGACATACTCTTGGGGCACCTTGGGTGGCTCAAACGTTAAGCATCTGCCTTTGGTGCAGGTCATGATCCCAGATTCCTTGAGTTGAGCCCTGCAATGGGCTCCCTGCTCAGTGGGGAGCCTGCTTCTCCCTTTCCCATTTGCGCGTGCGTGCTTGCTCTGTCGATTAAATAAAATCTTAACAAAAGAAGAACATACTCCTTTGTATAAGTCTTCTTTCAGTTCATTTGACATTTTTGAGAGTCATCTGTGTTGTTGACAATAGCAGTAATATGTTCCTTTTTTTTTTGTTCCTTTATTTCTGCTGAGTAGTATTACATTGTATGAATATACTACAGTCTGTTTACCCATTTTCCCATCTACACACCCAGGCTGTTATTAGTTTTTGGCAATTATGAGAAATCTGCCATTAACATAAGTGTATAGGTCTTTTTTGCGGGCCTTTTTCATTTCTCTTGTGAAAATACATAAAACTGAAAGTGCTGAGTCACAGAGTTGGCAGCTTTTTAAAAGAGGTACCCATTGCCTTATAAATAAACTAATCATTTCTTGTTAATGGACATTAGATTATTTTTGTGATTATAAGTTTGTTATAGCAAATCTCTTTTTATACGTGTATTTTTGCTTTCTTGAGAAAGTGGATCTGCAGGTAAATTTCTATCGCTGGAATGACTGCATCAGGATTGGACTTCACTTTAAATTATGGCCTGCTCTGATGCACCTCTCTTCATTTTTTCCCTTCCTTCTCCTAATGTCCTCCATACTATTCCTTATTAGCCCAGTGCTGGCAATCAAGGAGGGCACGTATCGCACAGAGCACAGGGTGCTATACGCAAACAATGAATCATGGAACACTGCATCAAAAACTAATGATGTATTGTATAATGACTAACATAATAAAAAAATAGATAAATAATTATGGCCTGCTGGGAAGTTGCTCCAAGGCTTTGCAAATCAGAATGGTCCTTGGATCAGCAGCAACATTACCTGGGAGCTTATTAGAAATGCAGACTCTTAAGTCCCACTCCAGACTTAATGAATCAAAATTCTGCATTTTAACAAGATTCTCAGGTGATTCCTATGTCATCTCTGAGGCAATAAAATTGGAGGCAGGAAAACTTAATTTTAACTCGAAACACTTAATTAGCTCTCTAGTAACTTTTCCTGAAAGGTGTAGAATTTCCAGTGGTTGAGGCTGATTCCTAGATAAAGGCAAAAACAATTGACTCATGATCGAATTTTATGGTGAACCAAGAAACATAAAACTGTAGATGCTCAGAATGGGATGAGACCTTCAAACTGATATATTTTAGTGATTTTCTGTGTTCCTCCTGAAGCCTTATTCCAAGAGAATCCTGTGGCTGGGCTGAGTGAGCAGGGCTCTCTAGTACCATGGAGTCATTTTTAAAATTCCATTTATATACCTTTCATATATATTTAAATTATAAAAACTCTATTATACTTAAAAATTCTCTCTCTATATTTCTAGCAACATTCATCTTAAAAATGTCATTTTTTAGTTTGAAGAATCAAAAACCTACAGAAGAGCGGACAATCTTAATTTATACAATGACATTTTAAAATTATAACATTTATATACATTAATAAAAGGAACATACTCTTTTCGTGTACATTTATAAACCTCTGTCATTCCACACACACACACACACACACACACACAGCCATACACATGTTAATGGGTATGTTGGTTTTTATGTTGAACTACTTGAAAGTGAATGGCAGATAACTTGCCATTTTATCCCTGTATACTTAAGCACAGGTCTCCTAAGAACTGCCATTTTCTTATACTGCCCCAACAATGGAATGACCTCAAATTTCAGGCTGATACTACATACTCCTATTTCTCTAATTGACCCAGTAATGTCTTTTGTATCTGTGTTTTTTTCCCCCCAGATCCAAATAAGACTTACAATTATATTTACTCATTCACTATTGCTGTGTAACATGTTATCACAAAACTTAGTAGTTTAGCCCAACTTTTGTGATCTCACAGTGCCCGGGGGATGGAGGGCAGGCAATTGGGCATGGCTTTGCTGGATCTTTTGGTTCGGGGGCTCACACAGGCCACAATCAAGCTCTAATGATTTCAGGGCTCAGCTCATTCAAGTTGTTGGTAAGATTCAGCTCCCTGGCTAGAGGCTGCCTGTGGTTGGCAGAATTCTAAAAGGTCCCCAGTGGGTCACATCCTTGTGCAATATCTCCCGTTTAATACAGGTGGAACCTGTGACTCGCCTCTAGCCAATTAAATGTGGCAAACGTGATGGGAAAGCCATGCCCTCCTTTGGGTTTTGGTACAGAAGACTGTCTTAGCTGATGGGACCCAGAGATTCTCCAGGCTTTGAAGTAATAAGCTGCACCTTGTAGAGTTCTACCTGGCAAAGAACTGCAAGGGCATCTTAGGAGCCAAGAGTGGGACTTCATTCCTACGAGTGCAAGAAACCGAATTTTGCTGACACCCACCTGAACTTGGAAGAAGACCCTGAACTTCAGAAAGGAATATAGCCCGGCTGATTCCTAGGGGACAGTCTTGAGAGACCCTGAACAGAGGACCCCGCCCAGCCATGCCTGGACCTCTGATACACAGAAACTGTGAAATCTTAAAAGTGCCTTTTTAAAGTCACCAAGTTTGTGGTAGTTCTTTGCCGAGTGATAGGGAACTATTACTCTGCCTTAAGTTCCTTGCCGTGTAGGCCTGTCTACCGGAATCCCGCTGTGATCCTGGCAGGCTGCTCTTTCAGAGCAGGAAGCGAGAGGAGCCTGATTGCCACAAGAAGGAAGTTCCCGTCATTTGCAGCCTCATCTTGATGGTGACAACCCATCACTTGCTGTACTCTGTTCATCAGGAGCAAGCCTCCAAGTCCAACCTCCCTTATACCCCTGACTGCACACCCAGGTAGCATCTTGAGCTCCAGCAAGCACACCAAAGACATTACAGAGAGGTGGGAATAGGAGGAAGGAAGATAACCTGGGAGTCATTCCAGAAGCCGCCTACCACCATTGTCATTTCTCTTCCCTGTCCTTTAATCCGGAATGTTTCTGAACCTTTCTTTCACCTGGAACTTTTATAACTAAGTCGGTTGTCTTATGTATTTCTTCTGAGTGTAATCTTTCCTCCTGATAAATTCAAGTGAAATATTTTTTTTTCAAGTGAAATATTTTTCATAAGAACACTAATTGGCAATGTTGTATACCTTAATCTATATTACCACAGTCAAAGGCATAAATGTTATAGATTTGAAGGCCACTTGGACACATTATTTTCCTCTGAATTGTCTATTTAGGTCTTCTGGCCATTTTTCTATCAAGTTTGGTTTCTCTCTCCTCAAGAGTTCCTTAAATCATTGGAGATTAACTGCTGTGATAGATACAGCAGATATTTTCTCCTGACGTGTCATTTGCTTTTTACTTTTATTATAATTTTTCCAATTCAATTCTTATTTTTATGGAGTTAAGTTTAATAATGTTTTCTTTCATTGCATCTGAATTTTCCCCACAGCTAGATTATGAAGGAATTCACCAGGTTTTCTTCTAATATTCTTATTATTCTGGTGTAGATCTCAAATTCATTTGAGGTACACATTCTTGGTATATTTGTGAGAAATGGTCCCACAGTTCTCTCTCCCAGATGGCTATCCGTTGATTAAGAACAACTGTTTTTCTTTTCCTAGTGATTTGAGATGGTAGACATCCATATTTATTTGGGTCTGTTCTGGATTTTTTTTATTCTGTACTGTTGGGCTAATTCAGGGACTTGAACCATATTCTCTTAATTATAGATGTTTAATAATATGTTTTCATATCTGAGAGGGCTAATCCCCATCTTTTACCCAAGTCTTTTAAAATTTTACATGATTATTTTTTCCATATGAACATTAAAACTAAATTCAGCCTGTGTGGCTCCAGAAACAAACTTGTTGGTTTAAAATTGGGATCACATTTGCATTTATAAAATTAAGTTGGAGAATTGCCATCCAAAGTTTATGAATTTGGCTAATCTTATCCTGTAACAGGATACGTCTTTCCATTTGTTCAAATCTACTTTTGTGTCTTTCAAAAATGTATTAAAATTCTCCTCATAACAACTTTCTTGCATTTATTTTAAAGTAGTTTATATATATTTTCTCCACCCGGTACTATTGTAAAAGGGGTTTTCTCTCCCTTAATTTTTTTTTCAGAATGTTTTTACTGTGATAAAATATGTATAAAATTTACCTTTATCCTAACCACTTTTAAGTGTACAGTTTAGAAATATTAAATACATACCTGATGTTGAGCAACCATTACCATCATCCATCTCCCTAGCTCTTGTAAACTGAAAATCTATATGCATTTAATAATAAATGCATTTAAGGCTTGAGGTGGGATGTGTGTGGGCTGAAATTTCTCCCTCTCCGCCACCCCTGGCAACCACCATTCGACCTTCCCATCTCTCTGATCTTGGCTATCCTAAGTAGCTCATACAGGTGGAATCATCCAGTATTTGTCTTTTATTGACTGGCTTATTTCACTTGGTGTAATATCCTCAGGGTTCATCTATGTCGTAGAATATATGAGAACTTTCTTTTTAAGGCTGAATAATATTCCATTGTATGCATATACCACATTTCGCTTATCCATTAGTGGACACTTGAGTTGCTTCCATGTTTTTACTATTGTGAACAATGTGACTATGACTATGACCATGGTGTGCAAGTATTTCCATTCTTTTGGGATTATACCCAAAAGTACAATAGATCATATGCTAGTTCCTTTTTTTTTTTTTTTTTTTTTTTAACATTTAGGGAACTGGTGAGCTGTTTTTCATTGAGTCTCTACCATTTTATATTCCCACCAGCAGTGCATAAAGTTCCAGTTTCCCCACATCCTCCTGGACACTTTTGCTATTTTCTGTTTTTCTTTGATAGTAGCAACCTTAATGGGTGTTAAGTAGAATTTCATTGTAGTTTTGATCTGCATTGTGATCTGCATCACAATGATTGTGATGCCAAACCTCATTCCATGTGCTTATTAGCCATTTGTATATTTTCTTTGAAGAAATGCCTTATTCAATTCCTCTGTCCATTTTTAAATTGGATTTTGTTGTTGAGTTTTAGGAGTTCTGTATATATTCTGAAGATTAACCTCTTATCAGATAAATGATTTGCAAATATTTTTTCTCCCATTCTGTGGGTTGCCTTTTTACCCTGTTGGTACTGTCTTATGCACAAAATTCTAAAATTTTCATGAAGTCCAATTGGTCTATTTTTGTTGTCGTTGCCTGTGCCTTTGGTTTCATATCTAAGAAGTCATTTTTGAAACTAGTGTCATGAAGATTTTACCCTATGCTTTCTTCTAAGAAATTTATAGTTTTAGTTTATAGGTCTCCCATTTACATCTTTGATCCATTGTGAGGTTTTTTTTTTTTTTTTGTGTCATATTAGGTAAGGGTCCAACTTTATTCTTGGACCAGGCTGTGCCAGTTTTCCCAGCACCACTTTTTTATTGAAAAGACTGTCCTTTCCCCATTAAGTGGTCTTGGCATCCTTGTCAAAAATGGTCTGACTATATATAAGAGGGTCCCCCCTCCAACCAGGCTATTTTATTTCACTGGCCTATATATATCACTATCTATATATATGCCAGTATCACACTGTTTTGATTGCTATAGCTTCCTAGAAAGTCTTGAAATCAGGAAGTGGAAGTCTTCCAGCTTTGTTCTTTTTCAAGATTGTTTTGTCTATCAAGGGTCCCTTGAGATTACAAGTAAATTTTAGGATGGGTTTTTCTTTTTCTGAAAGAAACATTGGGATTTCCACAGGGATTGCATTAAATCTGTAGATTTCTTGGGGCAGTATTGGCAACATAACAGTATTAAATCTTCCAATCCATGAACGGGCCTGTGTTTTAATTTCTGTTTTCATTAATTTCTTTCAACAATGTTTTGCAGTTTTCAGCGTACAGGTCTATCCCTTTCTTAGTTAATTCCCAAGTATTTTTCCAAATGGAATTGTAAATGAATGGTTTTCATCATTTCCTCTGATTGTTCATTGTTACTGTACAGAAATGCAACTTATTTTGTGTGTTGACTTGGTATCATTGCTACTTGGCTGAATTCATTTATTAGCTATAATTTGTGTGTGTGTGGGGGGATATCTAGAGTTGTGTATATGTAAGATCATATTGTCTGTGAGCAGATAAAATTTTACTTCTTCCTTTCCACTTTGGATTCCTTTTGTATCTATTTCTTGCCTAACTGGTTCTCACTAGAACTTGCAGTACAATGTTAAATAGAAGTGGCAAAAATACACATCCTTGTCTTGCTCCTAATACTAGAGGAAAAACTCTTAGTCTTTCACCATTGAGTATGAAGTTTGCTGTGTTTTTCACATATTGGTTTTTTTTTTTCAGTGTTTAAGATTCATTGTTCATGTACCACACCCAGTGCTCCATGCAATACGTGCCCTCTTCTATACCCACCACCAGGCTCGCCCAACCCCCCACACCCATCTCCTCCAAAACCTGAAGTTTGTTGCTCAGGGTCCACAGTCTCTCATGGTTCATCCCCCCTCCAATTTCCCCCAATTCACCTTTCCTTTTCTTCTCACAATGTCCTCCATGTTTTTCCTTATGCTCCACACGTGAGACCATATGATAATTGACTCTCTCTGCTTGACTTATTTCACTCAGCATAATCTCTTCCAGTCCCGTCCATGTTGATACAAAAGTTGGGTATTCATCCTTTCTGAAACTTGACCATTCTCTTACATCAGACACAAAGATAAACTCGAAATGGATAAAAGACCTCAATGTGAGGCAGGAATCTATCAAAATCCTAGAGGAGAACATAGGCAGTAACCTCTTCGACATCAGCCACAGCAACTTCTTTCAGGACATGTCTCCAAAGTCAAAGGAAACTAAAGCAAAAATGAACTTTTGGGACTTCATATATAGTTTTTTTATGGTGAGATAGTTTACTTCTATTTCTAGTTTTTTTGAGTGTTTTTATCATGAAAGGCTGTTGAATTTTGTCAAATGGCTTTTTCTGCATCAGCTGAGATGATCATGTGTGTTTTTTAATTTTGTTAATGTGTATTACATTAATCAATTTTCAGATATTAAAACATTCTTGCATTCTAGGAATAAATCGCATTGGTCATGGTGTATAATCCTTTTAATATGCTGATGAATTTGGTTTGCTACTATTTTGTTGAGTTTTGCATCAGTGTTCATAAGGGATATTAGTCTGTAGCTTTTTGTGTTGTCTTTGTCTGCCTTAGTATCAGGGTAATGCTGGTCTCAAAGAATGTGTTAGGAAATGTTACTCCTGTTCAACTTTTTGGAGATGTTTGAGAAGGTTCAGAATTAGTTCTTCTTTAAATGTCTGGTAAAATTCACCAGTGAAGCCCTCAGGCCCAGGGTTTTTCCTCACAGGATATTTTTTGATTATTCAATCTCTTTACTGGTGATAAGTCTATTCAGATTTTCTATTCCCTGATGATTTAGTCTTGCTAGGTTTTATGTTTTTAGAAATATGTCCATTCCATCTAGGTTATCCAATTTGTTGGCATACAGTTGTTCAGAATGCTCATATTCTTTGTATTATAGAATCATTGTCCCTGCTTTTGTTTATGATTTTAGTATTTCAAGTATTACCTTTTTTTTTTTCCCTTTAGTCCATCTAGGTAAATATTTGTTAATTTTTAAAATCTTTTCAGATAACTAACTTTTGGTTTTATTAATTTTTGTGTTTTTCTCTAGTTTCTATTTTGTCTGTCTCTGCTCCATTCTCTATTATTTCCTTCCTTTTGCTAGTGTTGAGTTTAGTTTATTCATATTTTTCTATTTCCTTAAACTCTAAAGTTAGGTTAATTTGAGATCTTTGTTTTTTTTAATGTAAGCATTTACAGCTATAAATTTCCCTCTTCACACTGCTTTCATTGTGTCTTATAAGTTTTGGTATGTTGTGTTTTCATTTTCATTCACCTCTAGGTATTTTTCTAATTTCCCTTGTGATTTCTTTTTTGTCCCATTGGTTGTTAAAGAGTACTTTTTAAAATTTCCACAAGTTTGTGAATTTCTCCATTTTTATTTCTGTGATTGATTTTTAACTTCATCCCACTGTGATTGGAGAAGATAATTTGTATGGTATCTAACTTTTAAAATTGATCGATACTTAATTTGCAGCCTAGCATATAGTCTATCCTGGAAAATGTTTCCTTAGCAGTTGGAAAGAATGTGTATGCTATTATTCTATAGAATGTACTGTATATGCCTGCTAGCTCTAGTTGGTTTGATGTGTTAAGTCCTCTACTTCCTTGTCTTCTGTCTGGTTGTTTTAACTATATTGAGAGTGGAGTATTGAAGTCTCCAACTGTAATTTTAGAACTATCTGTTTCTCCCTTCAATTTTGTCAGTTTTTGCATCATATATTTTGATGGTTGGTCATTAAGTATGCAAAAACTTATAATTGTTATATCTTCTTGCTGAGCTGGACTTTTTATTAATATGTAATATTCTTCTTTGTCTCTTGTAGCCTTATTAGTAAAGTCTATTTTGTCTGATATTAGTACAGTTATTGTTTGCATGAAATGTCTTTTTTCATCTTTTTGCTTTCAATTGAGTTGTGTCTTTAGATCTAAAGTGAGTCTCTTGAATTTGAGAAACAAGACAGAGGATCATAGGGGAAGGGAGGGAAAAATGAAACAAGACAAAACGAGAGAGGGAGATAATCCATAAGGGACTCTTAATCTCAGGAAACAAAATATCAAAATTTAATAAAAATGGAAAATAGAATGAAAAATTACAACCTAATTCAAACTTTGCAATAAAAATTAAAGAAAATTAAAAAAAAAGTCTCTTGTAGACAGCATATAGTTGGATATTTGTATTCACTCTGCCAGTCTTCTCTTTCTCTCTCTGAAAGTTTAATCCATCTATAATTGAAGTAACCAATGATAAAGAGGGGGTTACTTCTATCATTTTGCCATTGGTTTTCTATAAGCTTTGTAGCTTTTTTGTCCCTGTATTTCTGCATTAGTGCTGACTTTTGTGGTTAATTATCTGTAGTAAAATTTTCTCTCTCTCTCTCTCTTTTTTTTGGTATATGTTCTATAGCTATTTTTATTGTGATTATCATGGAGATTACATTTAACATCCTCAAGTTATAATACTCTAATTTGAATTTGTACTGGTTTAATTTCAATAATAGAGAAAGACTATGCTCCTTTACATCTCCATCTCCATCCCTTTTGGTTATTGATGTCACAAAATCATTTCTTTATATATGCCCCTAAACATAAATGAATAGATCTATTAAATGCATTAGTCTCTTAAATTATGTAGGGAAGAAAATTTGGAGTTACAAGTCATTAGTACAATAATATTAGCTTTTAGATTGTTTCTTTAAAATATAGTAGTTTCTTAAATCATACAGAAAACAAAAAATGTAGTTACTAGCAATTAGTATAATACTGCCTATTACTATTGCTTATGCATTTGCCTTTTTTGAAATCTTTATTTGGTCATACAGCTTCATGTTATCTCTAGAGTCCTTTTATTTCACCCCACAGGACTCCTTTAAGCATAACTTGAAGGACAGGTTAAGTGGTAACAAAGTCCCTCAGCTTTTATTTTTCTGGAAATTTCTTATTTTCTCCTTCACATTGGAAAAAGAGTTCTGTGAGATAGGATGCTTGGTTGACAGTTTTCTTCTTTTAGTAGTTTGAATATATGGGTCTATTGCCCTCTGGTCTCCAAATTTGCTAAAGAAATCTGATAATATTATTGAGACTACCTTGCATGTCATGAGTCACTTTTCTCTCCTTTTAAGATTCCCTTTGTCTTTTGACAGTTTGATTATAATGTGTATCAGTGTGAGTCTCTGAGTTCATTGAGCTTCTTGGATATTTGTGACTATGCCTTTGATCAAATATGGGAATTTTTCAGCTAGTACTTCTTGAAATATTCTCTATGCCCCATTTTCTTTCTTTCCTTCTGAAACTCCCACAATGCATACACTGGTCCACTTAATGGCATCCCACAGGTACCTTAGGCTCTGTTTGCTTTTCTTAAATCTTTTTTCTTTCTTTTCCTCAGCTTCAATAATTTCAATTGTCCCATCGTCAAGCTTACTGATCTTTTTCTGTCTGTTCAGATCTGACTTTGAATATCTCTAGTGAATTTTTCATTTCAATTATTGTACCTTTCAGCTCCAAGATCTCTTTTTGGTTTCTTCCTAGGTTTTCTATCTCTTTTTTGAGATTTTCATTTTGTTCACATATTATTTTCTTGCCTTTAGCCACATCTTTCTTTAGTTCTTTGAGCATATTTCAGACAGTATTTTTTTCCTTTGGCGAGTGAGGATTAATTGATTTTTTTATTAACATAAAATGTATTATTTGTTTCAGGGATATAGGTCTGTGATTCATCAGTCTTACACAATTCACAGCATTCACCATAGCATATACCCTCCCCAGTGTCCATCACCCACCTACTCCATCCCTACCCTCTGACCGCCCAGCAACCCTCAGTTTATTTCCCGAGATTAAGAGTCTCTTATGGTTTGTCTCCCTCTCTGGTTTTGTCTTGTTTCATTCCCTCCCTTCCCCTATGATCCTCTGTCTTGTTTCTCAAATTCCTCATATCAGTGAGAACATATGATAGTTGTCTTTCTCTGAATGATTTATTTTGCTTAGCGTAATACCTTCTAGTTCGATCCATGTCAGTCTTTTAAAAGTCTTTAGTATATCTGCCATTAGATATTTTTTTCAAGAACAGTTTCTGTCTATAATTTTGTTCTTTAAATGGAGCATTTCAGTTTCTTTGTATATCTTGTGATTTTTTGTTGAAGCTGGACTTTCGAATTTTAACATGGTAACTCTGAAATTAGAGTATCCCCCTTCCCCAAGGTTTTCTGCTCTGTGTTACTGTTTTGCTTCTTTGTTGTTGTTGTTGTTGATATTGTGGATTGTTGTAGGGTGTTTCTGTGCCAATGATCAGCCGGAGGTATAAACTTAAGGTTTTTTCTGATCTTTTCTGAGCTTTCCCCTGGACGTGTGCAGTCACTTTCTAGATCTCCCCATATATGAAGTTGTTTTTCAATGTCTTAGTCTTTAAAGTCTAGCTTCCAAAAGGAGGGGAAAAGTTAAATGAACGAGTTGGGGGTAGAGTGCTAGCTCCTTAAATCCCCTCGAAGTCCATTTCAGCTAGAGGGACAGGGCCTTGCAACAATGGAGGAAGTGCAAAATGAATGAATGCCTGCCTCTTGGTCTGTACTTCTGTGGTCAGAATCAGCAATAAGTAATCAGAGCACAGATTCCAAATATTTGGAGGACAAAGTCCTATTTGCCCACCTGGCTCATGCAAGCTATGTGTAAGCTGCTAATAACTGAAGTTGCCAGAAATTTGCACAATTTATAGCCCAAGCCTTCCTCTGGAAGGTGCAATCCTTCACTAGACTCCATAGTTCCAGATAGTTACATCAGATAAATTCTGCATCTGCAATTGTCTAAGTGTAGATAGGGATTCCTGTCACTTCCTGTTCTGACATCTTCCTTCTAACTGGATATCATTTGCAAATATAAAGCTATTGATCTTTTAATGACAATTTTATATCCGACTATGTTACTATACTATCTTATTGCTTATGTTAAATTTATCTATTAGTCTTTGGTCTTTCCATTTGTACTATCATATTATGTCATCTGTGAATTAAAGTAATTATACTTCTTACCCATTTCTTATGCTTTTCATTACTTTCTTTTATCAATAGTGTTGACTCAAACCTCTAGCTTAATAGTATTGGAGACATTGGGTATACCTGCCTTCCTCTTGATTTTACTGTGAATGCCTTTAATATTTCCCCATTAAATAAGTTCATGGTTAGTGACGGAGCTGTGTGTGTGCATGTGGTTGTATGCTCTGATGTATATTATTACATTAAGGAAGTATACATCAATTCCTATTCTACTTGAATGATAATTCTGAAATTCAGCATCTAGTCAGTTTATATTCTTTTCCTTCTTAGATCTATTAATATGGCAATTTATGTTATCGAATTAACAAATATTACAATAATCTTCCATTCTCAGAAGATTTTTTTTATTAACATACAACGTACTATTTAACCCAGGGTTACAGTCTGTGAATCATCAGGCTGAAACATTTCACAGCACTTACCATAACATATACCCTCCCCAATGTATTGAATTCTTTTGCTAATACTTTGTTTTGTTTCTGTATAAATGAAATTAGATTGTGACAATTGTAGTGCCCTTTTGATGTAATGATCAGATATAGGTATCAATGTTACTTGGTTTATTAAAAAAAAAAAAAAAAGGAAGTCTTCTTTTCTTCTGGAATGATTTATATGACAATGAGATTATCTGGATGTAGACGTTCTGATAAGATTCCCCTGTGAAAACATCTGAGTTTTATTCTTAAAAAAATGGTATAATTAGTTTCAGATATACAACATAAATACCTCAATATTTGCATACATTACAAAAGTGATGAGCACAGTAAGCCTACTTACAATCCATTGCCATAAAATTGAACCCTTTAGCCTATCCCCCAATTCTTTTTCCTTCTGATAGCCGCCAATCTCTCTTCTGTATCTGAGTTTTGGTTTGTTTGAGAGGACAAAAATCCCTCGGAAGAGTAGTATCTCAGATTCTTTCTAGCCCTGGACTTAGGCCCTGTTGATTTCCAAAGCTATGTGTTTTGGGGACCTCATTTTGCTAGTTCATATTCCAAGGGTTGGGGTGATTGATGCAGGACACAAATAAACCCCTGCACACTTAGGAAGAGGCTCTGAGCCTCTGAGATTCCTCCCCATTGTGTGTTGATGCATTGGGGGTAGAGGTTTTGGCAGGACCATGACTCGGCTTCTCCTACACATCCTGATGTGGCTGCTTTAATCTTTGTTCCGGAGTGAGTTGTTCAGCTAGTTTTTTAGTTTATATTTTCAGTGGGAATTACTTTACATGTAGTTGTAGTTCTGGTGTGTCTGTGGGAGGAGGTGAGTTCAGGGTCTTCTTACACTGACATCTTGGACTACTCATTCATCTGGTGTTTTTGAAAGGTAGGACTTGGATAATTTTCCCAATTTCCTCTATGGGAACTTGAGTATCTTTAACTTGACTGGTTCCATTTTGGCAAATTATATTTTCCTTGGAAGTTATCCATTTGTATGTAAGTTTTTTAAAGTAATAATATTTACTTTAAGTGGAATAATAACATTAAACTTTCACAGTTAAGGTTTTGCCACTAAGTAAAACTTAGTGAGCTTTTTGGATTTCAGGATTGTGAACAGAAGTATAGTCCCTTTGTGTTAATGGAAGTTTTCAATTTTCTGTAAAGTTGTGTGAAGTAACTTTTGAAAATCTTTCAAAAGTTCTATTTCAGGGCTTGCTATTGCCCTTGTGATTTCGAATTTGTTATATTTGTTCCCCCCTCTCTTCCTTTTTATTTCTTGATTGAGAAGCCAGTGGTTTGTCTATTTTGTTGATGTTTTCAGTAAGCTAGCATTTTGAGATTTCAATTTCATTGATTCATACTTTACTTTTTTACACTTTTCTTCTGTCTTCTGTTTCCTTTATTGCACTTGTCTTTTATGTTGGGAATTAAATTCATCTACTTTTGTTGACCATTCTTTGTCAATTTCCCATTTACAGAATTGGCCTTTTTAATATGTAAATTGAGGTCTAGTTTAAAATCTGGGAAATTTTTATTAACTCGGAGTTGTAAATATTCTGTTTCATATTTCACACCCGCAATATGTTTGTTTCATCTTCAGGGACTCCAATTATGTTTTTGGGTCTTTGCTTCTCTTCTATGCCCAACACTATTTCTTTGATTCATTGTACCCCTATTTTATTTTTCATTCTTTGGGTCTTTCCTCACCCATCAATTCACCTCCACCACCCTCCCTCCCTGCTCCACACACATACACAAGATTATCTCCCAGATCTGGCAGCTGTGGTCCTGAGCAATTTCAGACTCCTTCTGGAGATACACCAGACCCTAGGCCTGTTTTAAGAACTGTGGGTCTCTCCTTCTATAGAGAAAACTTTGTCCATGTTCCATCTCTTAGTGTCCTGCTGTACTCTTTCGTTTCTCACTCCCAGTCTGGGTGTGATTCTGCTCTGACATGATCTCACTTGGCACTGCTGGCTTCAGAATGTTTATTTCCCTACATGCACATAACTTGACATTTAAAGCAGTATCTCTTTCCTAGTAAACAAAACAAAACAGGGTTCTTATTTTTGCCCTGTTTATTGAAATGGCTTTTGAAGGATACATGGAAAGATACGTGGAAAGATTGTGATTTCTGTAGAGTCTATCATTTCCGTTGAAAACCTAGAAATCAAGATTTCATTTTCAATAAAGGCTTCTGTGGCTAAGACATACAAAGTAAGTTTGAAATTACTTATTTGAACAACCCATGTTTGAGAGACCGGTAAAATATCTCCATGGCTTACATTTGAATATCTCCAGTAAGTTCAGTTCATTAACTCCTGCTTTAACTCATTCAAAAATTACTCTTTTTTTAGTAATATAGTTCTAACTTTATTTTATTTAATTTTATTGAACTATAATTGACCCATAATATCCTATTAGTTTCAGGTGTACATCATAGTGATTTGATATTTTTATATATTATGAAATGATCCTCATGATAAGTCTAGTTACTGTTACCATACGAAGTTATCAGAATTTTGACTATATTTCCTATGCTGTACATTACATTCCCATGACTTATTTATTTTATAACTGGAAGTTTCTACCTCTTAGTTATCTTTACCTATTTCACCCATTTATCCATTCCCAAACGCCTCTCCCCTCTGGCAACCAATAACTTATTTCCTGTATCTGTGAGTCTGTTTCAGCTTTCTTTTTTTTTAATTATATTTTTCAGATTCCACATATAGGTGGGTACGTGATATTTGTCTTTCTGTGTTTGGCTTATTTCGCTTAGTGTCTCTAAGCCCATCTATGTTATCTCAAATAGAAATACTTTATCCTTCTTTATGGCTGAGTAGTATTCTGTTGGGTACATACTACACCTTCTTTATCCGTTCTTCCATTGGTAACACTTAGGTTTCCTCCATATCTTGGCTTTTGTAAATAATGCTGCAATGAACATAAAGTCACGTATATCTCTTCAAATTGGTGTTTTTTCTTTCATTTTCTTTGAAAAGATACCCCAGAAGTAAGATTACTTTGATATAAGGTGGTTTTGTTTTTAACTTTTTGTGTAAATGCTATACTGTTTTCTGTAGTGGCTACACTAATTTACATGCCCACCAGTGTACAAGGATTCCCCTTTTCCACATTCTTGCCAATACTTGTTATTTTCTTGTCTTTTGCTAATAGCCATTCTGATAAGTGTGAGACTACACATCATTGTGGTTTTGATTTGCAATTACCTGATGATTAGTGATGTTGAACACCTTTCCTTGATCCTATTGGTCATCTGTATATCTTCTCCGAAAATGTCTATTCAGATTCTCTGCTCATTTTTAAATTGAATTGTTTATATGTTATTCAGTTGGATGAATTCCTTAGATATTTTGGATATTAGCCTCTTGTAAGATATATAATTTGTAAATATCTTTTCCCATTCAAAAATTTGCCATTTTATTTTTGATGATTTGCTTTACTCTGCAAAAGTTTTAATTTATTCCCATTTATTTATTTTAGCTTTTGTTACAATTGCCTGTGGGGTCAGATCCAAAACAATATTGTCAAGAGCCATGTGAAGAAACTTATTTCCTCTGTTTTTTTCTAGGATTTTTGTGGTTTCAGGTCTTACATTCAACTCTTTAGTCCATTCTGTGAATTAATTTTTGTATATGGTGTAAGTAGTCCAGTTTTGCTTTTTTTCTATGTGGCTATCCAGTTTTTCCAACACCATTTATTGAAAAGACTATCTTTCTCCATCATATAGTCTTGACTCCTTTATAGTAAATTAATTGTCCATATATGCATGGGCTTATTTCTGAGCTTTCTATCCTGTTCCATTGATTTATCAGTCTGTTTTTGCTCCAGTGCCATACTGTTTTGATCTGTTTTTGCTCCAGTGCCATACTGTTTTGATACTTTATTATTTCCTCCTCCTAACTTAGGAATTTGTTCTATTTATAGTTTCTTTAGGTATAAAGTAAGATTGTTTATTTGGATTTCTTGAAGTAAGCCCATGTTGCTATGAACTTTCTTCTTAGAACTGCTTTTGCTGTGTTCTCTAGATTTTGGAAAGTTCTATTTCCATTTTCATCTCTTGCCAGGTATTTTTTTATTTACTCTTTGATTTCTTGTCCATTGGTTGTTTAGTAAGATGTTTATTTTCCCTGTGTTTGTGTTATCTTAGTTTTCTTCTTGTGATTGGATCCCAGTTTCATATCATTGCGGTCAGAAAAGATGCTTAATAAGACTCCTGTCTTCTTGAATTCATTGAGACTTGTTTTGTGGACTAATGTTATTTCTCCTAGAAAATATTTCATGTGCACTTGAAAAGAAAGTGTATTGTGCAGTTTGGGGATGAAATGTTCTATACATGTCTCTTAAGTCCATCTGGTCTAATGTCTCTTTTTTAATTTAAATTTTTTTAAAGATTCTATTTATTTGACAGAGAGAGAGATCACAAGTAGGCAGAGAGGCGGGCAGAGAGAGAGGGAAACAGACTCCCCCTGAGCAGGGAGCCCAATGTGGGGCTCAATCCCAGGACCCTGAGATCATGACCTGAGCCGAAGGCAGTGGCTTTAATCCACTGAGCCACCCAGGCGCCAGTGTCTCTTAAGGCCAATATTTCATTATTGTCTTTCTATCTGGATGATCTATGTGATGTAAGTGTGATATTAAAGTCTCCTACTGTTATTATATTACTCTCAGTGTCTCCCTCTCTGTCTGTTAATATTTGCTTTATATATTTAGATGCTCCTATGTAGGGTGCATAAATATTTATGAAGGTTTTCTCCTATTCTTGGACTCATCCTTTTACTATTATGTAATGCCCTTCTTTGTCTTTTGTTACATTCTTCTTTTAAAGTCTATTTTGTCTGAAGTGAGCATTTCTACTCTAGCTTTCTTTTTGTTTCCATTCACATGGAATGTCTTTCTCCATCCCTTAACTTTCAGTTTGTGTGTGTGTTTAGATCTGAAGTGAGTCTCTTGTAGGCGGCATGTAAATGGGTTTTGTATTTTTATCCATTCAGTCACCCTATGTCTTTTCATTGGAACAGAGTCCACTCACAGTTCAAGTTTTGTATTGATATGTATGTATGTACTTACTGCCATTTTGTTAACTGGCTTTTTTCTGGCTCTATTTTTACTTTTCTGTGTTCTTTATCTCTAGCGGTTTAATGGTTTTCTTTAGGGTTTAGGTTCCTTTCTCTTTATTTTTCTTACATCTATTACAGGTTTTTGGGTTTTAGTTACCATGAGGTTCATATATACTGACCTCTATTTTCAGCAGTGTATTTTAAGTTGTTTGAGTTTAAATGCATTCTAAAAGCACTTCTATCTTCACCACCCTCCTGCCCGCCCAACCACCAACACATTTTATTCTGAGATCATATTTCACATCTTTTTTTTGGTGCATCTCTTAAATACTTATTGTAGTTTGGGTTGATTTTACTATCTTCCAACTAGCTTTTTAAGTGGCTAGTTTACTGCCTTTACTGTATATTTGCCTTTACCAGTGAGAATTTTTTCCTTAATATATTTTCTGATTTATAGTTATGGCCTTTTCTTTTCTGCCTAAAGAAGACCAACCTCTTAATATTTCTTGTAAGGTCGGTTTACTGGTGATGAACTCCTTCAGTTTTTGCTTATCTGGGAAACTCTTAATTTTCTTCAATTCCAAGTGATAACCTTGCCTGGTTACTCTTGGTTGTGCTTCCTTTTCAACACTTTAAGTAGATCCTATCACTCCTCTCTGTTCTATAGTTTCTTCTGAAAAATCAGCTCATAGTCTTAGGGAGTTTCCCTTGTAAATGATGGCTTTTCTCTTGCTGCCTTTAAGATTCTCTCTTTAAATTTTGCCATTTTAGTTAGTTTACGTCTTGGTGTGGATCTTTTTTGAGTTCATCTTTTTTGATACTCGCTGCATTTCCTGAACCTGTATGTCTATTTCCTTCCCCAGGTTAGGGAATTTTCATCCATTATTTCTTCATATAGGTTTTTTTGGTCCCTTTCTCTCTTCTCCTGGGACCTTTGTAATATGAACATTAGCATACTTAATGTTGTCCCAGAGGTTTCTTAAACTATTCTCGCTTAAAAACATTCTAATTTGTTTTGGTGTGTTCTTCTCATTGGGTGATTTCTGCTCTTCTTTCTGCCATATAGCCGATCTCCCCTGAATCCTCTAATCTCCTGTTCATTCCTTCTAGTATATTTTTTATTTTTGTTATTGTGTTCTTTAGTTCTGATTGTTTATTTCTTCTATTTTCTAACTCTGTTGAAGTTCTCACTCTGTTCTTCCATTCTTCTCCTGAGTTTGATGGGATCTCTATGATCATTAATTTTAACTCTTTATCAGGTAAATTACTTTTCTCCATTTCATTAGGGTCCCCCCCCCCCTTGGGTTTTATCTTGTTCTTTTGTTGGGAGCATATTTTACTCTCCTCATTTTGTTTTACTTCCTGGGTTTGTCTCTATGAATTAGGTGGGAGAGCTATCTCTTCTGGTCTTGAAGAAGCCTTGTGTAGCACCGTTCCCTGTAGTCTACACGGACCTGGAGGCTTTGGCAGACGAGCTGGTGGTGTGGAATGGTGGGAGTCCCAGAGCATTTCACATGCAGGCTGCCTTGGCAGGATGGCTGGAGCTGCAGTGGTTGCTGGCCAGCGTGCTTTAGGGCATGTAGTGCTAATACCATTGTGATAGGAGGGCTGAGTGGGTGTGGGCCAAGGAGTTGAGTGATATGCTGTGCCAGGGCCACCATGGTGGGACAGTTGGAGTTGGAGCAGGCATGGGCTGGGGAAAATTGGAGCACTGCACGGGGTCAGATGCAAGCAGGGAAGTCTTGCAGCATGTTGTGCTGGAGCTTCCTGGATGGGACAGCTGTGTTGGGCAGATGAGGGATCTAGGGCATGCCAGGATGGTTTTAATAGGCCGGCTAGAACAGCCAGGCCCTGCATTATCAGAGTGGAGGGAAAATGTAAAATATTGTGCTGGCTGGGGCATCTGATCCTAGAGAGAGTGCCAGAAGTTCTCAACTCATTTGGCAGGCATTCTAAGGTTAGATCTAATGGTTCTCCTTCACTTATAGTCTAGTTGCTCTTTAAAACACTATTGTTTTCAATGTGCTCCCAGGGTGGGTGAGTCTATGCATGGGCTCAGTGATACCTTTCTTTATTTGAGGTCCCTGCAGGAGGGATGGGTTTCCTGTCATTACCATGGGTCTCTTCTCCTACCTTCTCTATGCAGCACCTCTATCAGTTGTGTAGAAGTTGTTGAATCAATCCTCAATTCTTCAGGAGGAATTGTGCAATATCTAGGTATAGATTTCGTATTTCTGGGGAGGAGGTGAGTTCATTCTCTTCCTGCACTTGGACCCCCACTTGTCCTTAGATAAAATACCTCTCTGCATAGTTTTTGCTTATAATGTCTAAATTCAGATCTTTGGGGTTACACAGAGCAAGTGTAAACCTTCTGGCTACTGGAATTTACAGCATTTGATGATTAAAAATCATGATCACAAGTGTTCCCTTTTTCAGAGTTAATGATTTTAATTCAAACTTTTTGCTGCTGTTACATATTAAAATGCAGTTTAATATTTGATCGCATTATAGCATTGAGTCTTTGTGCTTATTTCATTAGTTATATTTAACTAGACTCTTAGCTCCTGAAAGTGCATCCTACGTATCCTCTCTTAATTTGGAGATGCCTATTTTCTTTATCCAACAAAATTTAAACATATGTTTTCTAAAATTGAAGTTTGGTTTTTAGAACTTTCATTATTTATGTGTATGGTATGATTCTGAGTAAGCCCTAGAAAACCCACAACTTTAGGAGTTAGAATCTGAATAGTTGTACCTCTTTATCTTTAAAAATGCTCATTTTGAGTGTTTTACTAGAAGATTCCAACTAAGAAGTTACTAGTAGATGTGAAAACAGTGCAATAATAATGAGTTATAATCAAAAGAAGGTCAATAAACATGTTAGTTTTTTATATTTACTGTTGAGATCAATGGAGACCTAGAGCTAAAATTTGTTTTAACTTCATCTGGCTTTCTTTCCTCGGCTTTTTATGAGTTTCTCAATCACTTTACTTGTCTACAGTAGGAGGTTTTTTTTTTTTTTTTGCTGATAAGGCTGTTAACCAGTTTCAAAGTTGAGAAAAAAAGTTACCATTATATACAAAGCTGTGTATTATACTGGGCTAAACTGATCCTGTCTTTAGTAAAACTAGTAAAGAAAGGACCATGCCAAAATATTAATGGAAAGCATCCTATAGGGCAAGTCCCACAGAGGGGTGGAATAATAAACCAACCAAGGGAAAATGTTTTCATAACAAATGAAAGCCTTGACTTTCTTGCATCACTTGCTTGTTTTCAGAGTAAAGCCTGGAAAACACTAATTAAAAGATAATTTGTCAGAAACACAAACATTAAAACTTAGCCTAAGCTAGTCTTTTAATCTGTTGACCCTAGAGCCACGGAGGAAGTTAATAGCTTTTATGTAACATGATCCCCTACTTTGCTTCACTGCTGAAAATTGATTCTCAAAGAGCCTGCATCTTGTTTTGTATTTACTTAGAAATAGGTCATGAGGTTCTGCCCAGCTGTCCTCCTCCTTCAAGAACTACATTACTGGCTGTAATGCAGGTGGCCCTTAAGCCATCATTGTTCTACTGGGTCTCCTTCATCTACCAGTCACTGCTTGGCACTATCACTGCTCAGGCTCAGGAGAGGGGCTACTGCTCTTCTGCCTTAATTGTGAGGTTAGACCCTCTTAACTACCCCTGCCCACAGTACAACCAAGGCAGATTTTTACCCAGTGTTTAGCACTAACTGAATTAATTTGGAAAATACTCAGAGTAACAATGAATCGGTCTACTGTTACCCAGCATGTGTCCTTGACTTGTTCTTGGCTCAAGTCCATGTGGCCAGAACAAGTTTGTTTTCCATGATTAAAAACTCTGAAACTTTGTGCTTCAGAGTCAAGGCCAAACTGATACCACACTGTTCCTTTTTTTTTTTTTTTTCCTCCCCTTATACTTCAAAGAGAGAAGAGGAAATTTCCTTAATTCCTGCCCTCCTGCCCTATATTTAGTATTTTTTACAGGATAATTGACAGAATGAACATCCATTCCCTTCATGGTTGTAAGTACCTTTCACACAGTCTTAAAGAGTACCTGTGGGCCCTAGGAGGGGCAATACCAGCTCAGCCCAGTGTTTTTTTTGTGGCCTTATCACATCAAATCTCATCTTTTTTTTTAAAAAAAAGATTTTATTTTTTCATTTGGCAGAAAGAGATCACAAGTAGGCGGAGAGGCAGGCAGAGAGAGAGGGGGAAGCAGGCTCCCTGCTGAGCAGATCCCAGGGCTTGATCCCAGGACACTGAGATTATGACCTGAGCTAAAGGCAGAGGCTTAACCACTAGGCCACCCTGGCGCTCCATCAAATTTTAACCTTTAATAGGCTAATAGAATGGTGAGGACAGGAGGAAGAGAGTGAAAGAGGCTCCATCAGGCTGGAATGATAGGATTCATTGAAAGAGGGTCTTCTATACAAATTGTCTCCTAAACATGTGTATGTTATTAATAATTTCTCAGTCTTTCTTCACTTTTAGTCCTTATTTCCAATTTATCTTTTCTTTTTTTCACTCATATTGCCTGTCCTTTCCTTTTTGTTTATAAATCATAATCCTTTTTCTTTTTCTCTTATCAAATTATACTTTAGACATGGAGGCAATATAAGTGATCTATTTGTCTATTCTTCCGTTTGGGCAATAATATCTATAATTTAAAAATAAAAATGTCTCTCTTCCCTTTAATAATTTTATTTTGCCATCACCTCAAACCAAGTTTATCTCTTCCATTTATAACTCCCTCAAGTCATGACCTGGATATAATCATCTTCTGCCTTAAATGTGTAAATGGGAAAATTATTTAATATATATCTCAATGGACTTAATTTAGAGTTACTAAAAGAGCAGTTAATTATGTTAAGAGAATTAACCAAAAAATTCACTAACAAAGATAAATAAAACAAGGCATGAACTTTTCTTTTGTAAAAAAGATTTATTTGTCAGAGAGAGAGAGGGAGCACACTCAAGCAAGTGGAGGGGAAAGCAGGCTCCCCACTGAGCAAGGAACCCAACGCTGGACTCCATCCCAGGACCCTAGGATAATAACATGAGTCAAAGGCAGAAGCTTAACTGACTGGGCCACCCAAATGTCCCTCTTCTTTTTAAGTATTTGTTATCAATACTTACTACAATCCTGAGGAATTTACAATGTTGAAAATATTCGGAAATACTATTTCCATAAATGTATAAAAAGAAATAATAGTGAAATTTATATACACAGTACCAGGGAAATGCAAATGTATTTTAAGGCAGACATTAATATTTTAAATAAATCTTTTTGAAAATGAAAGCTTTTTTATCCCTTGGGAACATCATAATATTTCCATAATAATACTAAGATGTTAGGTGGTTCAGCTGGTTTTCAATGGGTTTCATGGACACCACAATTACTTGAGAGAATACCTTACAGCTATTGTTTTTTCAGTCTTGATTATTTGGTAAATATTAACTTGAAAATGAAAAAAGTCAGCCCGTTACTCAAACAAATTGACAATATTTGTTATCATTGATAAAATTCAAGTTTTGGCAAACATGTTTCTGCCACCATGAATTTGATAGCTTCTCGATTATTAAACCTCTACGATGAGAATGGTGGTGATATTAATGAATATGTTTTTTTAACATTATAGAATGAACTATTTCAACATTGAAGTGGTCTGTATGACTTGATTAGTCAATATTTTCCAAATGACCAATGCATAATGTTACAAATCTTTCATGAGTAAAAAAAAAATTAAAAGTGCACTGGATTTAAATGTAACAAGTGAAAAAATGTTCATTGACACAGTTTAGTTTTTACATTTCAACTGTTTAACAAACTTCCTCTTTGCGTTTAGGTGTAGTATCAAAGAAGGAAATCCACAATTATCTGAAAAGACTATTAAAACAGTCTTCCATTTTTTTTAAATCTATTTTGCATGAGGCTAGATTTTCTTCATATATTTTAACCAAGACAATATACGGCAATAGATTGAATGCAGAATCAGGTAACAGAGAATCCAGTTCTATTAAGATGGACATTACAGAGATTTGCAAAAATGCAAAAACAGTACCACTCTTCTACCAGTTTTTGTTATAGTCCTGAGGAATTTACAATGTTGAAAGCATTTGGAAATACTATTTCCATGAACGTATAAAAAGTAACAATAGCGAAATTTGTACACTGAGTACCAGGGAAATGCAGAAGTGTTTTAAGGCAGACCTTGTGATTCTTTTCATAAAAATATTTGTTAGTCCGTAATGGGTTTATTATTGTTATTTAAAATTAATAAACATTTAAAATATTTTAAAAGTTTTAGACTTACAGCTTTAATATCAAATATGGTCAATATTCATATATTTAACCCACCTAAACAAATGTTCGTTGTCGTCTGTAAGAATTAAAGAGGCTCTAAAGCCAAGAATTAAGAGTCAATGTTATATATATAATTTATTATATACAAACATGTAATATCTATCTCTAGATTGAGTGGAATAGTTTGTAGCAAACCATTTCTCGTGGCTAGAACAACTAGAAAACTCAACAAAATACAAAAACAGTAATATGTCTGGAAGAATCAGAGAGCTACCAAGTCAGCTAGGAATTGAGGTGCCAGGATTCAAGAAAGAAAGGAAATACGGGGAGCGGATTTTGACATTCTCTGATGCTTTATTCCTCAAGGCATCTGCTGAGTCATGGTTGGCATGAGTACATTGTCTGGGAAACTGAGTAGAGCTTTGAACAATCTTAGGAGCGCGGTGAGACACAATTGGATTTTGAGGCTGCAAAGTCAGCTATGAGTTGAGAGGCCAAGATCTCAGAGAAATGGGAAAAATATCATGAATCCAATGTTCTGCACCAGTTTTCTCCTTGGAGCATTCTCCAGCTTGCAAGGTAGCTGCAAAGAAACTAAAAAGCAAGCAAGAGTTGTCAGCATTCTCATTTCGTTGGAGAGAATAAAAACTGTGATTTAGGACCTGCCAAGGTAAAGGCGCTTTGGTAGACACTCAGGACTTTCAGTTGGGACCCGTGAAGGACTATTCCCCAGGGATAAAGTGAAGCAGAAACATATCGGCTTCACAAAGACTGAAATTCAGCCTTGATTTTCTTAGTTTTTGATTGGGTGAAGGTGGGAAGTCTCTGCTTTAATTACCTGCCAGATACTTTAAGAAAAATTCTTCTTTGGAGAATTAAAACATTATCCGGGGGTTCACGTGAGAAAAAAAACCCTAGAAACAGACTGGTGACCCAGATAATGGGTACAGACTTTAAAATAATGGAAAATAAAATAAATAATGGAAATTTTTTTTTAGCACAAACTAGGAATTTATTCATTTTTGTCTTATATAGAAATAAGAACACAACTGATAAGTTTAATACCAGACTAGACATAACTCATCTGGAAGATATTAAATATATCCATACTCAACTATGCGAGAAAGAAGGACAGAAAATAGAGAAGAGTTACATAGGATGTGTGAAAAGTCTCACGTACTTGTGATGGAAAGGGGGAAAGAGAGAAAGGGACAGAAGAGATATTTGAAAAATATTGGTTGAGAATTTCTCCCAAGTGATTAAACATGTCAAACCACAGATTTGAGAACAATCAGGATAAATATAATGAAAACCATGCTTAGACACGTCATATAAAATTGCTAAAAGCCAATGACATGGAGAAAATCAGGAAAGCATCCAAGGACACAAATAAATAAATACAAAAGACAATAAAAGAGCGTCTTTATTTTTTTTTTTTTAAAGATTTATTTCTTTATTTGAAAGAGAGAGAAAGAATGAGTGGGGAGTAGGGGTGAGGAAGAGGGACAAAGAGACTTACCACTGAGCAGGGAGCTCAGTGTGGGGCTCGATCCCAGGACCCTGACATCATGACCTGAATCCAAGGCAGATGCTTAACCGACTGAGCCACCAAGTTGCCCCTAAAATGACGTCTTTAAACTGCTAAAATATTAACAATAGCCAGTGAAGAATCAAAGGTATCCTTCAGATATAAAGTCAAATATAAAGACATTTCAAACAAAAAATGAGACAGTTCATCACTAGGAAACCCACACTAAAAGAGAGAGTAAAAAAACTTCAAGAAGATGGAATATGATCGTAGAAGCCTAGAAATACAGGAAAAAATTAAGAACAGAAATGGTAAATACAGGGGCGCCTGGGTGGCTCAGTCGTGAAGTGACTGCCTTCGACTTGGGTCATGATCCCAGGGTCCTGGGATCGAGCCCCGCATCGGGCTCCCTGCTCGGTGGGAAGCCTGCTTCTCCCGCTACCTTCCCTCTGCTTGTGTTCCCTCTCTCGCTGTGTTTCTCTCTGTCAAATAAAATCTTAAAAAAAAAATGGTAAGTATCTGAATAAATCTAGAGAAACATTGATAATATGCTACACTAATGCCTCAGAGGGTTTGAAATATAAGTAAAATATATGTCAATATTAGTATAAAATATGAGAGAGACGGAGAGATAAAGCATTCAAAAGTTCTGTATTGTCTGAGAAGTGGTAAAATGAATTAATTTACATTAGACTTAAGTTAATGATGAATCTCTAAGATAAGTGCTAAATGGATAGGGAAAATTAACAAATGAAAAAATGGAATAATAAAAATTTAGGGTTAAAATTTTTAGGGTTAAAGGCTTTTATCAAAGAAGCATGTCTTGATTTGGTTGATACACTTCCCTGAAATTTCATGTGTTATTTAAGCTTTTGAAAAAAGCTTAAATCAAGAAGATTTAATTTATGGGGAATTTCAAGCAAATACAAAAATAGAAATAACGATTTTGAATTACAGGTGTTAGTACATGGCTAATTCTGTCTTAGCTGTATCCTCAACTTTGAATTACTTTGCACAATTCCTAGATATCATGTGATTTTATCTTTATTTTAGGATATATTGCAATGTAAGAACACTTTAAAACTAGACATAATACTATTACCATGCCTTAAAAAATAAATACCAGAGTCTTCAGGTACATTATGGAGAATGGTTCCTTATGAGTATGGAGTTTCTCTGTGGAACGATAAAGATATTCTGGGATTACAGAGTGGTTGATGATTGCACAAATTCATGAATCTATTAAAAACCACTGAATTATACACAGTAAAAGGGTAAACTTTATATGTGGATTGTATCTCAGGACAAAAACCAAAAATAATTCTTTAACATCAGACAGGGAATTTTAAGTCAGATCTTTTAATTATTATTTTACATCCCTAATAATGTTCTCCTATATGGAGTTTACTTGGAGAATGTCTAGGATCCATTGATGAGATTACCTCTAGGAAAGTCAATATTTCATTAAAAAACTAAATTTTTTTATGTAAGCTTTTGGGAAGGGTGGTATTTTTTTTTTTAATAAATAGATACAATCTCTTATGAACTTCAACACAAAGTACCTAAACTTTGATATAAATCTAGTTTTCAGGAATGCTAAGACCTATTAGGTGTTAATTCTTTTATTTTCCAGTTTATCAAACAATACTGGCTATGGATTTAGAATCTGCAGCCATACTAGAAATGAAGCCATCCACAACTGAAATTGGTTTCCAGGAGTCTGTAATTCTGTATTTTACAGTTTTTACAATAATGACAACAGCTACTATTACTAGCTAACATTTGATAACTTTCATAACAGGTACAAAGTACCCTCTCCATTTTTATTTATTTACTTAATTTTAATTATTAAAATAGAATTGAGAGGCTCCTGGGTGGCTAGTCATTAAGCATCTGCTTTCGGCTCAGGTCATGATCCCAGGGTTCTGGGATCCAGGCCTGTATCTGGCTCCCTGCTCAACAAGAAGCCTGCTTCTCCCTCTCTCACTCTCACTATCTGTGTTCCCTCTCTTGCTGTGTCTCTCCCTTTCAAATAAATAAGTAAAATCTTAAAAAAAAAAAAAAAAATAGAAATGACATACAATGTTAAATTAGTTTCAAATGTACTACAGTGACTCAGCAAATCTATACACAGTGCTCCCCGAGATAAGTATAGTTACCATTTGTCACCAAATGAGGTTACTGTAAACATGCTGACTATATTCTCAGTACTGTACTTTTCATCCCTGTGACGACTTTATTGTATACTGTAAGTTTATGCTTCTTAATCGCCTTTACCCATTTTGTCTGCCCCCCTATTCCCTTCCCTCTGGCGATCACCAGTCTGTATTTATGAGTCTGTTTCTGGTTTTTGTTTTGTTTAGGTTCTTATGTAAGTGAATTCCTATGGTATCTGTTTTTCTCTGTCTGGCTTATTTCACTTAGCATAGTACGTAGTACCCTGTGCTAAGTGCTTTAAATTCAGTATCTCATGGAGTCCTCATGACTACTTTATAGAGGGAGGGTAAAGATATTAAAGTAATCTTATTTCCTTTTAGGCTGGTAGGTGGCCAGCTCCAGCATGCAAAGGCGGGGGTGTTCAGCTCAATCTGGTCGGTAACCACTCCAGCACATCTCTACAATTACCACAGCCTTCTGGTTTCCCACCTTTAGTGAGAAACCCTTTGGGCCTTTTGTCATAAGTTAAAACACAGAGGAAGGGAATACATTTCATGGAAGTGCTGCTCAATACCGTGTGCTCTATCCGGTAGAAGCATTGAAGCAATTAAGAATATTAAGTGCTTGCGTTTTGTTTTTTGTTTTGTTTTTAAGTGTTTCGATGTGTGGCATATAAGCACATTTTTATAAAGGGCTTTTATTTCCTTGTACAACTCCTGACAAAAGGCTATTTCTATGCAGTTTACCCACTAAAGTATAAGACACCAGTTAGACATCCTTTATTATTCTCTTAATCCATTATTCAGTTTCTAAAGCTGCTGGAGATACATAATAAAACTCTATTTTTTGAATGACTGTATTCTGTGAGAACTTCTTGGTTTATCTCTGAGGCTTGTCCTCTCTGACTTGCTGTGCAAATCTTGGGTTCAGTTAGGCACCTTATGTAGATGATAACTTTGGAAGCATATTTTATGCTTGGCATGAGGTACGCTGGTCACAGCATCTGCAGTGACAAGAAAACCCGGTAAAGGTCCAACTCAGCTCTATGCCTGAGGTAAAAACCCTTCCGCTGCCCCCAGGGAAATCCAAGCTTCTGTACAGGATGGTGTGGAATAGAATTTTACTACAGGATGCTACAGTGCAAGTGCTTTATTCCTACTTGCCCTCTCACACCCAATTTCTTCCATAATTTGTTGAACAACTTAAAGTGGGCTTTTATAGAGAATAAATACATTATTGCTTATTGAGAGATTACACTGTACTAGACTGTTTAAAAGATTCTATTTATTTATTTTAGAGAAAGAGTATGAGTAGGGGGAGGAGCAGAAGAAGAGGGGGAGAGAGAATCCCAAGCAGACTCTGCACTGAGTGAGGAGCCCAATGTAGGACTGGACCTCGTGACCCTGAGATCGTGATCTGAGCCAAAATCAAGAGTCAGCTGCTCAACGAACTAAGCCACCTAGGTGCCCCATGCACTAGACCATTTTAATGATTGCATATACCAGGGGTCTGCAAACTTCCATAAAGAGCCAGATAGTCAGTGTTCTAGAATTAGCATTCCATGTGATATCTGTTGGCAATGACTCAACTCCACAATTGCACCTGGAAAGCAACAAATAGTACTTAAATGAATGTGCTTATGTTACCAAAAAAAGCTGTACTTACAAAAGCAGATATTTGATCTGTGGTTATGGTTTGCCAGTCTTTGGCATATACTTTTTTTCCTCCCAAATTGAGGGATAATTAACATATAATATGATATTAGGTTCAGGTGTACAACATAATGATTTGATATTTGCATATACTGTGAAATAATTATCATCTCTCACCACATGTAGTCACAAAAATTTTTCTTGGGATGAGAACTTTTAAAATCTACTCTCTTGGGAAATGAAACAGGAAGGGATGGGGAGGGAGACAAACCATAAGAGACTCCTAGACTCACGAAACGAGCTAAGGGTGGCTGGGAGGCGGGGGGCGGGGTAGGGATAGGGTGGTTGGGGTGTGGACATTGGGGAGGGTATGTGCTGTTAAGTGCTGTGAAATGTGTAAGCCTGACGATTCACAGACATGTACCTTGGGGCAAATAATACATTATATGTTAATAAAAATTAAAAAAAAAATCTCTCTTGGGGCGCCTGGGTGGCTCAGTGGGTTAAAGCCTCTGGCTTCGGCTCAGGTCATGATCTCAGGGTCCTGGGATTGAGCCCCGCATCCAGCTCTCTGCTCAGCAGGGAGCCTGCTTCCCCTTCTCTCTCTGCTTGCCTCTCTGCCTACTTGTGATCTCTCTCTCTGTGTCAAATAAATAAATAAAATCTTTTAAAAAAAAATCTACTCTTAGTAACTTTCAAATATGCAAAACACTATTAACTATGGTCACCATGCTGTACTTGACATCCTCATGACTTATTTTGTAAGTGGAAGTTTGTACCATTTGACCCCGCTTACCCATTTACCTACTTCCATACTGCCTGTCTCTGGCATCCACCAATCTGTTCTCTGTATCTATGAGCTCAGTTTTTGTGTTCTTATTTTTAG
Organism: Procyon lotor; assembly: GCA_028646535.1. Classification (NCBI taxonomy): domain Eukaryota; kingdom Metazoa; phylum Chordata; class Mammalia; order Carnivora; family Procyonidae; genus Procyon; species Procyon lotor. The sequence goes on along the minus strand of CM053607.1, from coordinate 39,427,925 downwards.
ATTCTACATATAAGTGAGATCATATGGTATTTGTCTTTCTTGGTATGACTTCACTTGGCATAATGCCCTCAAAGTCCACCTATGCTGTGCAAATGACAAGACTTCATTCTTTTTTATGGCTCAGTAATATTCCATTGTGTGTGTGTGCTTTATTCATCTTAGTCACTCTTCTGTAGACTGATATTTGGGTTGTTTCCATGTCTTGGCTACTGGAAAGCTTCAATAAGCAGAGGGGTGGAGGTATCTTTTCCAGGTAGTGTTTTCATTTTCTGGCACACACTCTTAATGTTCACAACAATTTAATAAAGCAGGTACAGTTATCCTCATTTTACAGGTGTGGATACTGGAACATTGAATAGCTAAGACATTTGCTCAAGATCACATGACCAGGGTAGTAGAACTTGGCTTTGAACTCTGGTAGTCAACCTATAGAATCTGTATTCTCAAGCAGTGTATCATATTGCCTCTTTGGTTCTGAAGGTAGCAAAAACGGTAATAGTTTTATGCTTTACCACACATAATTTCACTTAATCCTTACAACCTCCTTGTGAGGAAGATTTATTTTCTCTTTTCCAATAAAAAAAATTGAATCAAAGCTTGAACTTGCTTGAGGCCAGACAGTAAATAGGGGAGTCTAAATTAGAACGTGGATCAAATTCATAGGTCCACATCCCTTTCATGAATGTCAAGGGGGAAGGCAGTAGAGTATACTTATTAAGAAACTTTATAGACTTCACTTCTCTCACCTAAGAGATAGTGACCGTATCTAGGTATACTCATGGTAGTGAGTGGCTAAAGCTGGTGGATGAATATACAAGATGGAGAGAAGAAGACCAGGAAACTAAGGAGGTTGAGTGCTACATAATTCATTCACTTTTATATTAAAATTTCATGAGCAAAGGTAGGAATAGTGATGAAGAAAATGACCGTGAGCCAGGAACTGAAAGTGTTGGAGAATTTAGGAAAGTGATGTAGGGGTTGTTTGATGACAGCATCAAGGAGAGCTAATATGTGATATCATCTGATGACATGAAGTTCAAAACTCAATTTTTGTGTATTTTTTTCAACAGAAAAATTAATATTTGGGTTCAAATATTAATATAACTGAGCCACTATATCTATATCTATCTAGCTATATATATATATAACTGAGCCAAATATAACTGAGCCACAATAAGAAACTAAGAGAAAACCAGCCCTACTTCTGTGCCCAGTGGGCAAGAAGTGTGGGAGGAAAAAAAAACACCACCATTTGAGAAGGCTACAAGGGCATCTGTGTTCTTAGGAAAGATCCAGATCTCATGCATAGGGTAATATGGGATGAAGACAAAATGGGATGTTCAGGACAAGGTTAAAAGGGGACCTGCAGAACCCCATGAAGATTAGAGTATGGGAGATGAGGGATGATCTGGGGCTCTGTGCAGTGATGGTCTAATGAGCAGCATAGTGAGATTCAAGTTGGTGGATTCAAAATATGTAACAATGGCAAAGCCGTGTGTATCGGAGGGTTTGGAGTTCTGTCTTTAACCCTTCCAATGAGGCTGGAGGGTTTAAGGGGATTTTAATCCTTACACATTGGTTTCTTAATCCCTGCTAAGGAAAATGGAATCTTTGAGTGTGCATACTTGTCTTGACCTTGTTGATTGACTGGTAGAGGATCTGGGTATAATTCCAAGAGCAGAGACCCATCTTCAGCCTTGATGGGCATGAAGACCTAAGAGAGGTGTGATCTTTGTCCTGGTTCTGGGCTTCCTTTTCATCTGTTGGTGAACATCTGTTGGTCATTTATTCAGTTTTATTCCAGCCTATACCATTACAAATGGCTGTACTCCTTTCTAATTTCTTATAACCTAAGTTTAATCCTAAGAATCCTAATTTCCTATAACCGACTCACCGACTACCACTTCCATCTTCCACCTCTCAACACCAGCAGTCCTTCCAACCCACTTGGACATTCAGTTTATTAGTCTTACTGCCTTTCACTCTACTTTATCACCAAAATGACCTCACTTTCCTTCCTAAATTCCAAGATCAGTCATTACCTTTCACATTACCCTTGACTCAATTTCATTACCTTGTGCCTGCCTCTGTACAGTTGAATGTGGCTTGAATAAAACACATAACTGGTCTGATTTGGTTCATTTTAAACTCATGACCATAAATCTTCAGGGGATTCTTGATGCTCCCAGGCAAACATACTCTATGATCTCAGTCCATTCACTCTCCCATTTTTAGATAACCATTTTATATCTCATTTTCTTCTTTAAAAGCTCCAATATCCCCTCCTCCACATCCTCATTCTCAATGATGATCTAGTTCCTATTCCACTGGGGCAAAAAAACTGAAGTAAGAGCAAAGTTCTTCCACTCATTCCTCCATCATATCTACCCATATGCCAGCATGGACACCAATGTACTGGGCCTTCCCAACCTTGACCGAGGATGAAGTGTCCAGGCCCCTTTCTAGTGTTGGTCTTTTCACTTCTTCATGAGATCCAGCCACCTCTCATCTGCTCAAGGACATTGCTATAATATTCCCTCTCACCCATATCATTACATTTTCTCTAATAGACCATTCGTATTAGAAATGAAATAGGCCATTATTTCTCACATCTTACCAAAAGTTTTCTTGACCTCCCTTTTTCCTGTCAGCTGACACTCCATTTGCTGCCCCACTTACAGCAAAATTCTCCTTTGATTTTTTTTCCTGAGCCCGTTCCAATCATGCTTTTGCTTGTCACATTCTGTTCAAGCAGTGACCAATGACTGATGACTTCTCCTTGCTAGATCTAATACTCCTTGTTTGGTTCCTTATTGTTACCTATTAGCAGTATTTGGCTCAGTTGATCATCCCACCTTCTTAAAACCTTTTACTCTGTCTGAAATACCCTATCTCTCTACTACCTTCAAGGGTTATTTCTCAGTCTTATTTCTTTCTTCTTATCTCCTCAACCTCTAAGTGTGCATGCATCCAGTTCTTAGATCTTTCTTGTACTCTATTTACACCCATTCCCCTAGAATCTCATCTAAATCTCTAGATATCACCCACAAGTTGTTTGCTCCCAGTTTACAATCTGAGTCCAGTCTTTGCCTCACACTGAAGATTGGTCTATAGTGTTGTCAGCTTGACCTCTCCCTTTGATGCCTACTAAGTATTCAAGTTAAACATTTCTAAAATTGATTTTCTTCCTCATAGCCAACCTGTTTTTCCTAGCTAGAATTTTTCTTTCCCTGTTGGTTTCCTTCTTACTATACGTGAATGTTATGCAGCTACTTGAATATATTTGGCACATAACTTGGCATCATGGAGGGTGTGCAGATGCTTATCTCATGGTCTCTGCCCTTGGAGTTTAAAATTTAATAGGAAAGATGTGACCTAAACCCACAGCTGTCTTCTAGTACCCATTCTCTTCTTTTCCCATTAGCAATCCTGAGCTCATGGCTGTCTGATGGCAGGACAAGACAGGAGGAATATGATTCCCAGAACCCACGGAACGTCCACATCAGCCCTGGACCACTTACACTGCTATGTGAGAGAAAAGTGAACTATCTTGTCTAAGCTGCTCTTGTATTTTATAACAGTCATATTGGCATCCTAAGGATGGAATTGAAAACTTTCGCGAGTGAATCATAGAGTTTTCCCAAAATGTGAATGATGGCTGGGAGGTGGAGGCGATTCTGGGACTAGGTAACTTAATTAAACGAAGTATGCTGGTAAAAGACAAAAGGAAGCTGAGGGGACCAGATGAATTGTAGAGCTGTGTCCTGCCTGGAGATATTAACATCTCAACCTTATTCTAGCTCTCAAAGAGTCTGCAGTCACCAAGCCAGTTTATAATTCTCATAAACCAAAAGTTGCCTTAGAGTTTTTTTGTTGTTGTTAGCAGCAATCCTCTTTTCTAACTAATCTTACGCAGAACTGGAGCATATAGCACCCTAAAGGCAGATCTGCCTTGGGTGAACCGAAGCCATATTCTGTCTCCACCTTCACTGCTGTGGGTGGGCTCTGCTGTGAAATCATTTTTAAATGACCTGTCTAGTCTAATCTCTTATTTACCAGACGGGAAAAGTTAGACATTTAGTGTGAAACCAGCAGTATATCATTTCACCAATCCAGGCTTTGTTTTCCTCCTATTGGAAGCAAGCTTGAACTAATGAGTGTCTACTCTGTGCTCTCCTGGTGAGCAATGAAGCCAACATGTACAGAAAGAAACTAGTATCTATTGATCAGCTACTACGTGCTAAACTTTATTTTGTGTTTGTATCAGATATGCCAGCTGTATATGGTTTCTGATTATTCCAGCAATTATGAGGTCAGATTCAGAATGATAATGAGTTTGTAATGTACCTGAATTTACTCTTCCTAGCAATAGAAACGTCAGGTAACTTTACATACCCTCATTTCATTGAATTTGCTCAACTCCCCTGTGAAGTACTCATGGTAGGCATTCCTATCCCCCTTTCTACAGCTGAGGAAATTGATGGTAACTAGCAAATGACAGAGCCAAGACTGAAATCCAGGGCTAATGTTCTTTATGATGACTCTCCTTAAATTAGCAGACCTAAAAATGTGAATGAATTCACCCTAGGCCTTATAAATATTTATAGCTCTGGCCAAAATTATTGCAGGGTGTTTTGTTTTCGTTATTAATAGCAACTGCACATAGCTCCTGTCTGTACCCAAAGACAAAGGGTATTAGAAGGTGATACGGTTGTTTCGCTTGGGTATGAGCTTGGGTATGAGCTACTTGGCTTCTACTAGCTTCAGAAAGTACTAGAGAGATATTACTATGAGCCAACAATTAAGTAAATCTTGTTTAAGGAGAATTTGGTAGGAGATAGTTAAATCCTATATTTTATCCAAATATTCAGACTTGAACTTGGAATACCCACTCTTCTCAGTTGTCTTCATTACTCTGATATATTGGGGATGACCGGAAAAATTAATCTGTGGCCGTTTCATTTGTCTCCTTTTAAAAAGAAAGGCCATTGAACCTTAAACTATATTAAGCATTAAATTTTTATGGTCAAATTGAGATTCTGCAAAAATACAGTTAATTAAATTTGTAGATGATCTACTGTCTGAATTTATACAGGAGCCCTTGATTGAAAATGAGCTATAAAACACATGTTGAGTGAGCACATCCAACCTCCACCTGCCAGGGAGCTGTTTCTGGAACAAATGGTCTCTGTGTCCTGTTTTGTTGCAAAAGTGCATGTTAGGGGCTAAATAAGCTGAGTATGGAACTTGTTGGCTCCTTTCCTGTGTCTGACCTCTAATTGTCACTGTCCTCCAACCGGGTTCAGCCCTCTCCTTATGCGCTCTTTCCAAACTCTGATGTGTAATGGGAAGTTCAATTAATATGTTTGAAATGAAACTTCTGGTTTTCTAGCACTACAGGGTTGTTCTTTCCCAGACTTCCCCATCTCAGCAAGTGGGACAACCCACTGTGATACTCAAGACCAAAAGCTAGGAGTCACTTTACATTTTTCTCTTTCCACTCACCTCTAGTTGAATTCATCACCACGTTCTGTTCAGGTCACCTTCTGTGGTATTTCCTTCACTGAAACTCTTCTCTCCATCACCCTGAGGCTATCCTCGTTCAGGGGGCTCCCCAAGCAGATAAAGCAACTGCATGTATGGAAAAAAAGGTATTCCCTTGGAATGGACAAACTGTCAAAAGGGTCTCTTTTCCAGCCCTTGCCTTGCTGGATTCCAGGGCTTGGCAAGATAGGTGAGAGCTAGATTTTGACTCCCATTTGTCCCCTGACTTGGACATATTTGTAATAGAGTCTGTGCAGCAGCACACTAGAGCCTGCTGGTCCAAGCTACCATTCTCTCTCATCTGATCCGTTCTAGTCCTCTCCCGATGCATCTCCCTATCTCTAATCTTGTTTCTCTACAGTTTTTTCTATGCACTATGGTAAAATTGGTCTTTTCCAAGTATACATCAGATCATTGTTCTTTCCTGCTTAAAATCCTTCTTAACTTCCCTATTGTATGTAGCAAAGAACCCCTAATGGTTACGAGGCTCTCCACCACCCAGCCCCTGATCACCGCTGTTTTCATTCTCACTCTTTCTGGACACATTAGCCTCCTTCCTAATCTTGAACATGCAAGGTTAGTCCTGCCTAGGGCCTTTACACATCTTTGGTGGTCATCCTATTCTCGTTTAAATATCACCTTTTTATAAAGGTCTTCCATGACCCAGTTCTCTAAAGTGTATACAACAAATGCTCTACCCCCATCTCTTTCCTTGTTACACCGTCACCCCACTTTATTTTTTTCCATAGCATTTAACACAGTCTGCAATCAGCTTAGTGTCGGCTTCTCCCAGATTCTAAACTTCTTAGGGGCCAAGAAATGTCTTTTCGATATTCTTCCTTGTTATACTCTCACTTTAAGTGTCCTTGTCACACAGTAGGCACTCAAGAAATAGAATGAGAGAGGGTGGAGTCAGAGAGCTAAGTTAAGGGCCTGTGGGAGCAGATAATGATATGCAGCAAGCATAGTAGGGAAAGTTGATTAAAAATACATATTCATATAGTTAAGTTGAAAATAATTCCATCTCTGCTTCTCCCCCTTCCCCATCCTCTCCCTTGGTCTTTCACTTTTTTTTTTTTGGTCTTTCACTTTTGAGTCCCGAAAGTTGAGTGAGTATCGTTATGTGTGCGTGCTGAGTCATTAGTTTCCAGGGAACTCTGTTAAAGGGCATTGAAGACCTCTCCTAAGTGGAGAGCAAGACCTTGTGGCTGGGAGAACTTTCTGCATAAGGACTGCGCCCAGCCTGGCGCCAGGGTTGAGTATCTTGCTGTCATTTGCTTTCCGGGCACAGTAGAGCGAAGCAGCATTGTTTAACCTTTTGGAAGCTGTGTATGAAATTTACATTAGCAGGGTGTTGCTGTTCAGTTACAAACCGTTTATCCCATGAATATCAATGTGACCGTTTGCTCTGAGAAATTATCTTCTTTCTGTTGAGAGGAGGTGAGGAATCCATAAAAATGTGCAGAAGATAGGAGAGACAGTCCTGCTTCTTTTGAGCTTGCTGGGGTGAATGATTAAGGAGCAAGGTGACCTGTGCACCCAGAAAGAAGTTTCTGGGAAATCCTATGAAAATCTTTCTTTTCCCTCTCACATATTTTGGTTTATTTAAAAGTATATGAGTGCCTACCACGGAGCCTTGAAAACAGTAGGCATTTAATAAACATCTACCTAAATAGGTTGCTTGATATTTAAGAATATGATTAAACAGAAAACTCACTGAGTCATTGAAGAGAAATACGAACATGTAATTAAAACAATGACAACCTCAATCTGCAATTTACACTGAAGGACTTTCTTTACAGTTCTATTTGAATATACACTGGTGACCAGAAACTTTAAAATAAAAAAAAAATATGAATAGACTTCATTTTCCGGTGCAGTTTTAGGCTTGGTGAGAACTGAGCGGGAGGTGCAGAATTCCCATACACCCGCTTTCCCTGGCTGCCTTCAGTTCCCTCTGTTAGTGACATCTTGCATCAGTGGGGTAAACACATTTTTTACAATTGAACCAATATTGATACATGATTATTAATTAAAGTCCATAGTTATTGGAGTTCACTCTTGCTGGTCTATGCTCTTTGGGTTTTGACAAATGTGTAGTGATGTGCATCCACCATGAGTATCCTACAGAATAGTTTCATGGACCTAAATATCCTCCGTGCTTCATCTGTTCGTTCTTACCTCTCCCAATGAACCTCTAACAACCACTGATTTTTTTTTTTTTTTGCCTTTTTTATTATGGTAAAATATATGCCACAAGCAACTCATCAGTTTAATCATTATTAAGTGTACAATTTAGTTGACTACGTTTTATCACCGATCTTGTTACTGTCTCTATACTTTTGACTTTTCTAGAATGTCATATAATTGGGATCCTACAGCATTTAGCCTTTTCAGACTGGCTTCTTTCACTAACCAATTATGCATTTAGGGGAGACTGTGGTTTTAATTTTATCTGAAGCAGTATTGCTGCTGAGGACTTAAATCATCAGAACTTCAGTCATGGACTTGATCCCATGAGGTCTGCTATCCCAATGAGGCTGGCACTGGGTGGGTATTCTCAAGAAACTGGGAAACTTGGACTTCAGTGGTAGTCATTTAGCTGTATGATTCAGAGCAGGGAGAGACAGAGTGGCTCACTACTATTTCTGTGTACAGGCTTGTGGTTGCTAGCGATTCTTTTTAAACAACATACCATTATTTCTGTTTTTTTAGGTTTTAAGCTTTATTTCATCTTTTGTATTTAAAATATATTTCTGTCTGTTTGCAAGAAGGATTCCAAGTAGAAATAGAAAAAAACTAAATGATTTAATCTTTAATGTCCAAATTATCTCGTAGTAGTTAATTTTGTGAAGATAAATTTTGTTAGTTTCAGTAAGATTACAGATTAAGCACGAGATTGCTGACAGACTGAAAATAAAACCTGAAACTAGGGGCGCCTGGTTGGCTCAGTCAGTTGAGCATCCAAGACTTGGTTTCAGCTCAGGTCACGCTCTCACGGGTTGTGGGATCGAGCCTACATCAGGCTCCGTGTTCAGTGGGGAGCGTGCTTGAAGATTCTCCCCCTCTGCCCTTCCCCTCATTTTCTTTCTTTCTCAAATAAAAATAGATCTTTAAAAAAAAATAAAATCAGATACTGAAAGGTTCATTCATTACACCAGTATTTGGATGTTCTGGGACTTTCAGGAGGTACAGGAATTAGGCACTAGGATGGAAGGAAGGGGAGGCTCAGTGGGAGAAAATGTTGAAGGTGACTTGGGTGGCAAATACCAACCTGGTAGTGATAACGGAGCAGGCACAGGAACTGTGCACAAGCAGGACTCGGAGTAGGTACAGGAACTGTGCACAAGCAGGACTCATCATCATAGCCAGGCCTGCTCTGGGCCTGGCCCCATGTGAATGCCAGGGATTACTAATAGATAGAACACAGCCCCCGCCCTAGGGAGCCAGCATTCTAATGGGGAACCCTCGAATCAATAAGAAAATGAAAACAGATTTACACATGGGGTGGAGTGGTGGGACAACTGCTATGAAGGAGAAGAATCCATGTTAGAGAGTGGCATTTCTTTTAGATAAAGTGGTCAGAGCAGGCCTCTCGGGGGTGGTGACATTTGAGAAGAGATTTCTTCGTAACGAGGGAACCAGCTCCGTGTAGATTTGGGAGGGGATCGTTCCAGGTAGATGGAACGTAAGTGCAAATGTCCGAAGGCTGGAATTAGGTTGGCATGTTCAAGGAACTGAAGAAGGTCAGCATGGTTAGAGTAAACAAGCAGACAGGGATAAAAAATTGAGTTTGAAGGAGCAGACGTGGACCAGGTTGTGGGAAAAGGCTGCTAGGCCAAGCAAGGAAAGGAACTTGGATTTTATTTGAATGTGTTAGGAAGACACCTGGAGGGTTGGGACGGGGGGATGATAGGATCCAAATTACATTTTTCAAAAGCTTACTCTGGTGTTTGTGCTCGAAATTGAGTGGAGGAAAGGAGGGAAGAATTGAATAAGGAGGCCAGCTGGAGGCAATTTGGGCTGTCCAGATGAGAACTGAGCATGGCCTGCAGGAGGACGGACCGGGTGGTCATGGTTGGAGGTGGTTTTCTCTAGGATGTAAGATGAAAGGCCATCTAGGGGCGCCTGAGGAGCTCAGTCCATTGAGCATCTGCCTGTGGCTTGGGTCATGATCCCAGTGCCCTGGGATCGAGCCCGTTGGGCTCCCTGCACAGCGGGGAGCCTCTCCCTCTGCCCCTCCACCCAGCTTGTGCTCTCTCTCTCTCTCTCACATTCTCTCTCAAATAAATAAATAAAATCTTAAAATAAAAAAAATAGATCTAAAAAGACCTGCCAGTGGATTGGATACTGGTGATAAATGGGATGCACAGGGGGTTGTGATTTCAGAAGGAGAGTCTTTACTTCTTGCTGGAGTGACCTCTTTCTGGGAGAGGTAGGGTTGATGTGCTGCTAAGGGGAGTTGGCAACGGAGGACATTCTAGGTTGGGAACTGTGACGAGCAAAGGCGAGAAGCGAAAACGTGAATATGTTTAGAGAAAGGCAAAGCTGGAGTCTGACATACACATGAAGATAATGGGTGAGATAGGTCTGTAAGACAACTGTTTAGGGCTAGGCTGGAAGGGTCTGGGGACCATGTTCTGATTACTTCATTTCCTAGTATATTGATACTGCAATGGGGAGTTGTGTCTATCAGGAGTGCATATGGTGGAAAGTAACTGGAAACTTAAGTAACTTTTTTTTTGTTTTGTTTTATGTATTTATTTATTTGAGAGAGAGCAACGGGTGAGTAGGGGGTTGAAGAAGCAGACCCCCGCTGAGCAGGGAGCCCGGTGAGGGGCTCGATCCCAGGATCATGTCCTGAGCTGAAGGCAGACACTTAACAGACTGAGCCACCCAGGTGCCCCTGAAAATTTAAATACCTTGAGCGAAAAGGACTTTCGGTTTTCTCATGAGCTATCTGGGGGTAATCAGTTGTGGACCATGAGGCTGCTCGTGCCTGCAGGGACCTTGATTCTGTTTCTGCTCCACCTTCTTGAAAATGTTGGCTTTCATCCTCACGCTTGTCACATCACGGTGTCTAGTTGGCTCCTGTACCAATGTGGGTGTTTTCTCTGGGCAGAAAGAAGGGGACAAGGAGGCAAAATGAGCTGGGGCTGTACCACTCCCTCCTATTTTTATTGTGATGAAATCCACATAACGTAAAATTTGCCATTGAAACCATCTTTAAGCGTACATTTCAGTGGCATTAATAGCACTCATAATTTTGTGCAATCATCCCCAATATCTATCTCCAAGACATTTTTATCTCTCCAGTAGAAACTCTAACTACTCCCTGCTCTCTGGTCCAGCCACTTTCTTTGAATCTCCATGTATTCAACAACCTGGAATCTCTCTGAACCCTGTTTTTTTTAATGGAGGCTTCATTGTAGAGGCATGATAAATTAAATCATTAGATATTGGCATTGATTCAACCTCCATCCCTTCTCCCTTCCCTGCAGGTCAAGGGAGTGATACTGCAAGTCTCAAGCCTCTAATCCCTTGGTTGGTTTTCTTGGCAACCAGCCCCCATCCTTAGGTGCGGTCCAAAAGTTGTCATTGACAAAAGATACCTTTGTCCTTTTATCACTCAGGAAATTCCAAGGGTGCAAAAACAGATGAATACCAAATGTACATTTGTTAATATACATGCAATATCACAGCATATGTCAGGGATATTTTGGTAGATGGTAGAGAGTGAGTAATGGAGGGAGAGGAAGTATTCTATGCATAATAAGAATAGAGAGAAAAGGGGAAAAAAGGTGTAAAAGTGTCATTTGGCATGATACACTGGCTTGCCCTTGACCCAAGTAAGAATTAACTCCTAGTTTCAAAACTGTATCTCTTTGATTTCAGTCTTTCCTGTTTCTTTGGGTTTTCTTTAGTTAAGATATTATGGCAAGATTTAGCTATGGAATTTTACTTGGGTCTCTGACAGGGAGATACTTACAAAAATGTCTTTTCATCATCTAGGGTTTTTTTTTCACTTCATACCTGTATACATGAGTATATATATTTATATTGCTATTCTTCCATGTCAACAAATGTAGGTGTACATTATTATCTGTCGGATAGATAATATATAATATACAATATAAAACACATGCATATCCCATAGTTTTTTAAAAAAATAATAATTGATACATTGTTTTCAGTCTTTGATTGCCACGGTAAGCCTCCTGATACATATTTGTTGAGATTCTGATGCAATGATCTCTTGTGAGTAAACACATAGACGTGGAATTCCTGGGAGAGGTCGTGCACATTTGTAAGGATGTTGATAGCCATTGCTAGGCCACTTTCCAGGACAGTTGTATCACTTTGACAAGGAAAATCTGTGTTCTGAGGTGGCTGACCAATCCCGCAGGGGAATCCCAGTCTCGGCCCCAAGGTCATTCCAGACTTTCCCCTAGCCCCACCAGCTGCAGGCAAGAGTGGCATAGATAACGGAAGTACGGAAGTACGAGTGTATAAAATACCCCCTTTGTTTGTGCTCGGGGCTCAGACCTTGAGAGATTACTCTCTTCTGGGCCTGCCCATGTGAAATGAACCTCTGATCCTTCAAGATCTCTCAGTGCAGTTTGGTTTTTTTTGGACAGGATCCAGTCCGTGTTAAGTAACAACTTCACACTCCGGAAGGAATCCCCGTGTGCCCATTTCCTCACACCTGTGACACCAGCTGCCAATCCTTTTATCTTTCAAGTTTCAAGAGATAAGATACTTTATTATCATCTGCACTTATTTTGGGTGCCAGTAAGCCCGAGTGTCTTTCCACATAGCTGGTGTGTTTGTATTTGCGTGTTAGGAGTGAAATGGCAGATTTTGCTCTGTGCCCATGAGATCCCAAGATCTTGGGTGGCATGTGGGTCTTAAGAAGTGGGGCTGAACACTGTAGGCTGCTGGGTAATTGCTGTTGTCTAGGCTTGGAGAATCGGGGTATGCCCAAGATGTGGTAATGGGAATAACAAAAAGGCACATATATCAGATAAGGTAACAAAAGGTCATAAGAATTCAAATGCAGAGGCAAGGGAGGGGGACGTGTCAGAGGTGAATGGAAGAATTCAAAGCTTATTATTCAGACAATAACTGAGTCCAAGAAGCCAGGGGAAGAGCAAATGTTTAGAGAAAGATGATCGGCTTTAGCTGTGGACGCTTGTTGACTAGGGATGCCATTTCCTGTCTCATTTTTCTCCACGTCATCCTTACCAGTCCTATCTCCAATCGCAGGACGGGCACATCCCCCAAGGAGGCAAGTTCTCATCTGTCTGCAGGATTTTGCACTTAACTTTTCCAACATGGAAAGCCTTTCCCCTCCTTGGCCCTAAACAGTCTTTTGGGCTTCGCTTGGATGTGTCTTTCCATTAAGAAGCAACTCATGAATGTTCTTTTGCTCCCTTCCTCATAGATGCCTTTAGTAGGGGCTGTATCCGTGGCATGCTCTGCTTACTCATAGGATAGCATGTGTTACATTGTGAGGTGTTAGAAGAGGTTCAATTTGGAGTTCAGTTTGCCTGGGCTCATGTTTTCATTTTAATACCTGGAATGTGTTAAGTAAGCTTTATCTCTTTATATCTTGTTTTGTATTTCTTCCACTGAAACCATATTCACTAAGACCCCCAACACTTGGTTATGTCTATCCATTTCCCCACACTTTTGCCAACAATAAGCATGATACTTATGCTATGATAACTAGGGCAGTTGGGAATCTTTAATGAGGCAGCATTTGCCACTTGCTGTGTAATCTTGGGTAAATTATTTAATTGCTCTGTGCCTTACCTTCTCATCTGTAAAAGGAGGATAATGATACAGATTTCTTATAGATTTATTGCATGGAACCCATAATCTACATGGTAAGCATCTTGAACAATGCCTATTTCATACTAGGATGTGAGCTGCTATGATAACACTAATGTAACACAGCTGATAAGGTGTTCAAATATCATAGTTACTCTTTTGTCAGAACACAAATTGGGAAGGCAAGAACGATGTCTTGTGCATATGGGATTCCCTGGTACCTAGCACTGTGGCTCCCATGTAGATCTTTATGACTTTGCTGAATGGATGTTTATGAATTTCTAGCATCCCCTTAGAGTTGGGGAGAGAGATGGAGCTGAAAACAGAAGTTTGGGAGGCAATCAAAAGTCATTTTTCGGGTTCTGAGTCCTCAGAACTGGTCAGTAGCTCCTCTCTGACTTCTACCTTCATCACTTCTTTTCTCTTTTGGTCAAAAATTGTCTATCAGCCTTTGAGAGAGACATCCATTGTCTTTTTGGCTTTTTTCCTATTTTTGCATGATTAAAATATTTGGGCATTTTTCCACACTTGATGAGGGATAAAAACTGCTTTTCTTCTCATGTTGAGGAGGATTCCGGGGAAGAGAGTATCTGGGGTCAACAGAGAAAAATGCCCAAAATGATGGTTTTGTTTTGCTAGCCAGCACCTGCAGGTGTAGAATAACCCAGGTTTGGATCTGAGCTTTGCCCTTTGCATTTAAGTTATTTTTCTTCTCCAAACTTCTCCCTACTTTACCTTTACCACATTGGTAAAATGTGGCTCTGTTCCCTACCCCTGCTTCAGAGAATTGCTTTGTAATTGTTTTAATATGGTAGAGGGCTCTTACTGCTTTAAAAAATATAAAGGAAAGTCATTTTCATCTATGAGATTAGATGAGCTGTAACTGAAATGCAAAAGTAGTGGCTAAAACCAGATAGACATTTGTTTTTCTCTTCTGTAAAGTTCAGATAGAGACAGACCAGAGATGAGGTGATGGCTCCAGAATCATCTGGAAGTCTAAACTTCTTCCAGCTTTCTGTTCCTGCCTCCTTAGAAGGGAGCCCCAGTCTCATGATGTGAAAAGCTCTAGTCATCACACTGATATTTGAAGCAGCAGCAGGGGCTGGGAGTGGGGTGTGGGGGGGGAACAGGCACTTTCTCTTTAAGGTTACTGTCCAGAAAGTGCCCCAAATCTATAATGAAAGGAAGGAGAGGGAAACTGCTGTGGGGACAACTAGCACTGTCTCTCTGGTATGAGATGCAGAACAATGGCCCTGGGGGGGCACCTGAGTGGCTCAGTCAGTTAAGCTAACTTTGGCTCAGGTCATGATATTGGGGTCCTGGGATTGAGCCCCATATCAGGGCTCCCTGCTCAGTGGGGAGTCTGCTTCTCCCTCTCCTTGTGCCCTTTCCTCCATCTCAAATAAATAAGATATTTTAAAAAAACAGCAGTCCTATGTCTAAGGTCACACAGTATATTAGGGTTCTCCAAAGATGCAGAACAAATAGGATATATCTATATCCACACACAGACACATCTATTGAGAGAGAGAGAGGAGATTGACTGATAGATTATAGGAATTGGGTCCTGGGAAGCTGAGAAGTCCCATGATCTTCCTCTGTAAGCTGGAGCCCAGCAAACCCAGTGGGGTAATTCAGACTGAGTGAAAACATCTGAGAAATGAGGGGCCGAAGGTATAAATCCTGATCTGAGTCCAAAAACCTGGGAACCAGGAGTGCAGATGTCTCAGCTCAAGCAGAGAGAGCAAATGCCCCCTTCGTCTGTTTTTCTTTTACTCTATTCAGGCCAGCAACAAATTTGGATGGTGCTCATCTGCATTGGGGAGGGTGATTTTCTTTACTTAGTCTACTGATAGAATGCTGAGCTGTTCCAGAGACATCTTTGCAAACATGCGCAGAAATAACATTGTATCAGTTATGTGGGCCCCCCCCAGTGAAGCTGACACCTAAAACTATCACACACAGCTAATTAACAGTTGAGCTAAAACTGGATTCCATTCCCTCATTCTTTTTTCCCCCCACAAAAAACCCATTAATTTGAATTTTACTAGAATTTAACAAGCAAAAAGAGATGAAAGTGAAATTGAAGTTAATAATGTGTAGATAAATATTTTTTCTTCATAAAATGTATAATGAAGATAGTAATGGACCTTTTTCATAGCTCTGCCACACGGAGTCCGTGGCATGTCTGAAGCAGTTTGACCAATGCCTACTTCACCAAAGGATATGTGCTATCTTTGATGATGCCCATGTAAAAACCTAACGAAGTGGGCAAATACCAGATTTATTATTTTTGCGGCAAGATTATAAATCTTGGAGGGCAGGGACCATGTCCTCCTCCTGGATTCCTGATGTCTAGCACAGTGGCTCCCGTGTCCATCTTTACGACCACTGAGAATGTCGAATGTGAAGAAAAATGAGGTAAAACGTTGACTCATGATTTTTAAAATATTTAAATTACAAGCAGTATGGTGTCCTGCTCTCAAACTATTAGTAGCTACTTTTTATACATCTTACTATACTTAAATACTCCTGCTACCATAGCGGGGGCACAGCTTGCAAGGGCCCCTGGCTCTGGGGGGTCCCACACAGATTAGGTTCAGCAGGTCGCCACTGACCAAATCCAAAGGCAGAGAGACCCGTGGTGGTGAAACAAGAAAGGAATTTATTTCCATGCAGAACAATGCATGGAAAAGAGCGTCTCTAAGACTGTCTCCAAAGTGCCGAAGATACTTCTAGGTTTATAGAAGGAAAATGTGGGATGAAGGTCAGTGGGTCCCTGCGGGTGGGCAGTAAGAGGTGATCGTCCTCTTGCAATCAAACAGGGACAGGCTCTTGCTGGCTCAGGGCAGCCCTTACTGTTCCCGGGGATAGTTTCCGTTCCCATCAGGGGATGCTTTACCCATGAGGTCTTTTGCCTGAGTTAAGAGGTAAGCTGGAAAGAAGAACTTAATCATTTTGAAAGTTTGTGGTCAAGATGGGGGTAGTAGAAGTCCTCTTTCTCTAAGATTTACAATATTTCCATTCCATTTCTCAATCTTAGTTCCCAGTGTTGTTGTTTTTTAAAGACTTATTTATTCATTTGAGAGAGAGTGGGAGTGAGAACATGAAGGTTCTGAGGGAGGTTCTGAGGGAGAGGGAGAAACAGACTCCCCAGTAAGCAGAGAGCCAGATGCTGGGATCCATTCCAGGACCCCGGGGTCATGACCTGAGCCGAGGGCAGCTGCTTAACCAGCTGAGCCACCCAGGTGCACCGCCCCCACCACCCTTACTTTAAACGATTGGTTCTTTTGTTCTATTTGTAGAACTCGATACTTGTTTTCATTTTCTAGTGCAGCTTTAACAAAGCACCACACAAAACCAGGTTAACTTCAAACAACAAATTTATTCTCTTACAGTTCCAGAAGCTACTAGTTCAAAAGCAGGATTTCAGCAGCATTGATTCTCCCTGGGGGCTCTGATGGAGAATCTGTTCTATGCCCCTCTCCTAGCTTCTGGCGAAGGGGGGCCATCCTTGAGTTTCATTCACTCAAATCTCCTCTTTGGTATTCCCTTGGCTATCTTTCTTTACGTGTCTCTGTGTCTCCACATGGTCTTCTCTTTTTAATCTCCCTCTTTGCTCTTATAAGGACACTACTCAGATTAGATTAGAGTCCACCTAATAAGTATGACTTCATCTTAACTTCATTATATCTGTAAAGACCTTATATACAAATAAGTTCACGTTCATAGGTACCGGGCGTTAGGACTTCCATCTTTTGGGGGGTGGGGACACAATTCAACTCACAACACTACTTCAGAGATTCTCTCTTTTTAGAATATAATAACTTTTGCTTTTATATCTACTCTTTGCTTCTCATTAGCTTTCCCCCCTTCTTATCCACTGTAATTATCTTGAGTCTTCTGTCCTGAATTTCATTTTCAATTGTATTTATTCTCTTTCTTGCCGCTTCTAATTTATTCATTAGTTTTTAAATGGTATAATTTTAGTTTGGTTCTTATTCGCTTCCTTAGTCTTACTATATCTCTTTATGTTTTTTTTTTTTTTTTTTAAAGATTTTATTTATTTATTTGACAGAGAGAGAGAGAGAGAGAGATCACAAGTAGACAGAGAGTCAGGCAGAGAGAGAGGGGGAAGCAGGCTCCCCACTGAGCAGAGAGCCCGATGCGGGGCTCGATCCCAGGACCCTGAGACCATGACCCGAGCCGAAAGCAGAGGCTCCAACCCACTGAGCCACCCAGGCGCCCCATATCTCTTTATGTTTAATTCTGTAGTTTTATTGGCTAGACTTTGAGTGGTTTAATTTATTGTTTATTGCTTTTAAGTAATTTTATTAGTGTATATTGGACAAAGCTCTTGGGGGTGATCCTTGGGCTATGTTTTCTATGAAACTAAGATATTCACCTTTTTAACTGCTTTCTCATGCTGAATTTTCTTGGGTATTTTCAGATTAACACCTTGTTCCTTTTTGCATTACTTCTGCTTAAGAGGGCTGCTCTCTGGTCTACCACGCTTGTCCGTCAGTTGGAGAGAATTCTCCCCAGCCCCATTTCCACCATCACCCGAGACTTGTCTTATCCTGTAGCTACAACTAGAAGGCCCAGGTGCTGTGTTCTAGCCCCCTCTCTCTAGCCTGCAGGCATGGCGGGGGAAGAGAGAGCTCCACTGAGGTTGTGTACAATCGTTCTTAGAGGAACTGGTTTCTGTTCCTTAAATTTTGTTTTTGTCTTGTGCCTGGGACATTTCCACTTAATGAAGCCCAGGGTAATATCTTCTAGATGGTTCTCCCAGTTCAGCATGGAGTCCAGTAGCCTATGCTTCAGCACAAGTGGGTGGAGGCAACTCTCCACTTTACTGTTCATTTCTCCTCACCTCTCCCCAACAGACCATTTCCTCAGTGCTACCTTGGGGTCCAAAGAGACAAAAAGGAATACCATTCTTGTATCTCTTGCTAATTTGGGAAGTATGGGGGAATATTCTCAGGGCTTTTTGTATTGTCTGGGAGTAAGATAGGAATCGTCTTCTTTCTTTTGCCTTTTAGAGATTATAACATGTGATTTCTTTGTTGGGCTGTGGCAGATTTTTTCTTTTTCTGGTGTTTTTTCCCTTGATTTTGTTGTTTAGGAGAGGAGTGGGGAATCTATGACCCGGTTTACTCTATCTGTTCTTCGGTGTGCATTTTGAGCTTTTCAGTTATGCCATGATGCCAGCTGGCGGTTTCTCCACCAATAAAAAGGCAAGATCTGTAGATATTTTTGTAACAGCATTACCTTTCCTGCCCTTCCTGCCGATGTTAACACTCTGAAGTCTAATTTAGAGTATTGCATCAAGACGTCAGCTTACATTATGATTGGAAGGCCAGGTTGCTGGTCCTTTTTTTTTTTCCCCTCCCAAATCAAGGGCTTTCAATGGGAAGTAATAATTATTAAGATACATTTTTTGACTTTTTTTTTTTTTTTTTGTTCAGCAGTCAGACTAAATGTCACCAAAGATTACATTTTAGACCTTGCTGGTTTTAAAACTCTGGTAACTATTAGCCCATTGAAAGTGAAAGAAGCTCTCAAAATGGGTTTTCCCTGCCAATTCTGCCTCCTCCCTCACACTTGCAGTAACCTCATTATCATTCCAAATTAAAGGATTTGAGGTCATGCTGAGGGGTTCATAAACTAGTCAAACAGAGTCCCTGTCCTCCTCATCTCAGCTATTTATCATTTACTTTTCAGGGCTCAGAAGACTAATTAATAAATCAAAGAAATCATTATAGACTAGTTCAGGGTATTTGGGCTTTTACCTCCTGGGAAATAAGTCTTGCATTTTCAAAAGCATATTTGTTTCCATTAAGTAAGACAAATATCTTGTTGAATACAAATGCTTGTGATATATTGGATATCTTGAAGCCAAACCCGGATTTAGCCAGATCCCCAACAGAAGGGTTTAGAAAATAAGCCAGCACATGCTGTTTTGTTTTGCTTTGTTTTGTTTTCCTGTCATTGGCTTTAGGTAGTCCTTTGTTTCCTATGCCTCCAGGGCATGAAGAAGGTTCTGTTGGAGCCTGAGTTCCCAAGGCAGTCCTCAGGAACTTTGGGCAACAGATGGGAGCTGGTTAATGGACCACTGGGTGTCAGTGTTGTCTTTTCTTACCCTAGCAGAACCCAAATTGGGTTGTCTTGTCCTGATCAGAAGCTTTTTGACTTTGTTGGAATACAGGATGTTAGACTTTCTATCCAAGCCAGGAATGACCATCTAGTCCAACCAGCTTACTTCACAGATGGAAAAATTGAATCATGGAGAAGGGACAGCTGATTCCCCCACCCTAGGCTTCCCAAACTGTCTCAAACTTAAATGCCTATAGGGTCAAGCAGACAAAAGAGTCAAGTGAGCTCACATCTGTCTGAACAAAAAGTTATGTCCTCTTCTTACACATAGAAATAAGCTGTTTTCTATTTTTCTTGACCAGTCCACTTGGTGTATCCTTTGTTTCCCCAATAATGATATAGAGAAAATTTCTTCTGTTTTTTTTTTATTTGTTTTTGTTTTGTTTTTAAGATTTTATTTATTTGAGAGAGGTGCATAAGACAGGGGAGAGTCAGAGGGAGAAGCAGACTCCCCGCTGAACTGGGAGCCCCATGCGGGACTTGATCCTGGGACTCCAGGATCATGACCTGAGCCAAAAGTAGCCACTTAACCAACTGAGTCACCCAGGCACCCACTTTCTTCTGTTTTTAAATAACAGCAACGAGACCACAAAAGCATGATGAAAGCCCGTGGCCACATGTCAGGGAAACAATGAGAATGATAAGGGAACAGTTGAGTTACATGCTAGCAAGGTGATGGGGTCCTAGCATCGGTGGATTTTCAGATTTTTTAAAGAGAAATGGGAAATCTGGGTTTTTTTTTTTTTTTAAAGATTTTATCTATTTATTTGACAGAGAGAGATCACAAGTAGGCAGAGAGGCAGGCAAAGAGAGAGAGAGGGGGAAGCAGGCACTCCACTGAGCAGAGAGCCTGATGCGGGACCCAGGACCCTGAGATCATGACCTGAGCTGAAGACAGAGGCTTTAACCCACTGAGCCACCCAGGTGCCCCGAAATCTGGGTTTTTATGTGTATTTTTAATTTTCATAAGTTTGCTCAAACTTCAAAAAAAAAAAAAACCCACAAAACCTCATCTGTGGGCTAGAT
>CM053607.1:39396391-39407266 GCA_028646535.1 Procyon lotor | reverse complement strand
TGCATTTTTCTAGTTTGGGCTGATTGGCTCCCACAGAATGAGGGAAGGGCCCTTGGGAGATGCACCGGATTTACGTGTATTTCACTCACATGTAGAATTTAAGAAACTGTGTCACCTTTTTATTCCAAGGAAGGGGAAATGCCATTTGAGGGATGGTATGGACCAGAGGGGTTCCATATTTAGACACCACTTGATCTAAAAGAGGTTAGGGAAAATTGGTCATTACTAAATTCTCAGTGCTGAGTAATTGTCTGTTGAGAACGTGCCAGAGCCAGAGCCTTGAGGGAGAGAGCATCCAGAAGTCTCTACAGTCCTGGGGATTTGCCGCTTTTGTAGACAGGAGACCTGAGAGGCTAAGAGAGCTGTTCTCCAACTCATGAAGTTTAGAGACTGCCTACTCTAAACAGCTGCCTCTCACATATCCAGAAGGTGAAGCACAAATGGGACAGTGTCCTCCTCAAGGTCACCTAGCTGGTGGCCGAGGACGCCTTATTCCAGCTCTCTTCAGTTTTACTCTGGGATTCCCACTGGGGGTCGATGATGCACCCAGTCATTGGCTAACACAGTATTCTGTGCAAATATTCACAAGCAATAGTGTTCAGGAGGCAAAATAGAGTGGTTTGTGCAAGAAGAGCCTATTTGTATTTAGAGTATTTGTATTTAGAAAGGAATAGACTTGAGCAAATGCACAGGAAGCTGAATTGTTCATTATCTTTTAAAAATTTTGAATTTGGAAACCATCTCATTTTAGTGTTCACCACCTGAGTTTTTCTGGTGTGTTATTTAATAAGTTTTGCTGGAGTCAGCAAAAGAGGAAAACACTCCATTATAATCTGAAAAAAGAATACGAGTGATGAAGGAGAATTTGAGAATGATATGGGCACTTAATCAGCAGCAAGAAAGACTTAGGTTAGATGCACTGGGGAACTTGACAAGAAGAATTTTTTAAGATTAGAATGTGTTCTGGGGCACCTGGGTGGCTCAGTGGATTAAAGCCTCTGCCTTTGGCTCAGGTTATGATCTCAGGATCCTGGGATTGAGCCCCACATGGGGCTCTCTGCTCAGTGGGGAACCTGCTTCCCCCTCTCTCTCCCTGCCTCTCTGCCTACTTGTAATCTCTCTCTCTCTTAAATAAATAAAATCTTTAAAAAGATTAGAATGTGTTCTTAGCAGAGGTTATGTGATCATTTAAAATCCTATTATTGTATCTATCAGTTCAAGCAAACAGTCTCTACTGTTAGAATTAGCTTTCTAAAACATCCATATGACCATATTGATGGTCCCTTCTTAAAAACTTCTTTTTTATTGTCACTTCCCAGGTTTGACACACACGTCCCTTCATAACGTGATCTAAGGTAATTTTTCTTATCTGGGGGTAATCTGAATGTTTTTTAAAAATTGACAACATCAAAAAGCATGATCTTTATCCAATAAGATTAGGAAGTGTGAGATATCATACCTTTCTTGTGGAGAATCACTAAGCACATATGAAAGGCTTTGAGAAATCCTGAAATTAAGAAAACTATATAGATCACTCAGCAGAACATGCTTGGAAATGACTTCCCATCACCGTACCTCCCATCGATCATGGGTGAGCTCCAGCCCTGTTGTGCTTTTCCTCGGAAAAATGGCAGCTCACCATTGAACAACATGGGGTTGAACCGTGTAGGTTCGCCTTCATGTGAACTTTTTTCTATAAATACAGTACAATACTACATGTAGGAAAAGAAAATGTAGCATTTTCTTTTCTTTTTTTTTCTAGCTTTATTCTAAGAATACAATATGTAATACTGTATTGACTCTTGGTTGAGGGTAAGGCTTCTGGTCGACGGTAGGCTACTAGTAGTTTTGTGACTATTTCTGAACAGTGGTGGGTATCTTCGGGCTACACTTAGCAATGAGGTCAAGACTTCTACCTGCGCCTTTGACCTTCTGCTAACACTGCTGCCCCTGATGCATCCCAGCCATGCTCACCTGTCACCGTCATCAGTGCACGGGTGTTAATGTCAACCCTTTCTCCTCCTATTCTTCTTGTGATGCTCATTCTCCACACAGCTTCCCACCATGCTCATGCCTCACTGGACTCAGTTCTGGTCCTGCAGGGCCACACGTTTTTCCTCAGCCCCAGGGCCTTTCATCGACTATTGTCTCTGCTAGGAGAGCTCCTCTCCCAGTTCTTTTCCATCCTTCTTCGGTCCTCTACTCAGATGCCCCTACTCAGAGGGGTCTGCTGTCTTAGCTTAGGGTCCTTTCAGAGCACCCTGGGACAGGAGGCAAACAGCAGGAGTTGACTTGGGAGGTCCAAGGAATGTGGGTGAGCAAGTAGGGGGACACAGGGGAGACCAGAGGGTGCCTGCTCCCACAGCGGGCAAGCAAGCTGAACCCCGGGAAGCTCCCGGAAAGCATTAAGTGCACATCTCAGAGGGAGTGTCCTTGAGCTTGGAGGGATCTGGACCCACCCACTCCCCTCAGCCAGGGTGGGGGACCACTGGGTGGGGGAGAAGGCACTCCTGGCTTGCTGCTTGGTACACAGAGCACAGACAGAGTGCGGTCCTGGCATTGAGAAGCAGTCCCGAAGAGTGTGTTTCACACGTTGAGTGTGTGTGCAGACCTTGGGGATCTTGTTATCATAGGGATTGATTCTGCCTGAGAGAAGCTCCCGTGTTCTCTCTCTCACAAATAAGTAAAAAAAAAAAAAAAAAAAAAGTAAACTCCTTGAAGGCTTCCTCTGCCTTTTGAGGGCTATTTTCCCCGGGATGAACACAGTGCCCCAGGCACAGATGAGTGCTTGGTAAATATTTATTGAACGATTCGTAATTTTCCATAGGTGATATTCTCATAGACCTGTTCTAGGGATACACTTGTATATAAAAAAGGCTAGGACCTTATCCCCTGAAAAATTTTCCATGATTAACACAAATCATGCAGCAAAGTTCTGAGTATCCTTCTTGGTTATTCTTTCTGTAGGTTTTCCTGCCCCTTTAAGAAACTGTAAAATTTCATGATTAAGATGTTCATGGTGCTCCAACACCTGTTGTGAATGTGATTGTCATTGTGCCCCTTTCTCACATCAGCGATCTCCCAGCCATGGAGGCCCTAGGCCTACTTAGTTGGCTTCTAGCATTTTTTTGCTGAGTTCCTGCTGCAGCAGGTGCCTTGGGGAGAAGGGAGGAGACCTCCCTTCAGAGACGTATAACAGAGGGGACTTGCCCCCATAGCAGTTTCTTCTTTCTACCCAGTCCTGGGTATAAGGAACAGACCTCCCTCTGCTCATTTCTTTTTCACATTGTTGCTGGTGAAACTCGGGTTCCTAGCATAGTACCAAACGATTACTCATTCCTTCACTCACTTCCTTTGTCATTCCCTTATTAAATATTTATTGTGAGCCTATTATGTCCAGGTACTCCTATCTGTGCTGGGGCACAGTAGTGAACAAGGCAGATAAGAATCCATGCCCTAATGGAGCTTACTTTCTAGCGGGGGGGGGGGGGGGGTGGGGAATCAAATAGTGATCAAGATAAGGGTGTGCAATGGAAACTGTACCAGATAATGGTAGATGGTATGGAGATAAAGCAATGGTGAGAGGTTGGGAAGGCAAGAGGAGGAACTCTACAACTCTACCTGTGCAGGGGGCCATGGGGACTGGGGGCTGAACTGGAGGGCCTGGGCTTTCTATGGTGGACAGGGATAAGGGCCATAGCCAGACGAGGCCTCACAGTCTCAGGGTAGAGTGGAGAAAAGGCGTGAGTATTGAGTGGGAGAAATGGTCAAGGATCCTAGACAAAAATACATGGAGTCTCTCTTAAGCGTGTATTTTTTAATATGCAAAACACTTCTGGGTCAACATTTAAAATATACAAAAGGATATTAATTTTAACGAAAAGCCTCCCAAACTTATCCCCCTGGAACTCAGTCCCCTGTCTTGGAAGCAAACATTTTAAAATAGTTTCTTAATATATTCTTTCAAAGAATGAATGTGCATTCATACACATGCACATATCTATGTGTATATCTGTATGCAGATCTATACAGATACTTGTAAATGTGTCTGTAGTGTATATATAGATCACACATAGGTATGTATATATGTATACATTATACATGTATGTCTGTATGCTTAAATTTATACATATATTGGTAGAAAAAAGTTCAAGACTATTCAGGGAGCTCTCACGTCATGAGGATTCTACCAGTTGCTAAGTGTGTTTGTATACTTATACAAATCAAATAAGGCTTTCGTAGTTTGCCTGTATATATCAGTTTTAGAGATACCATGATCAATTAGGCCATACTAAAGATTTCTCCAAGGAAAACCATTCTGATAGATGCTTTAGCTTTGCTTCTCATTATGGTAATTATGCTCATCTTGTGATTAAATGCATAGAATGTGGAGACCAAAAAACTAGAAGCAAATCCTAGTTGGGTATGTGTATTAGCTTCCTA
Organism: Procyon lotor; assembly: GCA_028646535.1. NCBI lineage: Eukaryota > Metazoa > Chordata > Mammalia > Carnivora > Procyonidae > Procyon > Procyon lotor. The sequence goes on along the minus strand of CM053607.1, from coordinate 39,402,823 downwards.
TTGCTGCTGTAACAAATTCTCACAAATTTAGTGACTTAAAACACAATTTTGTTACCTTATAAGTATGGAGATGAGGAATCTGAAATGGTTTTCAGTGGGCTGAAATCCAGGTGTCAGCGGGGCTGTGCTATTTTCAGAGGTTCCAAAGAAAAATCTATTTCCTTCTCTTTTCCACCTTCTAGAGATCACCTGTATTCCTTGGCTCGAGGCCACTTCCTTATCTTCAAAGCCAGCAATGTAGCATTTTCAAACCTCTTTCTCTGACCTCTTCCATGATCACTGATCACATCTCCTTTCTGATTCTGACCCTTTTGCTTCCCTTTTATAAGGACTCTTTTGATTGCATTTGGCCTATCCAGATAATCCAGGATAATCTCATTTCAAAATCCTTAACACATCTGCAAGGTCCCTTTAGCTATGTAAAATAACATATCCACAGGTTCTACAGATTAGGATGGAGATATCTTTGGGAGGAGGGTGTCACTATTCTGCTTTGCACAGGTAGTTTTAGGAGTTAATTTCTGGGAGTATGTTCCCTTATCTACAAAATTTTCATAAAAAGAATATTTGGAGGAATCAAATTAAACAATGTATCTAATGCTCTTGGGTCATAACCAGGACCAACAACATCTTATGTAGCTCTGATTTATTAGCTATATGATCTTAGTGACACTATTTACCTCTTGGAGTCCCACTGTCCTCCTCTATAACATGGGGGAAAGAATATCAACCATCAAGTTTTAGTCATATGAATATCCATTTAATTCAGTGTATTCCATTAAAGGACCATCAGTTTCTATGAATTGCAGTGTTATCTTTTTCATAAATCAAGTGGCCAAAATGAGTGGGTCTGTTTAAGAATTCTTTTCTTTCTTTGATTTGTGTGTATATTCTTATGCCAACTCCACATTATTTTAATTAATAAATTTTAGATAAATTTTTGTACTTTGTAGTATGTTTTTCAACTTTTTTTTTTTGAGTTTAGCTTGGACCTTTGCATTTGTGCGCATGTGAGCGCACACACACACACACACACACACACTTTAGCATCTGTTAATTTTCAAAAAAATCGTTGACATTTTGATAGGGATTGCATTGAATCTTGATAAATTTGGGGGGAAGTATCATCTCTACATTAAAGCTTGCAATCGAGGAACATGCTATCTCCTCGCATTTACATCTTCTCGAGTTTTTCTTAGTAATATTTATAGTTTTCTCTGTAGGAGATTTGCGTATCTGTTAAAGTTTCTCCCTAAATAATGATATTTTCTGATGTTATAAATAGTATATAATTATGTATTTACATTTTAACTTATCGTTTTTTGCTTGTATGAAAATTATAATTGAATTTTATATATTGACCTCTTATTCAGTGATCTTGCTAAATCCACTTAGTAATTCTATTTAGTGTATAGACTCTTTTGTATTTTCCTATACACAACTATGATGTTTGACATAATTTTAGTTCTCCATTTCTTAATCCCATGCTATTTATACTTCTTTATGCCTTATTCCATTAGTCAGGACTCTGGTACAATGTTTAATAGAAGGGGTGATAGCCAGTATCCTTGTAGTTTTCCGTATAGCAGGGAAATTCTTTCAGAATTTTATCATCAATTAAGATAGTAGATAAAATTCCAGATCAAGGAAGTTGCCTTTTATTAGTTTGATAAAGTATTTTTTAAATTATGAATGGGTATTGAATTTTATCAAAAGTTTGCTCAGCTATTGAGTTGGTCAGATATTTTTTCTGTTAATGTGGCCACTATTATGATTGATTATCAATGTTAAACCAAAGTTATATTCCTGGGATAAATATAACTTAGTCATGATGTATTATCTTCTATATACTTGTAAGTTTGATTTTGCTAATAGTTTGTTAATGCTTCCGTAAGTAAAAATTTAAACATGAGAGTTTTATGTTTTGGCATGACTTTATAAAACCAGTTTAAAAGTGTTGCTCTTTTTCCATTTCCTGGTGGTATTACTGTTTCTTCTTTTTTCTTTTCTTAAAAGATTTTATTTATTTATTGGAGAGAGAGAGAGAGAGAGAACAAGTAGGGGGAAAGGCAGAGAGATAGGGAGAAGCAGACTCCCTTTTGCGGGGCTTGATCTCATGACCCTGAGATTGTGACCTTACCTGAAATCAAGAGTTGGCTGCTTAACTGACTGAGCTACCCAGGTGCCCCCAGAAAGTTCCCTTGTACTCCTTCCCAATGGATATTCACATCCCACACGTCCAAAGTAACCACTGTTCTGATATATATCACAGTGGGTTAGTTGCATCTGTTCTTGGACTTCATATAAACAGAAGCATATAGTTTGTATATTATGTTTGGTTTCTTTTGCTGATTGTAATGTTTTTGATAGTCACCTGTGTTATATCTGTTGGTAGTGAATTTTATTTTTATTGCACTATGATTTTCCATTATATGAATTCACCACAATTTTTAATCTATTTTTGTGTTGATGGACAAATCCTTTCTTATTTTAAGCTGTTAAGAATAAAGTTGCTATGAATCTTCTTATACAAGTATTTTTGTAGACTTACACACTCATTTCTTTTTGGTACATATGTAGTCACGGAACTGGTAGGCCATAGGGTAGGATATATATATAACATCATGAGAAGCTTCCAAGCAGTTGTCAAAAGGAATTGAACCATTTTACAATCTACCAATAATGTACAATGTTTATAGCTGCTCCACACTCCCTCCAGTGTTTGGTTTGTCAGCCTTTTTAACTTTAGCCTTACTAGTGAGTATGTAATGGTATCTCTTAGTTGTTTTGACTTTGCCTGTTGAGTTACACTGTTGGGACTCTTTCTTGTATTTTTGGTCTTTTGAATAGCTCCTATCGAAAGGTGACAGGAGGTATTCATATCAAGTCATTCACTCATTTCTAAAAAGCTGGGCTATTTACCTTTTCTTAGTGATTTATAAGAAATGTGGCACATTATAGATATGAGACTGTTGTCATATATCTGTATATCTCTATATAATAGTTTCTCCTTGTCTGTGGTTTGCCCTCTCATTTGGTTAAGATATCTTTTGATGGGGAGAAGATTGAAGTTTTTTTCTTTCCTTTTTCTAAGTATAGTTGACGTAAAATGTTATATTGGTTTCAGTTGTGCAATGTAGTGATTCACCAATCCTATGCATTAGGCAATGCTCACCATAATAAGTGGATTTACCATCTGTCACCACACAAAGTTACTGCAGTATTACTGGCTATATTCCCTATGCTGTACTTTTCATCCCCATGACTGATTTACTTTATAACTGGAAGTTTCTACCTCTTAATCCCCTTCATCTATTTTTGTTTATCTTCTCACTCCCCTCTGGCAACTGCCAGTTTATCCTCTGTATTTATGAGTATTTCTGTTTGATCATTTGTTTTGTTTTTTAGATTCCACATAAGTGAAATAATATGGTATTTTTCTCTGACTTATTTCACTTTGCATAATACCTCTAAGTTCATCCATGTTGTTACAAATGGCAAAATCTCATTCTTTTTTATGGCTGAGTAATATTTTTATATATATATACGTATATATATAAATATATCCCATCTTCTTTATCCATTTAACTATCATTGGACACTTAGATTGCTTCCATATCTTGGCTATTATAAATAATGCTGCAGTAAACATAGGGGTGCATTTCTTTTCAAATTAATGGTTTTCTTTTCTTTGGAAAATAGCTAGCTGTGGAATTATTAGGTCTTACAGTATTTCTACTTTTAACATTTTGTGGGACCTCCATACTATTTACTATAGTGGCTGCACCAATTTATATTCCCACTAACAGTGCATGAGGGTTCCTTTTTCTTCACATCATCATCAACAGTTACTTTTTCTCTTTTTGATAGTAGCCATTTCTTTGATACTAGCCATCTGACAAGTGTGAGATGGTATCTCATTGTGGTTTTGATTTACATATGCTTGATGATTAGTGCATCTTTTCACGTGTCTAGTGGCCCTCTGTATGTCTTCTTTGGAAAAGTGTCTATTCAGGGCCTCTAACCATTTTTAAATCAGATTATTTGGGGTGGTTTTTTTTTTTTTTTTCATGTTGACTTGTAGGAGTTCTTCCCGTATTTTGGATATTAACCCCTGATTAGCTATATCATTGGCAAATGTTTTCTTCCAGTTAGGAACTGTTGTCTTTTCATTTTGTTGATGGTTTTCTTTGCTGTGCAAAAGCTTCTTGGCTTGATATAATCTCAGTAGTTCATTTTTGTTTTTATTTCCCTTGTCAGAGAAGACCTAGCCAGAAAAATGTTGGAAAGGCCAATGTCTAGGAGATTAGTGCTTATGTTTCCTTTTAGGAGTTTTAAAGGATTTTAGTTTTTTTTTTTTTTTAAGATTTTATTTATTTGACAGAGAGAAACACAGCGAGAGAGGGAACACAAGCAGAGGGAATGATAGCGGGAGAAGCAGGCTCCCTGCTAAGCAGGGAGCCTGATGCTGGGCTTGATCCCAGGACCCTGGGATCATGACCTGAGCCGAAGGCAGACGCTTAACAACTGAGCCACCCAGGCGCCCCTAAAGGATCTTAGTTTTGATGAAGTCATTTTTTTAAAAAAAGATTATGATTTGTATTTTTTGTGTCTTGTTTAAGAAATTTACTTCAGTAAATGAAGACATTCAAAGTTTTATTTTAGAAGCCTTATAGGTTTCTTTAAATTCACAATCTACTTCAAATTTTATGTACACTATGAAGCAGAGGTCAATGTTGTTTTTCTCTCAGATGTTTAACATCATTTATGGAATAGGCCTTCCTTTCTAAGTTGAATTTCTTAGCAAAATAAAGCAGTCGTTTGTGTATAAATCTACTTCCTGATTCTATAGTCTGTCCCACTGATCTAGTTGTCTGTTCTTGTTCCCAACACCACATTGTCACTCTGTTTTAATTGCTATAACATTATAGAAGCTCTTGAAATTTAGTAGTGTATGTTTACATTTGTTTTTCCTTAAGGTTTTGCTAGCTAGACTAGATCTTTCCTATTTTATACAAATTTTAGTACTATCTTGTCAATTTCTGCAAAAAAAAAAAAAAAAGCCTATTTGGATTTGGGTAGGGATTACATTGAATTTATAGATTAATTTTGGGTGCAAGGTTATTGGTATCTCAATGAGTCTTCCAATTCATGTAGAGTATATTTTTATTTCAACGGATTTCTGAAGGTTAAACTAACCTTGCATTTCTGAAATAAAGCCCATTTGGTCATGATGTGTTGTCCTTTTTCATATATTGCTCTATTGGATTTGCTGGTATGTTTTAGACATTTCCTATCTCTATTAATTTCTTTTCTTATAAAATCTTTGTTGAATGTTGGTATCAGGATAATGCTGGTCCCACAAAATGAGTAGGGAGCTGTTTCTTTGGTCTCTTTTCTCTGAAAGACTTTGTGTGAGTTTGGTGTTATTTGTGTATTTGAGTGTTTGATAGAAGTCACTATTGCAGCCATATGGTCAATAATTTTGTGGGAAGGTTTTAAATTATAGATTCTAATTCTTTACACAGAAATATTTCACTTTTCTTTATTTTTCTGTGTCAGCTTTGGCAAGATGTGTTTTCAAGCAATTCGTTTATCTCCATGAAGGCATTTATTGATATAAAATTGTTCATAACATTCTCATTATTTTTTAATATCTGAGGTGATGTTCCTTTTTCATTCCAGATAGTTGTAGCTTTTATATTTTTTTATTGATTAGTCTTGCAAAATTTATTTTAAAATTTTCTCAACTACTTTTTTGCTTTGTTCATTTTCTTTCATTGATTTCTGTTCATTTCCACTCCCTATTTTTAGTTTTTTGAGAAGGAAGCTTAAATAATAGGTTTTAAACATTTTCCAGTATATACATTAAAAGCTATAAGATTTTCTCTAAACTCTTCTTCAGTTCCATTCCACAAATTTTGACATACTGAATATTCATTTTTCTTCAAATTATTTTCAAATTTTAAGTATTATTTTTCTAACTCTTGGGTTATTAAGAATTACATTATTTAAGTGTCAAGCATCTGGAGATTTTCTCATTGTCTTTGTAATAGACTTCTGGCTCAATTATGTGCAGAGAGCTGCTTTTTTTGTTTCATTGCCTTTAAACTTTGGAGACCTGCTTTACTAAGTGGCTTATAGTCTATTTTGGAGCGTGTTCCAATACACTTGAAAAGACAGTATTCTGCAGTGATTATCTGTCATGTTTAATATATATCCAAAAAGGTCAAATTGATTAAGGGATTGTGCAAAATCTTCTTGGCCAATACTGAATATTCCTGAATGATTTTGTTCTATTGATTACTGCTAGTTCTGTGAATTACTGAGAGATGTTAATATCTCCAACTATACCTACAGATTTGTCTGTCTATAATCTATAGATTACTTCTGTTAAATCTAGCTTTAATTTTTGTTTCACATATTCTGAAG
>CM053607.1:39336658-39378253 GCA_028646535.1 Procyon lotor | reverse complement strand
TTTTTTTTTTTTTTTCTCTTTCACTCCCGCTACACCAAAGAACAAAGACCTAAGTCCTTGGAAACAAAATCAAACTGGCATTGAATTGGTTTCCCCCCTAAACACCTTCATGAAAGACGTTTACTATATTTTTTCCTCCTACATATTTTAAGGTGCTGCTTCCAGTATTTCTCCCCACACCCCCTATTTATTCTTCTGCTAGTATTATTTATTGGTCCCACCAACCCCTCAGGCCAGGTGGGGACATAGGAATGGTGAGTGCATTAGAGGTATACGTAACTGACTTGATGGATGTTCACAAGATACATTCTGTCAAAGATACTCTCTGGAGGACCATGGTCTGAGCATCTTTCTAGAAAAGGAGAAAGATTCTAAATTGAAACCATAGGACCTCTGCCTCTCTTCTGGCCCTCCAAGATACCGTCCGGAGGAACCACTATCTATTAAAGGTCCTAAGAAAAAAAAACTCTTGGAGAAGCACAGCTTTCCTTTTGCACTAAGTCTTCTCCTTTCCATCCTCTCTTTTCCCAAGAATCCTGTGAAGCTGTATTTCTTAGACAAGTAGATCACTTTTACTCGTAACATAAGGCTAACCTTTTTTCTTTAGGTAAGACTTTATATTCCTAAGCACACACAGAAATGTAGGGTGACTCCACACCACTGTGGAGTTTGCTTTCTTTCCAGCTGTGTCCAACACCTAGCACAAATGACTTCTATGTTGGGGCCGGCAAACTTTTCTGGAAAGGTCCAAATAGTCTTTTATGCCTTGCAGGCCATGAAGTCTCTGGCACAGTTACCCGACCCTGTTGTTATAGAATGAAATCAGCCACAGACAACATGGAAATGAATGGTTGTGTCTGTGTTACAACTAAAACTTTATTTACAAAGACTGGTAATGAGCCAGGTTTGGTCTAAGGACCTTTGCTGACCCCTGCTCTAGAGTTAAACTTTAAGCAATCTTTGGTCTATGGTTGCTGGATATACAATGGAAATCATGCAAAGGAAACTGACCTAAAGGTAGTTAAAGCCAATTCGAGTTTATAAGATCAATCTCTTGGGTAAAGGGACAATTAGAAAGCCTCCTAACAAGTTTCCACCCACAGAGATGCCACCATAAGGGCTTTTGAAAACCTTTGTCATTCGCTAGTAGTTGAAGACTACACTTTTATGACTTATTAAACAGGTAACAAATAGAACGAAGTGCTAAACATATTTGGAGATCACTTTTTAATTTTTGAAAATCCTCTGAAGACTATTAGCATACTAGAACTTCTAGAATATTGATTTACTTGAACTCTTTGTTACGCCACCTGCTGTTTAACATACTGGAGTGTGATTGTCTAGAAGATATTATATATAAAGATTAGAAAGAATCTCACTTTTTAAAATGAAAGTTTACCAGATTTTAATGTAAAAGATATATTTTTTTCCCCCAGAATTAAGACTTTCTCTCATGACCATGGACAAATATTCTAGTTGGAGGAAGCTGGGAGAACAAAATGTACCTTTGAGGAACTCTGAATACATTGTACTGACCTCTGTAGTCTGAACTGAAATACATAATTTAGTCCATGACAAATTTCCTGCCTATTATCTGGTATATTGTAGTCACTTAGTACAAATGAAAATCAGATTTTTTTTTATCATGTCTGTTCCCCTAGGTGCTTGATTTCTATTCTTGGTTTGCTATTATTATTATTATTTTTTTTTCCTATTTGTGGTCTGATTCCTTTTAGGATTAAATTCTGCAAGTGGGATCACATCACTATTTTTTATTGACATGAAATCCCCAAAGTGCTGATCTCAGACATTGATATGATGATTAGAACAAAATTAGAAAAAAGAGGTTCAGGGAACCTTTTGTTTCCTTGTCATCCATAGATTCTGTACTTGGGATGGCAAAATGCAAAGATGGTCTATCTGCTTAAAAACATTTTGTGTTAAGGTATTTAGCCACAGAGGGCCTCACAGCTACTACTGTTTGTCTGAATGACATGGGGTAGATGTTCCTCATAGCCAAGTGGGGGGCTCTCCTATTTGGCAAAACCATGTATGTAGTACACGCAGATGTTGGCAGTATGATCCCACAGGATACAGATACCAATCCAGAGCAACTTGATACCTTCTTAGGGTTTTCCTTTTTAGCCTCTACTGCTACAAACTAAGTAGTCTTGCCCTTGAACAACTCAATTCTTCTACATGGGATACTGAGGAGGAGTGACTGGAGGAAGTATGGGGTCTGGAAGCCAGCAGGGCCGCTGGTCAAGCTAGGAAACCTCCCCCGTCTTCAGCCCCCACCCGCTCCTTAGTGACTAAGCAACACACAGCTTGCTTTTATATCCTTTGTATACAAACCTCAGCCTGATTCTTGAGTGTCCTCTCAAAAATATCAAATCTCTTACTCATTTCCTATGACAAATCTTCCCCCACTTGTGAAGTAAGAAAAATTAAAACCTTGAAGAAAACACAAAGGTCATTCGGGCCTACAAATATGACCTCGTTGAAGATCGTGGGGCCGCTGCTTGGCAAATGGCGTCCGGGACTGTCTAAGCCAGTTAGGACTCCATTTGGGCTCCTGAGAGGCCACTTCTTTCAGCCACTTGGTTTGTCTACCGGCTTTTAAGAGGCCCACTCATGACTGAACCATTCCCCTCCAATCACCCAAAAGAAACTACAGTTGTAACAACAAGATAAATAGGATGTGCTTCTCCTTGCTGAGTGCATTGACTTAAGGCATAGGCACATTTCCCCCTCTTTGAACAGAGATGGTGTAATCAATCCCCTGTCCCAGCACAAGAGCTGGCCAGGGTGACCCTGGAGCACGGTGATGAAGGTGGAGGGATGAGAGGTAGCTGATGGCGGGAACCAGCGAGCTGTTTCCACATACCAAGCTGTGGTGCTGCTGGGCTGTGGGAGCACAGCAAGTCTGAGAGAGACGTGACTCAGTTTATATTAATTTCCAGTGACCATTTCTGGGGGCATGCATTTCAGATCTGTGATTCTTGGGTCACTATTCTTGGAGAAAACATAATGGTGGCTTTAGGAATATGAATAGCCCAACAAACGTATATATGAAAAGATGGAAGCCAGAGTTTGTGCATGCCTTTAGAAATAAAAGGCGAGTCTCCAAATTACCTACCAATCCCAAGATACATAGAAAAATTAATTAGGTTTTCTATGCTGTTCTCAATTAGTTTTCTGTCCCTCAATGGCTTCTCTTCAGGTAGGGGTTCCTCTCTGAAGGATTTTGACGGACCTGACCACTTGGGGCTGGAGTCTGCTGGATAAAATCAGTGAGGATGAAACAGATTTTGAGCCATTTTATCCTTTAAACAGAGACACATCACCCATGTATTCTTTGCCTGTCAGGCCACTGAGTTGCTTCCAGCTGACTGAGGAGCAGCTGTTATCCTATTTTGTACTGGTTTACAACTCCTATTTTGACTGTGGGATAATATGTGATTTTTGAAGGAAGCTAGCAGGAGTTGGGTGAGCAGTTCAAACTTTGCTGAAATTCATCCTCCACATTCATCCAACTACAAAAGCCCCAGTACATTTGGCCGTGAAGGGAGAACAGCCCTTTTGTGTTCCTGCAGCTGATTTCTATGGCACTGCCCCATCCCTCGCTTGAGAAGGGGGATGTGGGCCAACCTTCCTAAAGCTAAAAATGGAAACGAAATGTCTATTTCAATACGAGGGTCTCCATGCTTGAGCGTGACTTGGAGATTCCCGCCATCACTGCCCTGTAATGACACTAAAGGGGAAGACACGTGGCTCCTCAAACATGTCGGTGAATATTCAGTTAAGTGTCCGATACACTGTGTGATTTGGAAGGGTGTGGGGAATGTTGGGCCTGCATCAGTGTTTTGATCTTATCATGTAGGTGGTGGGATTGACATGGAAATGACGGTGTATCACAGGGTCACCCATGGTTCCTTTTGTACTGAAACCTCATTTTATACAGAGGATATATATATTTATTTATATATATTTATATATATTTATATCCACCCACACGCATACACACACCCACTCACGCACACACCCACCCACACACACACACACAAGGTCTTTGATAGGCTTTCTGTGTTCTAGTAAAAATAGTGGGCAGCCAGTGTCTAAAGCCAAAAACGGCCTTTCTGCTGCCGACAACGTCCACCATGGATGGTCTCTCAGAGGCAGACACTTGTGTTTATCTGACAAGTGGAACCAGCTCCTGCCTGGGACAGGAATAATCTCCCATTGGCGCAGACGCAGATCTCGAAGACCTTCTGCCTCGTTCCTGTAGGCGTGTAGGATCCGTGAGGCAGTCTAGGTAGTTGGATTTTCGCAGCATCTAACTTAATCTAAAGAGAGTGAATAGGAAGGAAAGAGTAGTTAGAAGCTGCCATTTGTTCTCTTGACATTCAGAGACAGGAGATGAATGTTCAATCTAAATGAGCACCTGCTATGTGTTGAGTATTGAAGGCACTGAGAATTCAGAGTTGTATATGACCAATGAAGTCTCTACCCCCTACCAAGACAATGTTGTGCTGCTCTATATTAGGAAAAGTGTGCAAAGGTATATCATGGAGACTATGAATTGATCCCAGAGTGAACTGCATTTGGAAATGCTGGGGTCTTCAGACCCTCAGCTAGGTCTGTGTGCTTGGGAAGACCTCAAGAACATGTAGTACTTTCCAGTCTTAAATGACTATTAAGATTATAATCAATTCCTCCAGAGTCTGGATTCTGAGAGCTATAATCTGCATAGGTAATGTAGTCACTATTTCTAAATGTGTGTGATTTGGAGTTTGGGGCCATTTGGAGAGACCGTTTTGATAAGTGAATGCTTTATTTGACTAGCTCTTTTAAAACAAATATAGCAAATGCCAAACCAATCAAGAGGTGGATTTGATGCACACAAGCAGGTGGAGACGGAAAACCTCTAAGCAGATAAGAAAAGTGGGGCAGAGTTTTGCTTTTTAAAAAATATACCATTTTTTCCCTCCATTTAAAAACTCTTAAACTGGAAAGTTCACTTCTGAACGTGACGAAGACATTTTTAAAAGTCTGCGGGTTAATCTTCTCCTGGGGGTTCGGCTGACCTCATCTACACAAGCGCAAGCAGCTAGCTATTCTGTTCACAAAGTGGGATTCTGTCAGGTAGAAGAAGGGATACAAGCCGTCCTCCATCCTCTCGCTGCTTGCTCCTACCCTATTTTAGTCTTGCCTTGTCCTCACTGGGGGTAGCCACTGTCTCCCACTCTCCATTCTCATAGGAACATACAAGGTAAACTTTAAAAACGACTAAGTAAATGACATTCAGCTTGAGCCAGATGCGTGTGGTATATAGCTTCATTAGGCTGGTTACCTAAATCTTGCTTCTGGGTGAGAGAGAGAGAGAGAGAGAATTCAGAAACAGCATTCATTTCCATAGCCATGTGCGTAGTTCTGCCCTTGTAATATATGCTATCACCTCAGCACTTTACAAATAATGAGTCATCACTCTTCTATGTCGTGGGCTAGCTTATAACTGTGCTGTTCAACATATTTGTTCCGGACATAAAACCTTCTGATTGGCTCCTCTTGTTAGAAACGTAGGATCAATTTCAGTGCTAAGGGGGTCTGGGAAAGTGGTGGGAAAGGTTGGCTTGTTGGCGCTGTGTCTCCGGACCTGTGTCCATCTCACCCCTACCTCTCCATCTTTGGACTCCAGCCTCAGCTCGGTTCTGCAGGTGGCTTCCATATTGCCGGCTTCTGCATTAATTTCAACTCCTTTTGGCGCCTCCATCACCAGAGACCGGGTCGGGGACTCCAACCTGAAATAACCACAAGATGAAGATTGAAGACCCCATTTCACTCTTTTTTCTTTTGGTAAATTTGAGAGGAAGTTGCTGCTCAGAGCCTTGACCCAAAATGGCATTTCAGTATTTGATCAGGAAATCTTTCCAGCTTTGCTTTACAAACCTGGTCAATTTTATCAGGGAGGAATTAACCTATCTGGACTTTATCTTCATTGCGTGTCGAAAAGACTGAGGGGAAGGTCTTCTAGGATCTTGGCCTCATTTGCTCTTACACCTACTCAGTTATTGCTTTATTGGTATAATTAACCAAATTCTTACATAAGTTTTGTTTATTTTTAGAGTAAGGTGAGCTCGGGTCTCAACTGCACTTCCTAAAATTGGTAGATGTTCCTTCTGCTTTGAAGAAAGAAGCAGGACCAGATAGAGTTTAAAAAAGGGACCTAGGAGTTAGGCAGGCCTAAGGTAATCACTGGGGCTGCCACACTGCGACCCTGGCAAGACTCTTCTTCCCTTTCCAGAAGTTCTCAAGGCTCAGTTTTCTCATCAATAAAGTATCTCAAATGGTGCTCGGCACATTTTTGTTTTATATGTATTAGCTATTGCCATGACTGCTGTTACTGTTATTATACCAGCAAATCATAAAGAAATCTCAGGCCTTACTCAACTGGTTGTCAAAAGAAGAGAGGAACCAACCCCCATTGGTTGCTGGGGGATGGAGAGGGTAAGGGATCTGATGGCAAAGGGGCAGCGTGGGAAGGAGAGGTTTTGGTGATACACCTGTTCTGTATCTTGACCGCAGTGCTGGTTCCAGGGCCCTCTGTGTTTGTGAAAACTCACATAACTGTTCCCCCAAAGAGTGGCTTTTCTTATATGTAATTAAAAAAGGAGAGAAGGTGAATCGCCTACACTCCATGTTAATTATGATGGCAAAACAGGCTAATACTCCTTAGAAAGATCTTTGCCTAATGCATTTATGTGAAAAATATGAACTGTCCCCTGGATAGGTTAATATGGATAGGTTTAATGTGATTGTCAAATAACAGTGGATGAGGATCTCCTTCCCTGTTCACAGGGAAGGTATCCTAACATAGGAAGCACGGACTTTAGCATGACCTTCAAACGGCTCTGATTCTAATGAGTTTCCTGTGTTTCATTTCCGGGTCCCCAACTTCCAGACAGTTAGAACATGTTAATGGGGAACAACATCCTCTCTGCCAACTGCTGGCTCCCTGTCCTGCTTCCACCACTCCTTGCCGACCCTCTGGGGTTTCAGTAAGTGGCAGGGAGAACGAGCTGACCAGTAGAGACACCTCCACTGAGCGAGCCCAAGCCCCATCCCACGGGTGCCAAGAGACGGCTCTTCCACGCTAATCTACTGTGTCTGCATTTCCCCTGCAGTGACTCAACCAGAGTCCTAGAGAGGAATACAGGTCTATAGCGCTGCTGAAAGATTGGCTTGTTCAACTTATTCTTTCCTTTCTGACCTCACCCCTTGTGATGGCAAAAATCCCCCATCCCTACTGGCTCCTCACAGGACCTTGACCAAGTGGGTGCTGAGCTGGGGTGGTTCCTCCTCTAATATCAGTATGGGGGGCGGTGGATGGGTCTTGCCACCACGGCAAGAGGCAGTGACCTCTGTGCAGTGTAGTCTTGCCTCGGACTTCATCCAACTCAGTTCAATTCCTCCTGTGCTCTTGATCCTCTCACTTTTGAAACGTGAGGGTGCTTTTGTGCTACTGTCTTTGTTTCTCTCCCATAAAGTCTGGCTGGCTTACACAGTGTATCCTGCAGTTTCTAATGTCTTCAGTTTGTACTCATGTTGATACCTTGCTCTTTATGGCCTAAGTTTCCCTTCCAGTACTATTTCTGCTCGGCTCCAACTTTGTTCACCCTCTTTTTTTTAAGATTTTATGTATTTCTTTGACAGAGAAAGACACAGCAAGAGAGGGAACACAAGCCGGGGTGGGGGGAGAGGGAGATCAGGCTTCCTGTGGAACAGGGAGCCCGATCCCAAGACCCCGGGACCAAGACCTGAGCTAAAGGCAGATGCCTAATGACTGAGCCACCCAGGCCTCCCCCCCCACCTTTTTTTTTTTTTAAAGATTTTATGTTCACCCTCTTCTCACTGGCACTGCTGTCCTCCACCCTCCCCAGGTGACAGTCCTCATGCCATCTTCTCTTTCAGCTTCTTCCTTTTTCCCTCTCTTATTTGACCAGTTAACTTACAACTACCCCCTACTCAGTGTACTAACTCATCTCTAACCTAGACTATTTGAGTGCCTCACATGTTTCGTCCCTCATGCTTCCTTTTTGCCAGTGTACTTCACACATGAGCCTGTTTCCTGAAATACATTGGGAATATGTCCCTTCTCTTCTTAGTAGGTGACGGACACCATGCAAGGCGCTTTATATGTATTATCTCATTTATTCCTCACAAAGATCCTATGACTTTGGTACTCTCTTAATTTTGATGGTGCCCACAAGGACACAGAGGTAGGAGACTTGCTCAGGGCTGTACATCTAGTAAAAGGGCGGAGGCAAGATTCGAACCCAGGTTTAGCCAGTGTACTGTCTACTATAACTTAACATTTCCAGAAAAATTGGACTTCATTCCTGTCTTTCATATCTTCCCACTGTTCTTTGCAGTCAAAGGCCACCTTTTCATGGAATTAGCGCCTCTATTTCCCAAACCAGTATGTGTCAAAAAGGGTTGGGTGATGGTCCTGTGTACGGCTCAGTGATCGAGCTTTCCAGTATGCACTATTCTCAAGCCTTAAACAACTGACATCAGTGACGTCAAAGTCAGGAGAGGATGCATGTGTTCATATTTGGTATGTAGCACTCAAACTGAATGGTAGCTGGGGGAAGAAAGAGCTTGACGTAGAAAAAAAATGTCTGGAGCTAGGAGAACTCTATGAGATGAAGCACCAGCATTTCGGACGGGCATGAGAATTCATTTTACTCTTGTTCACTTCCTGTGGGCTCCGGGATCAGCAGGAGGGTTGCAGGGCCTGAGAAGGGGACTCAGGATGACTGCTGTCTTTTCCCCTCTCTCAGCCTTGGAAGTTCTAGGGAGCTGAGAAAAGGAGCTTCTCGGAAACTGTGTCCTAGTGTGAAAGCTACAGTAAGGCAGAAATGGCAGTTTTCTGGGCGCAGAGACAAAAAGGTAACTGCACTGTTTCCCAGCCTATCTTAAACGTCTTTGGCTGTTAGGCAGACTTAGGAGTTTGTTAAGATAGCTATTCCTTATTGTTAATGGTAATCTTTCCATCGTGGAAAAAAGCTCCTACTAGTGCCCTGTGGGGCCTGCAAAGAGCAAGTGAAGTCAACTTCTGACCCTGGATCTTGAGTCGCGGCACAAAGGCTAAAATGGCCTTGAGCAAGAAAAAAAAAAAAATGGGAGGCAGTTCCCTTCTGATGGGGGCAGGTGAGGGTCCTGCTGGATCTTGGAAAGGAATACTGCTTCCATTAGAAGAAGGTGCAGCCCTTTAACGGCAGGACTGAAAAAGACAAAGAATGAAACTAAGGCCAGGCAGGGAGGTCCTGGGGCTGGGCCAGGTCCTCCACAAAACTTCTCAAAGGTGAGTATCAGAATCCCCTGGAGGGCTTGTTAAAACATAGACGGCGGGCCTTCACCCCCAGAGTTTGGATGCAGGCGGTCTAGACTGAGGCCTGAACACTTGCACATGTGGCAGGTTGAAGATGCTTGTCCTGGGACCAGACTTTGAGAACCACTGCTCTAAAGCGAAGGTCATAAGCTCAGGTGCTGTAAAGTAGTGACCCATAAGGAAGCTGTGAGGAAAACAAGAGTCTCTGGACAACAATACATGGCAAGTGATGGAAAGGCTTTCTACAGGGGGCAGCCTCTATTCTAAATTTGGCTGGTTACTGATGACCTTGGTCATGTCCTGAGCTCCTTTTCCTCTTCCCACCATTTTCTTTTCTCACGAGTAACTACTATTAGGAATTTTGTGTTGACCATTTTCTTGCTTCCCATTAAAATATCACTATAAGGTTTGCCTCCTTATAGAATGCATTTTTTACCATTGTGTGGTTTTGAACTTGACACATAGAACAATTCCACTCACGTATTCTCCAGTGACTTTTCCCCCTCCACATTATATTCTTGAGATGCCCCCATGCGGTAGCACAGAGCTGTAATTTATTCAGTCTCCTTGGCTTCTTTATTGTGATTTGTCCATCCCTCTGTCAGACATGTGGGTTGCTTTCTGGCTTTTGTTTCTATAAACAGTGCATCTATGCATATTCTGCATGTGGTTCCTGGTGCCCACGTGTAATTTTCTTTAGGAAAATGGGAAGACTGGGGTTGCCGGCTCCTAGGTATGCATAACTACAGCTTTATTAGACATAAGTTGGGCATAGTGTCCTGTATATAGTTCCCACCAGCAGTATATAGAGTTCTGGGTATTTTACTCTCTTGCTAGCATTTGATAATGTTTCAGTATGAAATGAGTGTGAAATGGGATACTATTGTCTTTTAAATTTGCATTTCCCAGATTAGTAATGGAGTTAAGCATCTTTTCATTTGTTTGTAAATCATTTGGGATTCTCCTTCAGTGAAATGTCTTTTGTCCCATTTTCATTGTTTTTATTGTTGTTATTTTGCATGTGTGAATTTTAACAATACTTAATATTCTGAAAAATTATTTAGCTCTATACTCACGATTTCTTTTTTTGAGTCTGTGGTTGTGTCTTTTCAGTCTGTGCTTAGCATCTTTTTAAGAATGTAGTTTTACATAATTTATGATCTTTTCTCTAGGGTTTGTGTTTTCTGTGTCTTATTTGAGCAATCCTTCTATACATTGAGGTCATAACGATCTAATACACTGTTTTCACAACTTTCAGGTTTTGCTTTTTCATAAAGTCTCTAATTCATTAGCTGTTACTTTTCGTGTATGGTCTGAGGTTGGAGTTGAACCAGATGCAGACCCACGATCTCATACATTGAAAAGATCTTATTTGGCTCTGTCATATGGCATTGCCATTTACCTATGGGTCTCTTTGGGGGCTTTCTAGTCTATTTCACTATTCTATTTGTCTAACACTGACAATAATTAGTTATTTTAGCTTCCTTATTACAGTTTTCAAAGGCAAGTCCTCTTACCTTGGTCTTCACAAATGTCTTAGCTTTTTCTTTACATCCTGCCAACAGTTGTTATTTCTTGTCTTTTTGATTCTAGCCATTTTGATAGGTGTAAGGCAATATCTCATCTGGTTTTGATTTGCATTTCCCTGATGATTAGTGATGTTGAATATTTCTCACATGACTATTGACCATCTGTGTGTCTTTTTTGGAATACTGTTTATTCAGGTCTTCTCATTTTTTTAAATTGGATTATTTTGTTTTGGTATTGAGTTGTGTAAGTTATTTATATATTAAATTCTTATCAGATGTATCATTTGCAAATATCTTCTCTCATTCAGTAAGTTGCCTTTTCATTTTGTTGATGGTTTCCTCTATATAAAAGCTTTTTAGTTTGACATAGTCCCAACAGTTTATTTTTGCTTTTATTTATTTGGCCTTGAGGAGACATAGCTAGAAAAATGTTAGTAAAGCTGATTTCAAGAAAATTACTGCTTATGTTTTCTTCTAGGATTTTTATGGTTTCATGTCTCACATTTAGGGCTTCAGTCTATTTTGAGTTTATTTTTGTGTATGGTGTAAGAAAGTGGTTTAGTTCATTAATATGCATGAAACTCCAGTTTCCCCAGCACCATTTATTAGTCTGTCTTTTCCCCATTGTATATTCTTGTCTCCTTTGCCATAGATTAATTGACCATGTAAATATGGATTTATTTCTGGGCTCTCTATTCTGTTCCGTTGATCTATGTGTCTATTTTTGTGGCAGTACCACACAGCTTTGAATATTACAGCTTTGTAGCTTTGTAGTATCTTGAAATTTGGAATTATGATACTTAAGATTGGTTTGAATATTTAGGGTCTTTTGTGATTCCATACAAATTTTAGAATTATTTTAGTTCTGAAAAAATGCTCTTGGTATTTTCAAACAGACCACACCAAATCTGCAAATTATTTTGGGCAGAATGGACATTTTAACAATATTAATTCTTCCAATCCATGAACATAGTATGTATTTCTCTGTGTCAGGTTCAATTTCTTTTATCAGTGTTTTATAGTTTTCACCTCAGAGTATAGTTTTCACCTCCTTTGTTGATTCTTAGATTTTTTTTTTTTAAGATTTTATTTATTTATTTGACAGAGAGGAGAGAGATCACAAGTAGGCGGGGGGGGGGGGAGCAGGCTCCCCGCTGAGCAGAGAGCCCGATGCGGGGCTCAATCCCAGGACCCCAAGATCATGACCTGAGCCGAAGGCAGAGGCTTTAACCCACTGAGCCACCCAGGTGCCCCTGGTAGAGTCTTTAGAGTTTTCTATGTATAGTTTCATGTAATTTGCAAATAATACATTTTTTTTTTAACAATATGAATGCATTTCAATTTCTTTTTCTTAACTAACCACTATGGCTAGAACTTCTAGTACTATGTTCAATAAAAGTGGTGAGAGTGGACATCCTTGTTTTTTTCCTCATCTTAGAAGAAAAACTCTCAGTTATTCACCATTGAGGAGAGTATTAGCTGTGGATTTTTAATATATGGCCTTTATTATGCTGAGATACGTTCCCTCTAAAACCACTTCATTGAGAGTTTTTATCATGAACAGATGTTCAGTTTGGTCACAGGTTTTTCTCCATTTATTAGGATAAGATGATTTTTACTTTGTTTCATTGATGTGGTGTATCACATTGACTGATTTATGAATACTGAACCATCCTTGCATCCCCAGAAATAATCATGATGAATTATCCTTTTATGTACTATTGAATGTGGTTTGCTAATATCTTGTTCAGGATTTTTGCACCTGTGTTCATTAGGGTATTGGCCTGTAGCTTTTTTGTTTGTTTCTATTTTGTTTTTTTGTAGCATCTTTGTCTGGTTTTGGTATTCAGGGTGATGCTGGCCTTATAAAGTGTATTTGGAAGCTTTCCTTCCTCTTGTGTTTTTTGAAATAGTTTGAGGAGAATGGGTATTAATTTTTCTTTAAATGTTTCATAGAATTCACCTTGTGAATCCATGTAGTTCTGGACTTTTGTTCTTTGGGAGTTTTTTGATTACTGATACAATTATGTTTTGTTGAGATTTTCTATTTCTTCCTGAATCAGTTTTAGAAGATTATATTTTTCTAGCAACTTATTCATTTTTTTCTAGGTTGTCCAGTTTGTTGGCATATAATTTTTCATAGTAGTCTCATAGTCCTGTGTATCTGTGTTCCAAAGATTTTGGAACATTGTGTTTTCATTTTCATTTGTCTTCATGTATTGTTGATTTCCTCTTTGATTTCATTGATCCACTGGCTGTGTGGTAGCATGTGGTAGCATACAAAACTCTGTATGTGTTTTTTTTCAAGATTTTTGTGGTGATTGATTCCTAGTTTTATACTAGAAATTGTGATAAAAAAAATGAATGCTATGATTTCAATGATTCTTAAACTTATGGAGGCTTGTCTTATGGCCTAACATGTGATCTATCTTGGAGAATATTCTATGTGCACTTGAAAAGAAGGTGTTTTCTGTTGTTTTTGGATGGGATATTCTGTATATAGCTGTTAAGCCAATCTGGTCTAATGTGTCATTCAAAGACACCATTTCCTTCTTGATTTTCTGCTTGGATGATTTATCTACTGATTTAAGTGGGGGTGTTAAAGTGCTCTACTATTACTGTATTACTGTCAATATCTCCCTTTATGTCTGTTAATATTTGCTTATATATTTAGGTCTTCCTATGTTGGATGCATAGATATTTATAATTGCTATATTCTCTGGTTGGATTGACCCCTTTGTAATTATGTAATGCCCTCCTTTGTCTTTTGTTGCAGTCTTTGTTTTAAAGTCTATTTTGTCTGATATAAATACTGCTACCATAGCTTTTTTTAAATTTCAATTTGCTTGGAATATATTTTTCCAGTCTTTCATTTACAGTCTGTATTGTCTTTACATCTAAAGTTGAGTCTCTTGTGGGCAGTAAATAGATGGGTCTTAATTTTTTATTTATTGTACCACTCTGTCCTTTGATTGTAGCATTTAGACCATTTACATTTTAGGTAATTATTAATAGGTATGTACTTATTGCCATTTTGTTAATTGTTCTCTGTTTTTGTAGTTTTTCTCTCCATGACATTTTGATACACATATTCATTGTGAAATGAATTTCCCAGTTAAGGTAATTAATATATCCATCACCTACATATTTTCCTTTTCCCCCACTGTTCTAAAGAATATTTAAGATGTACTCTCATGGCAAATTTCAGGTATACAATACATTATTATAAAGTCACTACGCTGTACGTTAGATCTCTAAAACTTACTCATTTCATTACTGAAATTACAGCTTACAGCTGAAAGTCTGTACCCTTTATCTAGTCTCCTATTAGTCAATATTTGGTTGTTTCCCGTTTAGGGCTCTTTTGCACAAACTACCATGAACATCACACAGATCTCTCTGAGAATAAAGATTTCCTTTCTCTTAAGTAGCTATGAGTGGAATAACTAGGTTATAGGATAGGTGTGTGTTTAAGAAGTTTGATAAGGCACCATGTAAGATGGCCCCTCAAGATCCTTGCCTCTTGATACTTATGCCCTTAGGTGATTTTCTCCTTAGGATGAGCTGGTTGTAGTGACTTGCTTCTACACAAGTAGACTATGACAAGGGATGACATGTTATGAGATTAAGTTATTAAGGGGCTATGGTTTCCATCTTAGGTGTGTGCTCTACTCCCCCCACTCTGAGGGATACCAGCTGCCATCTTGAGAGCTGTCCTATGGAGGTATCTAAGAAACTGAGGAAGCCCATTAGCTTATGAGGAATCAAGACCCTCAGTCCAACAGTCTGCAGGAAAATGAATCTTGCCAACAACCACAGGAGTGTGTTTGGAAATGGATCCTCCTCAAGTCAAGGGGAGGTGATATATCAAAGAGATATAGCTCTGAAGGAACAGTTTAAATGCAGCCTCACAATGAATCTTGAGTCAGAGGCATCATCACTAAGTTGCAATCAGATTTCCGACCCACAGAAACTGTGAGCTACTAAGTGTCTGTTGCTTTGAGCTTTTAAGTTTTAGGGTAATAGGCTACATAGCAGTGGAAAAATAAAGTAAGAAACTGTCAAACTGTTTTCCAAGACAGTTGCACAATTTTTTGTTCCTACAACCAATGGTTGTAGTAAAGTAAAACTTTTTAGTAAGCAAGTAAAACTAAAGTAAAACTATTCTAGTGGCTTGAAAATGGTACTTGACTATGATTTCCATTTTTCTGATGACTAATTATGTCAAGCAGCTTTTCATGTGCTTATTGGCTATTCAAAGACTTTAAAGATTCTTATTTATTTGAGAAAGAAAGCATGAGTCGGAGAAGGGGCAGAGGCAGAAGCAGACCTTCCCACTAAGCAGGGAGCTGGATGAGGGGGCTCTATCCCAGGATCCTGAGATCAATACCTGAGCCAAAGACAGAAGCCTAACTGACTGAGACACCCAGGCACCCCAAAGATGTTCTTTTGGGAGGAATCTGTTTAAATCTTATGCCTAACATTTTTGCAGTTATTTGTATTTTTATTGATTTGCTATGTATTTTGTGTAAAAACTTTTTCAGATAGATACATAGTATATGGTAGATATCAAGTTTTTTCTCCTACTCCATGACTAGGCTTTTTCTTCCTCCACCTTCCTTTTTTAAACAATGACTCTTGATGAATTTATATTTAGTACTTTTTGTGGCATCTCTCATAAACCAACACTTAACTCTTGTAACCCACGTCACAAAGATAGCCTCCTATGTTTTCTTCTAGAAGCTTTATGGTTTTAGCTTTTATATTATACATCTTGAATTAGTTTTTAAGAAGAGTATTGAGATTATTGCTTTCCCAATAGATTTATCCAGTTGCTGCGGCACCATTTATTGAAAAGATAACCCTTTCCCCATTGAAGAGCACTGGTGCTTTGGTTGAAAGTCCATTAATCTATTTGTAGATCTATTTCTAGAGTCTATTCTGTCCTATTTATCTAGGCTCATGCTAATAGAATTTTCTTGATTATCATAACTTTATAATAAGTCTTAAAATCAGGCAGTTGTCAGTCCTTTAACTTTTGTAAAAGAGAAACAGATTATTTTGGCTAGTCTATATCCTTTCCCAGTCCATATGAATCTTGAAAGCCTGCTGGGATTTAGATTGTGATTGTGAACCCATATATCAATTTTGGGGAGAGTTGCTATCTTAATAATATTGTCTTTAATGGATTTTCTTTTTAAATCTAACAGCACAAATTCACTATTCTTGATTTATGTGCTATTGTTATATATTTTGGTTTGTATTCTTTAATCCATCAAGATTACTGTTGATACAATGTTCATTTACATGTCCATGTATTTTGTACTTTCTTCACTTATTTTGTCATCTTAAAATCTCCTTTGCTTTTTTTGACATAAAAATATTACATAATTAATATATCACAATGTATTGAACTTAACTGATTATTGTTAAATCTGAGCTAAAAGTAAATGGGGATTCATTTACTAATCTGTCAACTTTTCTGCATGATTGAAGTTCCTTTTTATTTAAATTCAATTAACATATAGTGTATTATTAGTTTCAGAGGTAGAGTTCAGTGATTCATCAGTCTTCTATAATACCCAGTGCTCATTATATCACATGCCCTCTTTAATATCCATCACCCAGTTACCCCACCCGTGTTTGTTTCCTATGAGTTAGAGTCTCTCAAGGTTTGTCTCTCTCTTTGATTTCATCTTGTTTTATTTTTCCCTCCCTTTTCCTCTGATCCTCTGTGTTGTTTCTTAAATTCCACATATAAGTGGGATCATATGATAACTGTCTTTGTTTTTAACATCAAAAAAAATCTTTGGTATTTTCTTCTGGTGAGGGTCTGCTGGGGAAAATCTTTAATTTTGTTTTTCTGGAATGAATCTCTAATTTTTGTGCCCTCCCTTGTGGGAAGGATTTTGCTGGATGCACAACTATGTTGACAGTTACTTTTTTCTGAGAAATTGAAGATATTATTCCTTTGTATTCTGGTGTTCATGGCTGTGGTTAATAATGAAGTCAGCTGTCAGTCTAATTTCAATTCTAGAACCTCTATTTGATTCTTTTCTCTCCTGCTTTTTGTCTTTAGTACTCTGGTATGTTATTCTGATGTGTCTAGATGTAGGTTTCATTTTATTCTACTTGATTTTTTTTTTTTTTTTGACTCTCTAAATTTGTAGTTTTGTGTCTTTCATCACTTCTGGGTAAGACTCAGCTTATATTCTTTGAAAATTGTTTTTGTTCCATTTTCTTATTCTTCTCATCCTGAAACTTGGATTAGACATTCTTACTCTAGCATTCCTGTAATATATGTCTCCCTGCTTTTGGATAATTTTCAGATAAACTTTCATGTTCATTTTAGTTTTTGAGATTATATTTTCATTTCTGAAAATTCTGTTTGGTTCATTTTCTTATTTGTCTGTCATTCTTATATCTCTATCTTTTACTTTTTCAATTCAGTCTTTTGTTTCTTCACTCATGGTAAACATACTTATTTTATAGTCTTTCTCTCGTATTGGAAGCTTCTGTTGGTCTACATTGGCTGCCTTATTTTCCTGCTTGCTTTCTTGCTCATGGTGCCTTATTTGAGTATTTCATAATTTTAACTGTAGGTTCATATTTTTCTTTATCTGCAGAAACTACTTGAGAGTTGTATTTAGGGTGCTTTTCTCTAGAGAGGATTTGCATTCGTTTCCATCAGCCATTGGTGCCACTATGAGCTTGGGCCATTGTAAACTGATTTCTTTGCTTGAGGTTTTATAACCACCTAGGTAATATACATTCAGGTCATAAATCAGAGTGAGGGCCAATTTGGAGTTACTGAACTTTGGAGAAATGTTTTCTTTCCCTGCCTTTCAATGCTGAAATTCAAAATACATAACTTCCCTTGCAATCTTCTGGGTGGAAGGGTTGGAGTGGAGAAGACTACCTAGGTTGAATTCTATTACACTGAGGGTTTGGTACCCTGGGGTCCAAGTTTCACTGTGGGATCTCTAATGAGACTGCCTACTTCAGGTGGGCTCTGAGATTTGTTTTGCTTCCATAAAAACTGTAGCTGCATTTCATCTAGTTTAGCAAAATCTGTAAAGCTATAGCTGGACTCGATGTTCAGATTATTTCTCTCGGAGGCACCTGGTTGGCTCAGTGGGTTAAAGCCTCTGCCTTCGGCTCAGGTCATGATCTCAGGGTCCTGGGACTGAGCCCGGCAATGGGCTCTCTGCTCAGTGGGGAGCCTGCTTCCCCCTCTCTGCCTGCCTATGATCTCTCTGTCAAATAAATAAATAAAATCTTTAAAAAAAAAAAAGATGATTTCTCTCGGCTCCCAGGCTATTTTAGTTCTTGGACTCTGAAAAATCCCAATTTCCAGCTCAACATATTTAAAATATTTTAAAGATATTTTTCTGTTGTAGTTTTAGTTGTTTTCAGTGGATGGACTGCTCAGGGTACGTAGACTACCATTCTGTTGCACCAGAGGTCCAAGTGTCTGATTTTTCAAAAGAAGATGGAAATTGAAATTGTATAGTGAAATCACCTCACCTTTAAAACTTTGTAGCTTATTACTATTTTATACCACGAGTGTGCCAACTTTTTAAGAGCCAGATCTGGTCTAAGGGTTGTCAATTTTCTAGAAAACTCTCTAGAAGTTTATTGATCAAAGTTCAATCAGAGTAAGAGAACCTCTGTGAATAAAATATATATCGGTACATTATAGGAATTGAATGTGACTTTGTGTCTGATCCTGGGTCAGAAGTCAGCAGGACAGGCAGTAGGAAGGGAAGATGGATGTGAAGTGGGGGAGAGGATGAGCTGGAACCCATCTGGAAGAAGTGGTAAGAGACTGTCACAGGTACATGGTCAAAGGCTCTGATTCAGTGGTGGAAAAGCTGCTGCCCTAAAGCAAAGCATGCAGCTGGTGCATGAGTTGGAGGGGTTAGAGACCTGGCTGCTGCCCCACACTAAGAGGGTGAGCTGGCAGGTGACCTCCAACAGTGACTGGTGCCCTGCACTGACTTTCTAGGATCAAAGGAATATACCTGCTATTTACCTCCCGCCCTCCAAGCCTCACACAGCCATGCTAACTCAGCGAGGGGAATTCCAAGCAATGTAGTTCTAACTTAGCTGAATTGTGCAATATAAATTCGCCCCACACCATCCCGTTATAAAGGGCTGCTTTGATTTGAACATATTGTACTAGTGGAATCAACTTCCACTATAGAAACTGGTAGAAATAAAATAAGCACCTGTAAAAAGTGGGAAATGTGGGCTTTTCTAATTATATAGGGTCTACTATTAAGTTGAATGAGTTACTTTGAATTCAAGCCCCTCATACCTGCAGTTGGTATTTAAGTTTTACCAACGAAGCCACTCAATTTTTAGAGGTAGCTCCATCTTTAAATCCTGAGTTGAAAAATCTAGGTGGAATAGTCTAGGGTTCTGCTCTGCAGATTTAAGAAATGGATTGGATATTCTCATTTGAAGGCCATTTCTCTCAGAAAAGCAGTGATATTTTGGCCTCTAGAGCAAAACTATTTTGAAGTTTGCTTCTATAAAAGGCAAGTCGGACTATCACAAAACATTCTTTTGAATCAGCCCTTCCTTTCCAGTGTAGAGCTCGGTGACATATTTAGTAAACATTTATTACTCTAGGCCTAAGGAGACACAGTGAAGTGGCCTGTATCCCAGACTGGCAGAGTCTGGGTTGATCTGGAAGGTCCACGAGGGATCGGCTATTTGGTTAACCTTGAATTCCTAGTACATGCAAAGTGCTGGGGTCACAGTTATAAACAAGATAGGCCTAATCCTTGCCCTAGTGGGTTTATGTGCTAAGGAGGGTGAGAGACATTAAGCAACTTATTTATGGTGATGAAGAGTCCTTGCTGGAGAAGTTTATAAGGACCTGATAGCTGCGGACCGGGTCCTGGAAGAGCTTGAGCCTAGGAAGCCTTATGCTGACACCTGAAGGATGAGAAGGGGTTAGCCTGGTGAAAGATGAGTGTGTCAAGCAGAGGGAGCCACATGCCCCAAGACTTTGAGGAAAAAATAGTTTTTTTAGGTGAAAAGAAATTCTAAGAAGACTGATAGAGAATGTAGTATGAACAAGAGGAGGTGAGTCAGGCAGGACCTTGCAGAACATGGTGGGATAAAGGATTTAAAAGAGAGAGGTGGTGTAGGGGAGTAAAAAGATAACGGACAACATGGTCACATGTCCGTGCTGCAGTGATGACAGTGATGGTTAATTTTACATGTCAACTTGACCGGGCTGTGGCGTGCCCAGACAGTTGGTCAAAGGTGATTCTGAGTCTGAAAGGGAGATACTGGATGAGATTAACATTTAAATCAGTAGACGGAGGAGCCTGCCCTCCCTAATGTGGGTGGGCCTCATCTAATCAGCTGAAGACCTGAATGGAACAAGAAGGCTAAGAGGGAAATGTTCCTGTCCTCAGACTAGAACTGATACTGTGGATTGTCTTGACTCTCCAGCTTGCTGACTGCAGGTCTTGCGACTTCTCAGCTTCCATAGTCGTGCGAACCAATTCCTTTTAGGACATCAAATATATAGGATATAATATAGGCCATATGTTTCCTCTTGATTCTGTTTATTTAGAGCACCCTAATACAATATATATATTATTTACATACATGGCTACAGAGTGGATATAAGTGGGCGGGGAGGCCAAGAAGATGGCAAAGAGAGCAGACAGGAGTTATCCAGGGGGGAGAAAATAGTGACTTGGATTTGATGACAGAATGACTCAAAGACATGTAGAATTGGGGGGTTTGAGATATGAATTGGAAATGTGGACTTGCGGGGCCAGAGATGGAATAGTGGGAGGTATGTTTGGCCATCGTTGGCAGTGTATGTCTGTAGTGCCAAGTTAATGGTGCTGTCTACAACGCAGAAGTTGTTGTTTGAAGTTGTTGTTATTTGAAAACCTATTCAGATTCTGTGGACTTATTTTGGTGAGACTAGGCAGGTGCATTGTAAGAACTGGCTATCTCTGCCAAATAACGGTGCTGGCATCCTATCATAGTGAACATTTCCTCTGAAATGTGCTCTTTCTATAGCCAGAGATGAAGCAAATTCCGGACCAGAGTTCCAAAGTGCCTGGACTCTGTTGCCCTTAGAGGTGGTTTCACAGCACTTGTGTGGCCCAGAGAACATGACAATGAGAAATGTGCTCATGTCTCCTAGGTTTATGAAGCTCTGGAGAAACGATTTCTTTATTGAACCATCATTTCCTGGCACATTTCTGCATTCATTTGTAACCTTTCCTTCTCTACTCCAATTCCATTTCAAGTACCTGTAAAACATGGCGCAGCAATCGTGTCCCTTTCTTCCTTGGTTACACTCAGAAGTGTCATGAATCAAAAAACCCCACAAAACTTTAAATGCTATCACAAGGTCTGTTTTTAAAACTCAGAGAATAATTTATTTGCTGTTGGCATTATCAGTTTGTTCTCTCCGTTTCAAGCTCATTTTTTGTTGAAATTGTTTTTGTGGAAACAGTGATTACTTATCCAGATTTCTCGTTTTCATTTCCTTCATCATAAGAATCTACATTAATCATTTCCAAACCTAGACAAGCTTTTAGATCATATTTTGCTCCCATCCTCAGAGAATGGAGACAATGGCTTTTGTTACTTTAGGGAGCGACCTTCAAAACCTCATAAAAACCAAGTAATATATGTGGTATCTCAAATAGACGAGGGTTAACGCCGGCCTCTCTGAGCATATTTCCGCTAACACTAATACCTAGGATTACAGTGGGTGTTCTCAGTTTGAGGGAAAAAAATGAAATAGAAGAAGTTATGTCTGAAAGGGACACAATTTAGAAAAAGCTGGTGGGTGGGATTTGTAAAGTTGGTGGTGGTTTTGTTCGTTATAGTGGTTGCTTTGGGGAGCTCTTGAAATGGCTGAGGCCAGGGCTGAGAAATTTCAATTGAGTCAGAATCACATGGGGAGGGTTCAAAGCTTGGGTCACATCCCACACAAATGAAATAAAGTGCCAGGGCATCTATATATTTTAAAAAATGTCTCTGTGTGGTGATGGTTGAAAACTACTGGCTTAGATTTACTTAGCAGATCTCTGTGTGTGTCAGAAGTATAGAAACTTTAATATGGAATGCTACCATCCCACTGATGGGAAGAGGATGGTTATGGTATTGCTTCTGGCTGAAAAGTAACCCAAGCCGGGAGACAGCAGCTAGGTTAATAAACCTTGATAAAATGAAGACCTGCAGACCCTACTCTGGGGGTCCAATGTACTTCCCTGGCCAATTGTATCTCTGTGTTGCTAATATGATACTGTGTATCTAAAACTCTAGCAAATCACTGAGGTTCTTTACTCAAGGAGTGTGTATATTTCTTGATCAGTTTCTCGGTTGATCTTAAGTTCACTGGCTCTCTGAAATCTTGGAAGGTTCAAAGTTGAACTCCTATTTCAAGATAAGTGCTTTAAAAATTGCTCTCATATTTTACCCAACAGCCACTTTGGTGAACTTGACCTGTAACAGTATAATGGGCCAGTATGTTTAAAGTATATTGAGTGCATGTAAAGTAATGCTGAGTGACATTTTGATGCCAGACAATTTTTTGAGCATGGTATTTGTTACCATCAGGTTTAACACTATGGATCCTTTAGTTTAAAAATGTGGGGTGCCTGTGTGGCTCAGTTGGTTAAGCATCTGACTGTGTCTGGTTGTGATCATAGGGTCAGGCTCCTCACTCAACAGGGAGTCTGCTTGTCCCTTTCCCTTTGCCCCTGCCCATGATGTTGCTCTCTCAGAAAAAAAAAAAAGTTACAGAATGCTCCCTCTGACCTCATTCTCCTGCAACCCTTGTGATTCATTCCTTTATTTCTGAGTTAAGCTTTTATATAGTGTGATTCAAAGGAACCTCAGAGGCCTCAAGCGAAAGCCCAGCATCCTGTTCTAGGGCCAGATTTAGATTCATACACCATTAGTGAATGCATACCGTATGCCCTGCACATTGGGTGCTTTTCATTTTGTTCCATCTGGTATTCAGTACCAGCCCCATTTGGGAAAGAAAGCCAAGGGGCCTCAGAGAGGTGAAATGTCACGGTCCAGACCACGTGCCTAAAGACTTGTCTATCCAATCCAGGCCCCCTGAGTCCTAGCTGGTAGGTTTTATAATAGTCTACGGTTCTGAATGTTGAGAAGTAGTTCTGTCTATTGGGTGGAAGCCTCATTCTATAATTGGCAAGGTAATCTGGGACTTTCATAGGTTAATATTCCAAATTTATAAAGACAAGCACCCTAGTTATTCTGAGGTTTTATCTGGGCTAAAGAAAATCTTCCAGCAGATGCTCCAGGGGATACACTGGTGCAATCCTCGTGATCCTGCCTAGAGCAGATGGGAGGTCCACCTGCCCCATCCTCGAATCTCCTCTTGGTGTGTTTGGTATCACCTAAATCTCACTTCCTTAGGCCTTCGCCAACCCCTTCTATCACTCTGTGACAGCCCTTCCTGCCCCTAAACACGATTTGTAATAATTTGTCTGTTTGATTTAATCTTTTCCTCTAGACTAAGCTCTGGGAGGGCAGTGACTCCACTAAATTTATGTCTAGCACCAAGGCCACTGCCCGTTGTTCAATAACTTGATGTTGAACGGTGTCCCTCTTAGATTCTGTTACCTATCACTGAATACAGTGCTCCTGTTCCGTTGTGCGCGAAGTCTGGTGCCCAAAGAACCAGCTTCTCCCCTCACCTTCTCGGTATGATTCTGGAGCACTTAGTGCAGTCTAATGACATCACAATGTGTTATCTCATACTGAGTTTAGATCAGAAAAAAAAGAAAAAAGTTCCCTCAGTGTGTGACCCATTTTGCCGGTAACCACCTCATTCTGTATTTGTGCTGTTAGGGCCATACTTTGCCCCTTGTAATAAGTTACCTTTTAGATTTTCTCTGAGGGCCACAGTTTCTCCCCCCTCCCCCCAAGATACATTCATCTAAATCTCTTAGGAAGGAATATAGTATATATACACACACGCACACACCCCAACATAGTGATTTGAAGCTTGCGATTCAGCGTCAGGATTTCAGTCCAAGCACCACCATCTGCTGGATGTTTGGTCTTGGAAAAGGCAAAGTGTTTTTGAGATGCTCAGTAGGGTTAATAATCTCTCTCTGAAAGGATTGGTACGAAGCTGCCCTGTGGAAACAGAGGCGATGCCTCAGTCCAGTATATGATGCACAGAAACTGGCGAGGAGAGATAGTCATCCAGAGAAGAATTCTGTGCCACCTACTCCACAAAAAACCTGCATGCCAAGGGTAACAGAAGTCTCAGATGCTCAGAGGCAGGTGGCTGAAGAAGTCCATTCTTCCTCTGCAGTATGTTTCAAGACTTACTAGAATGGCAATCACTTTGAGGCGGGAAAATCCTGATCACAAATACCGTGCCTCAGTAGTCTAACGGGGCTTTCGAACGGTGGGTGGTTAGAAGCTTGGATTGTGTAGTGAACCCAGTATTCAGAAGCTGGGGTTTCCAGGGTGACTGCATAGGAAACTACCGTCATCATAGCGGCCCGTCCCACTCCGACATTCTTTCTCACGTGAGATAGAAACTACAAACTTGATTTGAATATCAGAGAAATCATGCACATCTCCACACTCCCACTTTTCTCAGGAAATGACAGTAAAAACCTTCGAGTCTTCCCAATAAGACCCAGTGTCCTCAGAACATTTAATGACCCACGCAACTAACCTGACTCCATGTGTAACAACCTAGCCTGTCAACTGTTGTAACGAAAAATGAAAATTAAGGAAATAACAAATGTGATTTATTAGACTTCCCCTTGAAACGAAATCTCTAGTTTTGAAGTTAGTTTGGCTCCAGAAGGAGCACTGGACTGGGAGTCTTGTTACCAGGTTTAACCACTAACTCGATGCAGGGACCCACTGTTCTATATACAGTGAGAGGGTTAGAGGAGCAAATGGAAGTGTACTCAGTGCTAAAAAAAAAAAATCATGTTTCTCATTGGTATACAGATTTTGAAAGAGTCATAGCAAATGAATGTGCCATAGGATCTGAATGCAAGAGATCCTCTGAGTCAAGGGGTGATGATGATTTCTGGCCCCCCCCTCAATGTAGACACTCAGAGACATCCTAAAGAATACTCCACATGTGTTTGTTTATATGTTGTATGGGAATCCCTGTCTCTGGGAGCCATCTCACTCTAAGAGGGCTGAAAAGTGAAAATTAATGCCTCACATGTGAATAATACTTCATTCAAGCTTAATTTTCTAAAAGCTATTCAATAAAACAAATTATAGATAAAAATTATTGCATACTTACTATGTACGAGGCACTGTGCTGAGACAGTTTTAGGAGGAAGTTGCAGAGTGGATATTCCAACCACAGCTCTATTACCAGAATGCATACTTTTAAATGCTACCCTAAAACTGTCTCTATTCACCAAGAATGAGCAGATATTAGAGAAACAAGACAAAGTCTTAAGGCTCTCGAGGAAAAGTAAGTTATAGTAAAACTTAAGGAGTACCTTATTTGGGCTATGACACTGTGGATGGGATGAATGCATTCATTGCAAATAAATGGTGTCTATTTTAATTGAAAATTCCCATTTTTGGTCCAGCCGTGAAATAAACAATTTGGCTCACATCTAGCCTATACACTTAGCAATTTTTCACAATCCATTCAAGGATCTTCTCTGAGTTCAACTGGTAACAACGGAAGCCTGAAATTGTATTTGCAAGCAATAGGGTTCAGTCTCAGGCTGGTGAGCTGGAGGACATGTGTATATGTATATACAGGTATATGTATCCTGGAGGCTGACCAGACCTGAGGGCATGTTTCAGAATGATCATTGTTACTACATACAGACCCTCCCATGGTCAAAGCTCTAGTGAACAGATGAGGTTTGCCCAGGACCCCCCAGTCCCTGACTTGCAGAGGTGAGCCTCCAGTAACCAGGACTCCTTGGTTCCAAGTAGCTTTCTCTCTTATGTTACCATAACAATGAGCAATTATCATAGAAGATGAATAAGTTCCTTGGGGCACAGGACCCACTGAAAGGCTAGTGTTTCTTTGAAGTCTTTTGCAGGGAGCTTAAAAAGTTCTATGATTTAGTGTTCTGCAGCATAGAGTATCTTTTTTTAATATAATATCTCTACGTAATGGAAAAATAATGATTTAATTCATCATTGGTTCCATCACTTGGCCTCTCCCTTAAAACTTTCAGGCAGAACATTGTCCAGGAAGATGTGTCGAGTTTGTCCCATGGCTTCTGTCTCCAAATTGGAGAAGCTCTAGGTGAAGCAGAGCATGTAAACACGCATTCTGGGCTCTGACATTCTACTCAGTAGCTGTGTGATCTTGGATACGTCCCAAGCTTCTCTGAGCTTCAACTTCCTCAACGAAGGTAAGGTTGATGCTTTTTTACTTTTTTAAGAGATGGTGAGAGAGAGAAAAAGGATGAGAGAGCATGGGCAGAGGGAGAGGCAGAAGTGGACACCCCACTGAGCAGGGAGCCCAATGAGGGACTCGATCCTAAGACCCCAGCATCATGACCTGAACCGAAGGCAGATGCTTAACCAACTAAGCCCTCCAGGTGTCCTGGTAAGGATGATTCCAGTAGATGTTTTATAGAGCTGTTACCCCAAAACAGATGTTCATTTGGTGCTCAGCAGAGGAGTGGCTTATTGTACATGGTTGTGAAAGTGGGAGAAGAAAAGCCCTCAAGCCTGATTGATTAGTGGAGCTACAGGATGAAAGTACTTACATACTTCCCTTCCACCACTGCTTTGATATTTCAGTTGGTTCCCTGTTAAAAGTATGATTTAATTTCAATCGGCCAATGGCCTTTTAGGGTTTTTTTGCTCTTCATCTCAGTTTGCTAAAGGTTTTAAAGTATACAGAAGCTCACAGAGTTGCACGACTCTGGCAATGAGTCTTGATCTGTTTATATTTCAGAGCCGGTAGCAGACGGGGAGGGGGTTAGAATATCACACATTTCTCTCCTGTGTTTGTCAATTTTAGCACAAAACAAAGGAAAGTGAAGACAAAAAAATGCTTTGACATTCACTCCTGCTTTTATCATGTGATTTAAATAAAAGCCCCCCTTAGTGCTCTGAATCTTTCCTTAAGAGGCTATAGAGATGAGAATAGTACTATTGGTAATATTCATTGAGTGCAAGAAGCACAAGAAGTAGTCCAAGTGTTGGCTTAAACCCTTTATGCGTTTCATCCCATTCAATGCTTGCTACAACCCTAAGAGATTTGTCCTATCGTCATCTCCATTTAGCCAAAGTGATAGACCTCACAGCCCAGAATCGTGGTCTCTTAGGGCTTTGCTCTAAACCTTTCTGTTCATACACGTAAGAGATTTTCATTTGAGAAACAGAGAATAAACCAGAGTCTTGTTTTAAGGCAAACCATGAGAAGAGTAAAGGCATGTGGCCATAAAGAGAAGGTCTTGTTCTCAAAGGAAAGATCACAGTATAATAATGGGCTTTCCTTTACTCAGTCACAGCAAAGTAAGTAAAAGCTTCTGAGAAAAATCTAAGAAAGATATATAGTATATACTATATTTTGATGTAAAGCAAATTCTTTACATGGTGCAGATATCTCTGCTAACAATGGTATTCATCAAGATTATTTATTACAAGGCATTAAAATAAATCTTTTTTTCAATTACTTTCTAATGAAATGTTCCAATTACCTTTTGAATGGTGACATATGGCTGCAATCTATTCCAGTGGGGATAAATCTTGCTTATACAGGGTTTCAAGGGCTCCCTCCTGAACTACATTAATTACTGATGTAAACAAAGATAGAGGATTATTATCATATTTATCGATAAATCCTGAACCTCATTGCAATATAGTTCTCTGGGTTAGATGACATTAATCATCAGGTAATTTCCAACAGTTATGGTGCAAATCTGCTATAAAAGGGATGTTTCTGCAAGCCAGTTGATTTTGGAGCATGTTTATTAATGGAGTTGAATTCTGGAATAATCAGGAAAGAAGTCCTAGAGCCGTTGTACACAGGGACGTTGGCAAAATAATGCTCTTAAGCAACTGGTGGGGTAACAAAGGAATAGCTACTATGGGACAATGTCAACCACTGTTTCAAAGGGCTTCATCTGGGGGCTCCTGATGACAAAGAATGAGGCTTCCACCCGTGCCACACCTACGAAGTGCCTCCACCTCTTGCAATAACTTTGTCCTGGATGGGGTTTTATTTTTGTAAGGAATTCAGAGGTGAGCAGGAAGAAAGTGCCATGACCGTGAGAAGCCCAACCTTGTTCTTGAGACCACCCCCTCCTTCTGATTCTGTAACCCCATGGCACTGTTGGTTCAAAACAGGGGTTTGCTGTGAAGTCATTCTTCCTCGTTTCTATTCAACTTTTGGTTTTTAAAATGTCCCCAAGCTTTGGTTTACCCATCTGCTATATGAGGATAATACTAGTACCAACCTCATAGGATTTGGGGGAAGTTAGATACTTCATGTCTGGCCCATTTCAAGGGTTCAGAGATGTTAGCTATTTCATCATTGATGGAGTCAAACAATTTAATATTCCTGAGACAGAAAAAAAACTCTTCTTAGGTTTTCTGGTGGAAGGTGATTTATAAAGGGAAATACATTGATTACCTTCCCTGTTTCCATGGTGATGAGTAATTTATACATATACTTAGTCCATGCCTGAAAACGTTTTACTTTATTTCCATTTTATATGTGAAAAAATTAAGGCAGAGAAAAAGAGATTTATAGTCTAGAACACATAGGTAACTAGCAGAGATGAGATTTAAACCTAAATCTAACTTCATAGTTTCAGGGTGAGGGGGTGGACCTGGGTGCCTCAATCAGTTAAGCCTCCAACTCTTGGTTTCAGCTCAGGATCTCAGACTTCTGAGGTGTGTCCAGCTCTGTATGGAGTCTACTTAATCTCGCTCCTCCCCATGCTTGCACACATTCTCTAAATAAATAAATGAAATCTTAATTTAGTTTCTAGGATAACATGGAAATGATATGCTGATATTCTTTTGTCAATCTCTGCTGAATGTTTACCAATAGTCTGAATTGGCCTAAGAACTTGGGGTTCTGGAGTGCTTAGGTATTAAAGAATTGACCCAGGGGTAGTATGGGTCTATGTACATTCTCTCACATCTGCCTGTACTTGTATTTTATTTATTTATTTGATAGAGGGAACACAAGCAGGGGGAGTGGAAGAGGGAGGAGCAGGCTTCCCACTGAGCAAGGAGCCTGATGCAGGGCTCGATCCCAGGACCCTGGGATCATGACCTGAGCCACCCAGGTGCCGCATGCCTGTACTTGTATTAATCAAATGTTGCACACTGACGGTCAGTGTGCAACATTTGATTAATACGTCAGCTGTCTCCTCTCCAGGTATTTACTGAGGCCTTACTATGCACAATGCATTATATTGAGACTATAGTAAGTTATTTTTTAATCAATTTGCCTCTTTCGTACAAGAGGAAACTGAGGCACAGAAAGGTTAAGTAACTTGCCAATGTCCACACAGGTAGGTCATTAGCAAAACTTGGATTTGAACTTTAGCACTCTAGTTCTAAAGTTGGTGCTCATTATACTACCTCTCCCGGAAAAGACAAACAAGTCTTCCAAAGAGAAAGTCAGAGGAGATGGGAAGGAGACTTCTCAAGGCAGAGTAAGCACAGGGACTTAGGAGAGTAGGGTGGGGATGGGTAGAAGTGAAAGACCATCAAGGCCTTTTGGACCAAGGAAATGAGGATGGAATCCTCATTGGATCCCTTATTGGGGATAAGCAGGGAGCGCCATGCTAGAACCGTGTTTAGAGAGACCCTCTGATTTCAGACTCAGAGAAAATACGTCAAGGGGTGACAAGACAAAATGGAAAGCAGTCAGGTTTGGGGGTTAGTGTAAAGGGAGATGGCATCCAGATGTATGTCTTCACGTTGCCCTTGACTAAGCCTGAGAAGCAGGGATGGGAATGGGGTGGAGCTAGGGGGCTGAGCGTTAGCACCCACGCAATTACTGCGACGGGCAAGGTCTGTGAAAAAGAAGTGAGGAAGCAAATATGTCTGAAATATTTTAGGTATCTTTAGAAGTGCCGCATGAAGGTAACACTTAGAAAAGAAAATCAAGCATGGACATAAATACAATGGAGAAGTGGAAACCCTAGGGAGAGGATGAAAATTTGAAAAGAAAATCTTAAGATCTAGTACTGGATTTTATTAGATGCCAGGTCGGTGACAGAAAAGAGAGTAGACAAAGTGTAAGATTAATAATTAACCAAGGAGAGATATGGATATGCAAATTAAAAAACCATCAAGATAATTAAGAGTTGATTATAAAGCAGAAGGGTTTTTTTTTTTCTTCAAAGATTGGAAGATCATTAATTATATTGGGTTGCAGACACATTAGTCCCTTGGTCAGGCCTGCCTCGGTCTGCTCCCCCAATTCTTATTTATGGAACCTATCACGCTCAACCGCCTTTTGATTCTGATACTCCTGTTTCTTTCCTAATAAATAAATAAAATCTTATTTATTTGACAGTGGATGACAGCCGAGAGAGAGAACACAAGCAGGAGGAGTGGGAGAAGCAGACTCCCCGCTGAGCAGAGAGCCCAAAGCAGGACTTTAGCCTAGGTGCCCCTCCCATTTCCTTTTAATACACTTCCATGACCTGCCTAGAAGAGACTTCTTTATAACCAACTGATTCTATGCTAAGACAGCTTTAATTAGATGCCCCAGTGGTTCTAAGACCATCTTAGCCTGGTCTTTCTTGCATAAATGTTTTTATAAGACCATGCCTCCAGTATATAGTACTCCTCGATCAAGCTTGACCCTTCCCTGAGCTAGCTTATCATTCTTGGTGTCACCAGGCTAGACAATTCCCTAGAACTCTGGACATCCATTGTTTATCAGCCCTTCTATTATTGTGTTTCATCTCAGACATCTGGACTCAACACGTCCCCAGTTTAAGCATGGTATTCCCCTTACAAGACTCACTGTCCCAGTGAGTGGCACCACCATTCTGAGTCACCAGCTAGGATCCTTTCCTGACACTACACTGTCCTGCAGAGCACTATGTGAAAGGCTTCGTAAAAACAAGCACCCTAGCATATGAACCTTAAAGAAGTTATGGTTTACTGTGCCATGTACAAAGGACACAGTCTCAGCAAAGCTCTCTGTTAGATCTCAAGCTGGAGGATGTTTAAGAAGAGAGATTTCTCAAGTCTCTCCAGATATCCCCCCCCCCCCCCCCCCGCAGTGGATGGGCTTGGGCTGGTAACTGTGGTTCTCTCTGTTCAGGGTGAGGTCCTACCACAGTTCAGAAAGCCCTAAACGGGAACTTAAATACTTATATCGACATTCTGGAACTCCAGGACAATTAACTTGCCTATATGAACAAGGTTTTTAGAAAACTTTATCACCTAGATTAACATCCAGTTACGATATTTCCCTACTCTACAGGTCCATCCTGCTCCCCATCCAGAAGTTACAAATTAGTGGTGAAGCCTCCTAGATGAGCATCACATTCAGTTCTGTACCAATGACCAGTGCCTGGTGGTAAGCAGTTTCTTATCTTCCATCAATAGGTGACTGGCAAGGGGTCCAAGGGGTGGGCCTGGTAAGGATTACACAGCCATCTTGTTCTCTCTTGACTTCTAAAATCAAATCACATGACACCCACTGGTTTTATTTTCTAGATCTCTTTAAGTTTATCCTCTTGTTTCCATACCTATTGCTATCATCCTGATCCAGGTCCCTAAAATCTTTCCTAGGGACCACTGTATAGTTTACCATTCTCTACACTGCAAGGAAAGGGATCTCTTCTAAACAGAAACTAGATCATGGCATACCCAAACACATGAACCTGGCTTGAAACACTTTAGTAGATCCTCACTGCTTGGAGGCTGAAGATGGGAAGTCCTAGTATGGCCCACCGATCCTTGCATTACCTGGATACTTCTTAACTCTCCAGTTTCATCTCTGACCTTGATCTTCCACAGCACCTTCCTTCCCGCTCTCACCTCCCACAGACTGCTAACCAACGTGCTCCTCTGTCAGGGACCTTCTCCAACACATCTTAAGAGCTCAACTCAGCATTCCTTCCCCCAGGAGAGGCTTCTACAGTCATGGGACTAGCTCAGTTCTCTATTCCATACTGATGTAGCATCTGGAATCTTCTCTTCATACTCTGTGTACCTACTATAATTCTACATGTTTTTGTCCCTTCACTAGAATATCAGGTGCAAAGAGGGAGAGATTTTTACCTCAGAGTTTTAGTCACTGCTATATCCCAAATCAATAGTTGTTGGATAGAAGTGAAGAGAGATGCTCGATGTTGCAACCCTAATACCTAGCTCATAGATGGGAATCTGCAGGCACTGGATAAATAGGTGGAGGAGGAAGGATTGAGATTACAGTCCAGTGGGATCAATGTGAATGACTCCCTCCCTCTTCTTGCCTCTCAATTTCCGATTATCATGGCATGCCTTCCCTTTCATACTTTGTAGAAGAAGTCTGGGGAGCTGGATGAAATTATATTTTTAATCTTTCCATTCGATTTGATAGTACTGGCGTTCAAGGAGCTTTTAATCCTTTCTAAGCAAAGGGCTACTTGGAACTCCAACACCAGTAGATTTAGTTTCTTTACTGTTTAATTTACTAGCAGGTAAGGACTTCACAGAAAGCTTTTACTCCGAATGTGGATGTATTTGTGATTCAGAAGCTGACTGGTCATTTAGTGGGTGAGGTGGAAGATACAGGATGGCTGGGTCTCTGCCAAAAGGCGATAGAATATGTTTGTTCTGTTTTGCCCCGGAGGTTGGTCGGAGAATAAGGGTTAGAAGTAGGAGGGAGAGAGATTTGGTTTGTTGTAACATAAAACATTCCATAAATGGAATGTGCTGCCTTATGATGTGGTGAGGCCCACAGCTGAGGTTGTTTATAAAGTCCGAATGGCTAGTTGTCAGGGAAGTGACAAGAATAATTCCAGAACTGGGTGTAACATTGGATAAGATGACCTCCACATTCCTTCTCTGAGATTCTATATTTGGTGTAAAGTACATGTTGCATTTTAAGCTTGGGAAGAGGTAGTAAAACAGAGTATGATAAGGGAAGCTGAGCAGCCACAGAAGAATTTATTGTGGTGAATTCTGAGCTTGTAGCCCAGGAAAGAGAAATGAACCCAAAGCCCAGAGTAGTAGCTGTATAGATTTTATGACAATAGTTGTGACAAGAGAAAACTTATTAATGTGTGAGTGTTCACAGCTTTCCCTCCTCCCCATGTCTGCCCCCAAATAAACTTGGCCTTGGTTGCTTAGATTCTTTCATCCTCTGTTCCCTTCCCCCGCTGAATCTGTCATAGCTATTAAAAACCAGAGAGAGGGCTGGAAACAAGTGTGGACTAGCTGCCTCACAGGGCTGACAACGTACGATGGTGTAGACCCTGAGACTCATTCCCCATTGTGGAATTCCTTCTCTATTATCCTTGCTTGGGATTCTACTCTGGGAATACGCTATCATGGATTCAAGGCTTATAAGGATCATACAGACATTCTCAAAATAATCAACTGCTTCTGTAATCAATGACTCCGATTTTTCAGATGCCTCTTACTTTTGTGATCAATGCATTGCTCCTGTTCTTCAGGAGTCCAGCATGGGAAACACAGGAATCAAAAGACAGTCGTCTTTTTCCTAGTGAAACAGGAAGCAATCAGCAGGGAACTTCGCTGTGTTCCCACCACCCAACTAACTTACATCTGTACTCACACACTTTGTCTCTCTTACTTACCCTGTGCATGGACTCGCCCTGCTCCTAGGGTTAAACCCTGAACTTACTCCCTAAATCTCTCCCCTCCTTAACCAAATCATTTTTTTTTTTATTAACATATAATGTATTATTT
This sequence comes from Procyon lotor, assembly GCA_028646535.1. NCBI lineage: Eukaryota > Metazoa > Chordata > Mammalia > Carnivora > Procyonidae > Procyon > Procyon lotor. The sequence goes on along the minus strand of CM053607.1, from coordinate 39,344,440 downwards.
GGCCCAGGTCTGAATCATCAGGCTTACACATTTCACAGCACTCACCATAGCAAATAGCCTCCCCAATATCCATTACCCAGCCACCCTCAGTTTGTTTCCGGAGACTGAGTCTCCCTCCCATGCATCATTTCATTAGCATACAAACTTGCTGCTTAATTTCTCTCTCTCCTATCAAAACTCCTAAAATTTATGCTTGCTCCATTGCCATCAAAGTCAGTGGTCCAGTGTCAGTAGTGACACTGGTCCTCCCTCCTCCTCGAATGTTCCAACAGTTGGCTCACAGGACATCTCTCTCATTCTTTTCTTCATATCTCACTGGCAGTTTCTCCTCCTCTCTGACCTCAAGACCAACTGCCCAGATGATTTCCACCAGTATCCTGGCCTGCCTACTGACTTTCTCTCCCTGGAGAGCCACAGACATTTCAGAGAACACATTCAACCGAAACGCCTTATTCCTGTTCCCTGGCCGCTAGGGCATTCCCTTTTTGCAGTTATTCTGGCCCTAATCACTTGACTTATCACTAATTCCTTTCTCTTTCTTACATTTACACACTACTCCATCAGGAAATGCTGCTTATCTCTTTTTAAAAAAGATTTTAGTTATTTTTGAGAAAAAGAATGAGCGATCAGGGGGGAGGAGCAGAGAGAAACAGATTCCCCACTGAGCAGGGAGCCTGATGTGGGACTGGATCCCAGGACTCTGAGATGATGACCTGAGCCAAAAGCAGACACTTAACTGACTGCGCCACCCAGGCGCCCTCTGCTTTTAATATATATTCCGACTCCTAGCTCTTCTCAAAATGCCAAGTGCTACCTCTTGGGCTGTGTCACCATCTTCCCTGGATGGTACAAGAGCCTCTTTACCTGCTTTGGATTTCCTCCCTGCTGCTCACAGTTTCCTCACAGAAGCCAATTTTTTTTTAAAGGTGGCGGCAGCATATCTGGGCCAAAGCGCTCCTTGGAATGCCAGCCTTATGAGACAGAGGTACCTCTGAGTGAATTTAGAAAATAAACAAACCTTTCTTTAGGAGAATACAGCCCTCTGCTGGATTGCCTTCCATACGTGGTAGCCCTCTTTTCCCTGCGGGGCTTAAAACCCCCAAGTGGAAACCAGAGTAAAAGCTCCAATTTTTACAACCATCCAGAACGCCTCTGTGCACAGGGCCCCTCACTGCCTCTCCGTTCTCCCTGAACAGATAAAGCCTGCAACCACACTGGGCCTTCAGGCTCTTTTTTCTGTGGCTGGACCCCAGTATCCACATGACTCACTCCCTTACTCCGGCACTTGCTCAAACTGCCAGTGGATTCGAGGGCTCCCCTGGCCACCACTCACAACAGGGTTCTCACCATTCCTGCTCATCACTTACCTGACATCTGTTTAATGGTCTGTAGCTTCTACTTGCCACACGATGTTCAATAAATATTTGTTGAATTAATGTCTGATGACTTTTCATTGAAAGGCTTTGATAAAAGTAATGGATACCAATATGATATCTCAAAGGTCTGCCTCTCTCCCAGCGAAGTTGGGACAGAGCTTCTGGGATGACCAGAGCAGAGACTGAAACATGTGGAATCAGTGCAGCTGGAGCTGTTACCCATCTGAACCCCCTTTCCTTGGAAAGTGTTTCTGTCTAGGTAGGACTCAGGAAAAACAATTCAAAGGGACCCTTTTAATTCAGAAATAAATAAGGGATCTTGTGACCCAACTACTAGTTCTGCTATTAAAGTCTAGTTTGGGGTTTCGAAACGCAAACCAACAGCTAGCAATAGAATGCTCCTTTGACTACCCTTGTCTTGTGTGCCCAGGGCCTACGCTAATCAGGTTTCCTCACTTGATCCATCCATCTATTCCCCACTGCCTACCTTCTTTAGAGATCTTAAAGGGATAGCTGGGACTTGGGGATGTTGGGAGAACTCTCCTTTCGTTATATGACATGTCTTAAATATCCTGGGTCCTGGCTATGCCAACACTACTAAACATTTGGATAGTAATGAAGAACCACCATGGCTTGTGCATTTAGGTACTGTACCCTGCAGTGCCCTATCTTTCCTCCTACTTCAACAGGTAGCCCAATGAGACTGAATACTGCTCTGGTGTGGTTAGATTAATATAGCAGTAGACGCTAAGTAGATTACCCTTTATGGGTGGACCTTATCTAATCAGTCAATAGAAAAATACTGATCTCCCTAGGAGAAGAGGGAATTCTGCCAGCAGAGAATGCCTTTCGACTCTAACTACAACCCTCCTGGGTCTCCTGACTGTTAGCCTACCCTGCAAATTCTGAAATTGTCAAGCGTCCATAATTGCATGAGCCAATTACTAAAATCATCCCTCTCTCTGTATATGTATGTGTATACATCCTAGCGGTTCTGTTTCTCTGGAGAACCCCGACTCACACACACTCTGATAGGAAAGATATGTAGTATTCAAAAGTCCCAACTGTCAATGAAGAACTATCACAACAAATACCACTAAGGAGAAATGCATGGAGTTAAAGAAGTGTAAATCGAGGAGGTTTTCCCTATATAGGGAAGTCAGACGGTGTCCCTAAAGGAGTGGCTCTTGAGTTGTGATGCCAAGAGTAAGTAGAACTCAGGATGGCGGGAAATGACATTATAGGCAGAGGTAAGAGTTTGTACAAAGACTTGGGGACCGTTTCCTTTTAATATTTCTAGCACTTGGAGATGGAAACTATTATTGTCCTTATTTTATAGGTGAGAAAAACCAAAGCACGTGGAGGTGAAATATGTTGTCCAAAGCCATGTAGCCATGATGTCGGGGCTGAGATCGGGGGATGGACACTGGACGCCGAGTCAGTGTCGTCGGCCATCAAGCCGCAGTGCCCCAGTCCTACCGGAGAAAACAGCAGGGGGGCATGCATACGGAACTGTTTCCTGACTCACCTGCTACCAATGGACTCAGATGGGAAGGCCGTTACTTGCACTTTGTCCACTTACTCCTCATGGGTAGTATACACAAAAATCTGGGTCCTGTGCTAAATGTTGGGAGTTGAGAGGAATGTGATGTCGAACCTGGGAAAGCTCAAATGAAGGAACCGACATGTTTGCGTGCACAGAAGGAATCTCCTTTGCGAGGGGAAGCCATCACAGAAAGAAAGATGCCATGGACACACAGCAATGGCAGTCATGAAGGGAGGGTTTGTTTTACTCATAGATCCCTAGAAACGTGAGGCGTGCTATGCAGGGGGGCCCTATGGGGAAGCATCAGGGGCAGTCTGGGGGCAAGCACCTTAGTGCTTAACCACCTAACCAAGTGTGGTTTCCAGGGGAAGGAACAGTCTAGGCGGGGTAGGTTTAGCTAGCTTGACCAACTGTGGCAGACTCTGGGGTGTAGGCACTGTCCCTAGCTGTCTGCTCCTGGCCCTGGGGTGACAGGGCAGGGAAAGAGTGGTCCAGAGCGTGAAAGCCTAACAAAGGAGGTGGTGGGGACTATGGACTCTGGAAGGGTCGGTTTGCACTCAACAGGTATGCCTGCAGGCGAGTGAGTTGTGTGCCATCCTTAAGAATGAGCTACTCCCTGGCGGGCCAGTGCCTCCCAGCAAGGCCCCTTGATGTCAAAGCATCAGAACACAGGAAAAGGCGGGGTCAATAAACACACAGAGGAATATGTCAGAAGAGATGGGAAGAGGCTGCGCGGGCATAGCCACTAAGGCATTAAAGGCACCTAGTGGTTTGGGGAATGACAGAGTATGGTATAGCTGGAGATCAGTCTGCACGGCGCTGGGGGGACATGGAATTGCAGTTAAAGTACCTTGAGGAGGAACTTAGATTTTGCCTGGAAGCAATGAGGCACCATTAAAGGCTGCACCATCAGAGACCACTGAAAGCCAGCAATGCTTCAAGCGGGGCTCCCTTGAACTGTCCATTCGCTGTCAACCAGAAGCCCAGGTACAAATGCCTTAGATGTTTTCCTTTTTTAAATATTCGATGTATTAATTTCACACACGAAGAGGAACCATATTAAATCTCACTACATAATTAGCCAAACCACAAATACATTTTCAGAAACAAAGATGACTCATGTCATTTCCTAATTAAACCTTTCAAGGTTTAATTAAAAAGCATAATTTGGAGAAAACTAGTTTAGGAGGAATTGGGGCTTAGCAGTGTGAATGCGAGCGCACAGAGCTGCCTGGCCCAGCCTCTGAGGAGGGTGTGGGGACCAGCCCTCTGCTGGGGGCTGGGCTGTGCCCCCCTCGCGCAGGACACACGGTCTCAGAGCCAACGACGGAGCCTGGGGATGGTAAGGAGCAGCCTTCTATGTACACAAAATTCTACTACTTCGGTGCGCTAGATCCTGAGAACACACGGGGGAACAGGCAATACAGCAAAATACTGAGGACGGAGGAACCCACGAAGTGCCGACGGCAGGTTCCTCTCTGCCTGCCCCGGGCCGGCCACTTTATAGGAATCCTACAGCACTTCCTCACCTTGAGTCTGGGACACAGTGGGATTATGCCCATTTTTCAAACATGGAAATCAAGGCACAGAGGGGCGAGGCAGAGCTAAGACAGCTTATCTGGCTTCGGGGCCCTCTCTTCGAACTGCCTCTGGAAATGGGTGAGAAGCCAGTGAGCCCGCATTGAAACCCTGGCTGTGGGATTTCAAGCCTCCGTGGCTCATCTGTGATAAAGGGGCCTTGCAAGGTAGTGGTGAGGTGTGAATAAGAGAATGCACGGGAGTGGGCACCTGGGTGGCTCAGTCGGTTGAGCAGTTGCCTTTGGCTCAGGTCATTGTGAGATCAAGCCCCGCATCGGGAGCCTGCTGCTCTCTCTCCATCTGCCTCTCCCCGAGCTTGTGTTTGCTCTCTCTCTCTCTCTCAAATAAGTAGAAAATAATAAGTAAAATCTTAAAAAAAAAAAAAAAAAAAAAAAAGAACGCCCATGAGCCTGACACAGGGAGGCACACGACAGCTACTGAGCCCTACAGCAGGAATACCAGAATCACCAACAGGCCAGGTTAGTGGGTCCCAGCGAATTTTCACGACGGAGTATTTAGGAACACTATGGGGGTGGGTAGAGTAGCTCAGTGGCCAGTCAGCATTGAAGGGGAGTCCCAATACTGAGACCATCCTGCAAATTTTTCTAGTTTAAAAAAAAAACATGGATGGCAGCAAATATATTTAGAACAAACATTGTTTTCTTCTACACAATGTTGTCAGCGTCGTACTTAAAACCAGGTGAAGGTTTCCTAAATGCACTTACGACTTAGTTTTAAAATCCTTACCTTGGCTACCTGTGAGGCCCCGGAGGACCCTCACCGACGTCAGCTGGTACCTCTCTTCCTTTGCTAAGGACCACTTGGCACAGGGGCCACCCTCTGCTTCTCCGACAAGGACTCCATCTACACCTGGCACTGTGCGAAGCCCCGATACGCGGATTAGCTCATTTAATCTGCACAATAGCTTTATGAGGTGGGTACTCATGTTATCTCTGCTTTCCAGTCATGGAAAGTGAGGCCCTGACAGGTTAACCAACTGGCTGAAGACCACACAGTTAGTGGGTGGCGAAGCTTTTATTCAGACCCAGACACTCCTGCACCACGGTCCCAACATTCCGACTCCACACTCTACCCCATCCCCCCAGTCTGACATTGCCTGGCTCTCCAAGCCACTGCAAGGAAATGTTTGTCGAGCGAGGCCGGACCAATGGTGACGCGGGAATGGGGCTTAGTCACTGAGGATTGGAAGAAGCCCCCAGAGGAGACAGTCTGTAAATCCTAAATGTGCCATGAGACGTCCCTCCCTCTCTCTTCAGTTGTCTTCTCACATGGTCCTCATTGAGTCTGAAGCTCGACTTGAAGAACCAAACTGCCCTTTGCTGATGAGCTTCTACGAGCTTTAAAGGCTCTAATCTCCTGTCCCTTCCATTTAGTCTAGAGTCCGTCAATTTATAATAATTCCATTGAATTTCATCTTCATTATTCATCTTATCTATTCCTGCCTTCCCCTTCCCATGATTGCTTCTTAATTTTCAGTCCAAGACAAATGACAGGCAATACGATGACTGACCAGACACGTTAGAATGAATGTAACGTGCTTTCGTGCTGCTTGACGACCACAGAGGCTGCGTGGCTGTGTACCCAATGTCAACTGTCACGGCTCAGGGAGCCCTTTCCCGGACCTGTCAACAGCGAACTCTAAAAGATATAAGCTCTTTTTCTCCAGCGAGAACAGCACAGACCTTCAGCCCCAAGTATTCATGGATGTATCTGTAGTTCTCACAAGCCTGACACCAGTGAATTTAAGACAAGGGATCAAAAGAAAATTATTGAAAGGATGCACATTCTTCATGAAAGCTTTGTGTTCTGATTGGCTTATTTTGAAAAAATAAATATGCTTCAGGCAAACCTCTCTCTATATGTCTATATATACTTATTGACTATATCATGTATGTGATAGGCTATATTCACTCAAGCAGGTATAAACATCTCTTCAAGTCTTGCTAAATATACACAGTCTACTCTCACGATTCATGAGAGTTGTGTTCTATAAAGTCCCTGTGAACACTGAAAGAGCAAATACTGAACTGTTACTCCTAGAGGAAATACCGGTGAGGTTCCTGTGGGCCTCTGGTCAACTGATCAATAACCCTGTTTTATGTTTAAAAACATTTGATATGCATATTGTTGATTCATTAACAGTGAACTCATGGAGAGCACCATAACTCATGTCTGATGAAGCTTATCAACACACGAACTTTCTCCATAAAACACAGAATAGCCTCCTTCTGCTGAAGAACACCAGACAGCAGCTCAACACCATGCTTGGGTGCCATTTTAAAGAGCAAAATCACACAATAGAGTGTCAGTAAATAAACCACAAGAAGGACACATGTTTACAGCATGAGAGCTGAAATAATGCAGGCTTGCCCTCTTAAATCTCAGATGGGAACATACACACTGAGTGACTCAAAATTTTCACTACTCTGCCCATGTCCATGAAAGAATGGACACCAGAGAAATAAGAACAAGTATTGATTTGGTGGGTTACAAATTTTTTTGTACTTACTTGTATTTTTTCTGTATTCATTTCTTTGGTGTGTATTTGGGGATACATATTTTTGATGTATTTAGCTTTGGGGAGTTTCAGAGAGCCATTGCAGTGAGTAGGTGAATTAACAAATACAGGATCTGCCAATAATGAAAATTGACTCTAAATAGTAATCCTGTGCTTTCAGTTTGAGATTTCCTTCACATATGTGGGAGTGAATAGGCAACTGGAACATGTATTTGACATGGATCTGGACCCACACCCTCCTCCCCTATGAATTATTTAGTTCCTTAAACTAATGTTGGATTGGTGCTGGGATTAGGATCAATTGATGTGTGATGCATACCCTCCTGCTTAGTTGAGAAAATACTAGTAACTGGTTAAGGTAGCCAACTAGTAGTGGACATTGCTGGGACATTCTTCTAGCTCACAATGGTCCTCTTTAACTGCTTGCTCACCCTTAACTGCAACTAAGCTTACATATTTATACATTAATTCCTCTGATGGGGATGTAGTACTAAAGAAGCTCCAAACATTCAAGTTTGGAGGGTAGGTAATAAACAAGTTAAGATTGTTTCCCATTATCTTAAGTGCTATGAAAGAAACAATGAGAGGATAAAGACCAACTGGAAAACTAAGCCATTCCAAAAAAAAAAAAAAATGTGGCAGAAGGCCTATCTGCAGGAGCCCATGAAAGGACAGGTGAACCCAAGGGAAGAGCATGGGTAAAACAGGGAGGAGAACAAGGGCTTGGTGTCCATCATCAAGAC
>CM053607.1:39307008-39336558 GCA_028646535.1 Procyon lotor | reverse complement strand
TTAACCAACTGAGCCACCCAGGCACCCCAGATCTGCCTAGTTTCTAGTCACTGCATCGGATGCTTTTTATCTAACAGGGAAGCTGCTTGGAGGAGATAAGTGGGAACATTACCTTGCCTGGAAACATAAACTTTATCAAATATAAGTTGAGAAAATAATGCCTATCTTCTCTGATCTCCATAACATGCCCGCATACCAAGAGCTCATCTTAAATGTTTCTTAAAGATCTGCCAAGCTCGTAGTGTCACCTTCATTTGCAACCACCAGACAGACTATTAGCCTATGACACCTCTGCAGAGATACCTATTTTTGATGTATTTGACTTTGGGGGGTTTCAGGAAGTCATTAAAATATAAAACCTGATTAAGAAAAAAAGTGTATGCACTGGTTAAAAGATAAACTGGTAGCTCCCAGGGATCTCTCACTGAGCAAAATCAGGTCAGGGCCTGGGGACAACCTTTCCCTGGAGCCACAGCAAGAAATAAGGTTCAGCAATTACCACTCCTAATGGAGAGGGTCATCCTTTGGCAAAATACGGTGGATTAGAAAGCACTGATGTTGATGCTGATGGCTGCCAGAGCCGCTTGTATCAAAACTTACTTTTTCCCTCCAGCTTCATTTTCCCTCTTCTCTCTGAATGCCCTGTGAGGGGGAGACCGAAAGATACATTGGCAGGAACTTAATGTTGACTTGGCAGGAAGCCATCCATACTGCCTTTGCCATGTTTACTTAAGTAGGACGTTCTAGGACTCCACCTCTGCGGGACAATTTCTGTAGAGCCTCTTAGAGCACTGCTCAGAGTTGCAAGGTGAAGGTATTGCTTATTTATTTAAGATTCATTTGAGAGAGAGAAAGAGAGAACACGCACAAGAGGGGGAGAGAATCTCATGCAGCCTCCATGCTGAGTGCAGAGCCGGACGTGGGGCTCGATCCCAGGACCCTGACATCATGACCTGAGCTGAAACCAAAGGTCAGACACTTAACCAGCTGTGCCGGCCAGGTGCCCCGGAAAGTGAAGGTACTTTTTTAAGTGTCCGGTGAAACCAAGCGATATTGCCCCCAGGCCAAAAAAATTATTTTTCTCAGAGAGGCAATGCTTTGGTTTGTTTTTTCAAGGCTGTTAGATTTCGCAAGGGTCTTCAGCTCATTCACTGAGTATTTACTGAGCATTTGCTCTCCATCAAGACTTGGTCTATATAGAAATATGTGCATCCGCAAAAAAAAAGGTCAGAAGGTCAGTTTCCTGGCTTTTTCTACCACTACTCAAGAAACCAGTGACAGAGCTCCAGAGAGAAGAATCTCCATATCACAAGCACTTCCTACTCATCAGATTATGTCCTGCAATTCCCAGTGGAGAAGACTGACAAGCAAAAGGGAGCTTATGAGGCAAGCACACTTTCTCCAGGTGCCACGGCTGTAATGCTGGGTGAGGGCTTTAAGAGGGAAGAGCCTGGATCCTTTCTCAGTGGCTCCCCTCTGCTCTTTTATCAGAGGTCCCCAGTGGTTGGCCGGCCATGAAGGTGGGGTTTAGAGATGTAGTCTGCTTTCCATGCTGACTCCCTTCCCAGCTCCCCAGAGTGAGAGGGAAATAATAAAAGCTACAGGAAGTGTCAGTTGTTCCAGTCTTTGCCTGTAACACAGATCATTAAAAGAATGGATTTCTGCTCTTTCCAAACCCAAAGCTTCTTGCCCCACTGTGTTGCTGACGGGTAAAAAAAAAAGGGGAGGGGTGGAGAAATAATAGGTGTGCAGGAACGTGATTCATTGGTTCTACAAGTTGTGGCTCAGGTGAAAAGAAACCAGTTCCCCCAAAGCTCTCAAATGTATAGGATCATTGCACTGCTTTTCATATTACTCTGAATTCTTCCCTCCAAGATCTCAGTATTAATCTGTCTTCAGTGCAATCCCCTTCCCTCTGCTGCTTTTCAGATTTTCTCCCAAGGTAGAGCTGGTGAGGCTTCAAATTACCTTGACTCTAGCTGCTATGTACTTCATATGCATGTGGCTTCTTTCACTACAATGCTGTTGGCATGGAGAGGATGTTCATTACCAGTGGGGAGGTAGGAATAACTCAACCTTACTAAAACCCTCTGCTCCTTTTGATCAAATTTCAAAGCGTATTTGCATCTAGTTCACTCCTGTGTTCACAATGGGAATGCTCTGCAATTTCAAACTCTTCCTGGTTTTTGTCACCACGTGGTCTTGGCGATCTCTACATCGTGTCCTGAATTTAGAGACGTTCCATATTCTCTACCAACTAATCTACTCTGGTGACTTTCTCATCTGCTCAATTCTGCCCATTCAAACACAAGCAAGAAATGTGTTTGAAGACCAGTATTTTATCCTGCAAATTAATGCAAATTGGGATCCGTTTCTGAATATTTCTATTTACATATTTATTATGTATGTGTATGTAGGCGGCTGCTATAATCTTCAAATAAGTCTGGTGTTCTAGAAGATATGTATTGTTTACATTCTGAAGCTTATCATATCACTTTGCACTCTGATTCATAAGCTGAAGGGGGAGAACCTAGCTTACAGCATGCTGTCTTTCACCTTGACCCAAACCAGGATAAAACGAAACATGAATTAGACTCTGAAAAGTCCTTTTAGGTCATTCAGCCAATGGTGCCAAAAGTTTATTCATGCACATCATACCTGCCCCAATATTTACTTACTATTTTTTAATGAATTTTTTTCTTAAATTTTAAAAGGCTACTCTGTTCTACTACCATTAATGGAAAATCAACATTCCTTGCCCCGAAGAATATACCAAGTAATTAATACAATAAAAACACAACAATGTTTTTGCCAGAAGCTATTATATACTAAAAAGTTCTGATCTCTTTGTTTACAAGGTAGACCTACACAAGGAATTATTACTCAGCCATAAAAAAAAGAACGAGATCTTGCCATTTGCGACAACGGGTAGACCTACAAGGTATTATGCTAAGTGAAATAAGTCAGAGAAAGACAAATACCATAGAGTCTCATTTTTATGTGGAGCCTCAAAACAAAACAAAACAAAGTAGAGACAGACAAATAGAACAAACTGTTGGTTGCCAGAGGTGAGGGAGGATAGGCAAAATGGGGGAAGGCAAGTCAAAGATATAGGCTCCCAGTTATGGAATGAATAAGTCATGGAGATGAAAGGTGCATCATAGGGAATATAGTCAATGACACTGTAATAGCGTTGTATGACAGATTGTAGCTACCTTGTAGTGAGCAAAGCATAACATATAGACTTGTCGAATTACTATATTGTTTATCTGAAACTAACTGCATGTTAAGTATAATTCAATTTTTAAAAAGTAGGAGTAACACAAAGTGATTTCCAAACAAGCACTAACAAGATTTTATCTTTGCCTTAATCAGGATGGTAATGTTGAAAGTGAAGGGATGGAGGAACCATAATGTTAACATTTTAGCATGTTTTTAAAAGCATAGCTATCAGGATACATACGTATATATATTCAGGATGGTAGAGTTGAAAACAGAATGGCTTTATTACTCTATTATTTAATATACCATCTACTGGTGGTGTTATCTTCAGTGACACCAGTAGTATGCTTTCTACACTTTGGGAAACGTTGACAATACTATTCCTTCTTCTATTGTTGAAGAAAATAACAGCTCAGAGAAATTAAATGAATTGCTTATTGATGACAGAGCCAAACTTAGAACCCTGTTTAGGCCCATAATTAAGTGCTTTTTCTTTTTTTTTTTTTTTTTAAGTGCTTTTTCAAGTACACAACAATTCTCATTTGGGAGAAAAAAAAATGACATTTAAACATTATCTCTTGGTCTCCCTGTCATGATCATTTACCATATTGATTCAATCGACATCATTAATAGCTTGTCCCATAATCTAGCTCAGAATTCTTCTCATGTTAAGTTCATCTCTAAAAGGAGAGGAAAAATTGTTTATTTTCAAAGATACATATTCATAAATAAGGGAACTAATTTATATTTGTTTGATTGTGTTCATTTTGGTTTTGTGGTTTTGTGTTAGCTCGAGGGCCTATTATCTAGAATAACCATGAAACTTTTCTTTTTAAAAGAGAAAAGGTGGGGCATGCTGACGTTCTTTACTGAGAATAATAGTTATAGTGAGTGAAGAGGATGTGAGTCTAAAGAAATAATTTTACTGAATGGGCATGAAACCTATTGTTTCATGATATGCTGGTTGGCACAGACTTATACTCTAAAACACCATCCTGTATGCAGATAGAAACAGATGGAAAGACAAGTGAAAACAAATACTAATTTTCATGTAAAAATGTCTGACTTTTGATCAAAAGACGCTTTACCAATACCCCAAAGTTTGCATTTTGTTTATGACCAAGTATATATTTTTATATATGTATCTGTGATAGAATAGTATCTTAATATAATATCGATAGTGCTTTTTTTGGGAACACAGCCTACTTCCCGTTATTCTGTAACTCTTCTCCTTATTCAGGTAACAGGTATTGTATTCTGTACAAACTATTTCAAGTAAGAAATGACAGAGCAGTATGTAGGTAATGAAACAGTCAAGTTCTTGGCTTTTAGATCTCAAAAGGGCTGGGCCAGGGTATAAATAATGGATTCTTAAAGAAGAGTTGAAGAGTCAAAGTAACATATCATCAAACTTGATCAACCCTCTCCCAGAAGAAGGAAAGAAAGGAGTAAGTCACAAGAAAAGAAGAAAGTTTAGACAATGAAGAATTTCTGAGAATGGGCCCCAGTGTCTATTTCATGCCTCACAAAGTAGTCTAAGTGCAGGATGGGGCAGACCACTGAAACCTCCAGCTAAGTTTGGAGACTTTGAGAGCAGAAAGAAATGTAGCCTCATCGTTTTCCAAAGTGATCCTTTTCCAAGAACTCAGGAAGAAATGGTTGCCTGATGGGTCCAACAGACAGAGTGAGGGCATTTTAGTGTGAGTCTGAGCGGGGCACAGGAAGGAGTGAACTTTTCTCCATGTAAGTGTGGCAGGAAAGTGACATAGAGAATGGATGGAGTGCAGGGTCTTATTGTCAGGATTAGAGGGATGCGGTAAGATACTGCCAAAACCAATGAATGAGGATCAGGAGAAATAAAGGCATCTTGGCAGATGTCACTATACGTGGAGAAGGACAAGGATTCAAGTGCCACCACCCAGAAGCCATCTTATAAGTCCTCCGACTAAAACTGAGACATACAACCAGAGTGGGAAGGATGGAAGATAGTGATATACTGAATTAAATAATTGATTTATGCTACCTAGAAAAATCAACGTTCTACAGAAATGGAAAAAAGGGCCATTTGTTTTTTATTCCAGGTTGGAATTGTACCTGCTGTTGATACATATAATTTGAGATTCTATACCCAGAAGATAGACAATACAGTATACTACTGCCTCCTTCATAGAAATGGGAGAAAAACAGGGTTTAAATATATCTTTCAAGTGAATTTTATCTTGGAATTTCTGACAAAACTGACTATGATTGCACCAGCTTGATTGGAGTATTTTAGTTAACATACTTGAACTCACTAAGAATAAGAACAAGGTACTAGAAAATAGTGGTAAAGGGCAAGATCTAAGTCACATCACTATTAGAGGACTAGCCAAGACACAAAATCAAATATTAGAGTTCTTTAAAATACATTAATAAGGGACTATTCAATACCTGTGAGCACAGAGTCATGACAAAGAAACTCATCTTCTTTGAGGGGTATGCAATGCCTGGGCAGAATTGATGCAAATAGTCACAGCTCAATGCCAACACTCAAAATATTGAGTTCTTCCTAATTAGTATAGGTTATAGCCCTCTGACTTTCTGGTGGGAGGGGCTAACAAGGCTCTTTTGATTTCTGGATCAAAATAGTAATCACCCTTAAGCTGCTATCATACCTTTTAAAATCTTTGGATTTGTTACCAGTTGGTTTAAGTTACGGTAAGGTGCAGTAACAAGGACCCAAAATTTCAGTGGCTTACAAAAGCAACACACTGATATCATGGCAGAAAAGAAGAGAGAGAGGTGCTTGGGAGGCTTAGTAGGTTGAGTGTCAGACTCTTGGCCTCAGCTCAAGCATTGATCTCAGAGTGGTGAGTTCAAGCCTTGTGTTGGGTTCCACACTGGGTATGGAGCCTCCTTACCAAAAAAAAACAAAAAACAAAAAAAAAAAACCCAGAGAAAATGGTAAACCAAGCTATGGCCAATGGCTCTTGAAGTTTGAAGTTTATTCATACTTCATTGGTCAAAGCAAATCATGCAATTCCTGATATGGGCAGGGTTGTGCAAATCTCCTCCAGGGAAAGGTGGCAGATATTTTTAATCTACCATACATACACTTATTCTATGATTACAAGAGGATTTTTTTTAGCAACCTATCTATAAAATTATTATTATTATTTTTTAAAGATTTTATTTATTTATTTGACAGAGAGAGAGAGATCACAAGTAGGCAGAGAGGCAGGCAGAGAGAGAGGGGGAAGCAGGCTCCCTGCCGAGCAGAGAGCCTGATGTGGGGCTTGATCCCAGGACCCTGAGATCATGACCTGAGCCAAAGGCAGAGGCTTTTACCCACTGAGCCACCCAGGCGCCCCTATAAAATTATTTTAAGAAGAAGATGGCTTGACTTAGAAATTTGCACTTTAACTTGTGAGAAAAGAAGTACCTACTTTGATTAACTATCATATTAAGGATGCCTATAACAGCATTTGATATGTAGAAGTTTTTAATAAAAGTCTTCCAAATCATTACTATGCATGGATTATTATAAATTAAAGACCTTCCAGTAAGAACTAAAATGTCATTTCTTTTCTTCCAAGCTATCTCAAACTTTCACATCAGATTTGGTTCTTTGGGTTGATGTTAACAGAAAATAGCTGGTGTGTTTTTGAAGCTAGCACTTCATAATTTTTTTAACCTAGGCAAGCTACCACCAGATGAATAGTGGTACCTGAAGGGGAACTACATAGACAACTTGCAGGTATTGTTAGCCGCATTAAAAAAAATTATAAAGTGTGGGAAAATGTGTAGCTAGCTTTCACTATATTTGAATGATGTTATGCAATTTAGACCAACATTTAAAGCAATATAAACTTGAAGATACTGTTCTTTACCTTGTCAATCATTGTTTAATTGATGCGTGCTTTACTAACAGACTTGAATAACCTACTTTCCTATTTTAAGAATTTGATGAGTTCAAGAAATGTTTCTAGTTTCTACATTTGAACATTTTGAATAAAAAAAAGACCTTGAGGTAGACAATAGACTTTTTTTTTCTGTTTGCCTCCATTCATCTAGTTACAGTGCCCATAATTTCTTTGGGTATTCACCCCTCACATATATTCAGGCAGTATGATTTCAATGGCTCTACCTTTTCTTCCAACCTAGGAGGAGTCACATGACCCATTCCTGGCCAATCTGAGTTTTGTACTCTCTTGGCTACTCATCAATGGTTCAGGAATAAGTCCAAGTTGGGCTGGCGTTTTATTTGAGGATTTTTATTAGAACTATTGAGAAATGATTCTTTCTTTCTTCTTCTGGAGTGGATTCAAGGGTGGGATGGAAGCCTGGGAGGCATCTTGATGGAACTACAGAAGAGCCTTCCTGAGAACAGAACTCACACCAGGGAAAAGAGATCAAAAGTGGGAAGAGTCAAGTGGTGTTTTGGTTACACATTTGGGTTGCCTGGACCCAAAAATATGTCTGAAGCATATTATTCCCTGGCCTTTTCAGTTATGTGAGCCAGTCACTACTACTCTCCCCTATCCCCCTACCATCCTTTTAGAAGTCTGTTTGAGTAGGTGTTCTTCCACTTGCAACTAAAGTTTTTACTAATATACTTGTCCTTCTGGTAGACATAGTTCATTCCCCTCTCTGTATGAAAATGACCCAAGAGGGGATGGTGGGTCAGAATCACGGGGTATTGTATGATTTTATTTAAATCACAAAGGTAGTATGAAGCCATGGTTTGTGGAAACCTTGCTCTCTATGAAGTATTAATTGTGGAAGAATATAATAAAATCCATACTGGCATGGATACTGTCTCATCTTTACTTCATTTTTTTATATTCATTTACTCCTGTGCTTTACAGTATGAAGAATTCCTTATTTCTATAACCTCAAGATCCAATACCATACCTGGCCCAAATTATGTATGTAATAAATGGTTGAACAAAGGAATGCATGCATATTCCTTA
This sequence comes from Procyon lotor, assembly GCA_028646535.1. NCBI lineage: Eukaryota > Metazoa > Chordata > Mammalia > Carnivora > Procyonidae > Procyon > Procyon lotor. The sequence continues at coordinate 39,328,384 of CM053607.1, read as the reverse complement.
TTAGAATTGATGCCTAGTATAGCAAAAACTGCCATCAAAGGTGCATTCTTTTACTTCAATCAGTTTTGTAGCATAAGCCACTGACTTACTAAAGGTCTATGAAGAAGTAATCCTATTCACAAAACTTGCCAAACACCAGCTGTTGAATGGCTTAGAAAATGTGTGGAAGGCAGGAAATTCCAGGAAGAAGGGACAACTTGAGGAAAGTAAAACAAAAAAGTCTTCGCAAACTCAGAGATATACATTTCTTGTTCCAGAATCACCCAATGTAGATTTTAAAGCAGCATTTTGCCTCTTCAAAACATTATTTAAAATATCTTTTCCACAGTTGTCAATAACTATAAAGAGTCTGAGGTTTCACCCTCCCAACTGTAAGCTAATAAGATAGCCTGCTACAGTTTCATGGATGCTGGCAGAATATATGAGATGCCTAGATCAGAGACAAGGGACTCTTACTCATGGCATAATAAGCAGTGTAAGCATCATCATGACTGTCAATTTTCCTTGCCCCAAATGTGTGTGGGGCAATACAGATGGTCCCAGATGGATGTCTGCAAATGCAGTGGCTTATGTTACAGGAGGAGAACCCTGAGATTAGGGAACCCAAACCTTTTTTAATGGACAATAATTTGCTTGTGCTTTGCTCTGGAGGGAGATATTATTATTATACTGGAGAGTTAGTAAGGCTGCTCTCTGCTGTGGAGGAGAGGCTATCTATTTCCTAAAGTTGTTCATCATATAAACTTCCTTCGGAAGAGAGTTTGGAGTTGAAAGCTAAACACAAAAGACATGCTGTAACACAGGAGACCCCATAAGAATTGCCTCTTGCAGAAATAACAGAATAATAGAAATAACAGAAATTATAGAAATAATAGAAATAACAGAAAATCTAAATCAAAAAAGTCTGACTTTATTAAACTTTGGATATTTAATGTCCTCTCAAATAGAACTCCTATAGAAAGGGACGTTATATAAAGCCAATTTGATTCTGAAGCATCCTAAAGAATAAAAAGCAAAAACCATATTGCTTTTTTTGGGTTGTTGTTGAGAATCATTTTCCAAAGAAAGTTAGATTCTTTTGAATTTGGTTTCACTAGGTTGCATTTCAATACACTTCTTCCTGAGTTTGTTTGGGTGGTGCTTAGAGAGGGGAAAAAGTTGATGCCCAGGTAGAATTTATGATAAAAGAGTACAAGAATTGATGGAGAAAAAGAGGTTGAGCTGAGAAATGAGTAGTTAAGAGGACTGGAAATACAGGTCTGTACCTTTAGAAGGGGAAAATTAACCAAAGCAGAGGGCCAACTGGCACAAATGAAGTAAACAGTAGTCACCTAGCCCTTAAACACTGTTTTAAACAAGAGTTAGAGTGTAAGTCAACACTTTACGACTAACAGTATTCTGTAACACCCAGCACGAGTGCTTCTAGAGCCAGAGAACGATCAGGAGATTTCAACCAAGAAGAGCTTTACCCAAATGTGCCTTGTTCATAAGTAAGGCAAACAGAGGGCACAAGATCATTGCGGCTTTGAGACTCAAGTCATAGATGCAACCCTAATCTTAAAAAAAAGAGGGGAGGGGCTTTATTGGTTCTATGGATTTCAATTTATCTACATGAAAATTTCTTTTGGATTTTACCTTTTGTTAAAAGTATAAAGAATCAGGAGAGAGTGAATCTATTTAACACCACCTTATTTAAAAAACAAGCATAGCCAACACATGCAAATGCTATCATTTTTAGCTTTCTTTGTAAACATAAATGAAAATAGTAGTTCTTGCATATCTCCAAGTTCTCAAATTCTAGAGGGTACTAGAAATCCTGTGACTGTGTTCTCCCAGTCCTGAATGTATTATCAAAACATCGTTTTAGAATGAAAATCTGGGTAAGTCCCCTTTTAAATCTCTTCAGAGGCTTTCCATTTCATTGAGGATAAAAACCTACCTCTTTAAAAGCATGAATGGGATCTTCCACCAGCTGGTCTTTCTTGGGTGCCCTCCCCCACCTTGATTAGATGAGTTGGGGGAAATAAGGGATATAATTTAACTCTGACTGAAATATACAAAACAGAAACAGTCAATTGTGTAAAGCAGGAGGATGTGTTCCCAGGCTATTACAATAATCCGGGCAAGAGATGATGGCAGCATGGGGCAGGAGAGCAATGGTGACAGTGATGGGGGCTGGACATAATTTTTCAGAGAAGCAAAAGGATTTTTCTGATGAACTGAATGTAAAGCTTGAAAAAAAAAAAGAGAAGTTTTTATTCGTTTTTTTTTCGTTTTGGCTTGAGCAACTGGAAGAACAGAATTTCTCCTTACCAAGATAGGAAAGATCATAAGAATTCAGGCTGGTGGAAAAAATCAGGAGTTCAAAGTTTGCATTTGAGATGTCTGTTAGAAACCCAAGAGGGAAAGCATACTTTACTTTACTTAGACATAAAATCTGGATTTTAGGGGAAAAGTCTGGGAAGTTACGGGAAGGTTTCTTACCTCTAGGTAAATAAGTGAGAGTCATCAGCATAGAGCTGGCATTTAAAAGCATGAAACTGGGTGAAACCATCAAGGGAATGAGTATAGATAATGTCCTGGGTTGAGTCCTGGGGAACATCAGAGGACAAGATGAAAAGAAACAGCCAAAAACACCGAGAAGGAGAGGCAAGCAAAATAGGAGGAGAATCTAGAGAAGGAGCAGCTGCAGCAAGGAAACTTTTAAGAAGGAGGGAACCACACCACGTCAAATGCTGCTGGCAGATTTAGTAAGAAAAGGACTAAAGAAATTGACCAGTAGATATGGCAACACAGAAGTGATGGGTAAACCCAGGTTTTGTAGGATCCAAAGCATATACAATTTGAAGACTCTTGGATTTACATATAGGACCTTATCTCTTGGGACCTAGATATGGGACCTCGAAAGGGCTTGTGAAAATGAGGATCAATGAAGCCTAAACTTTCCCAGTTTCAAGGCAAAGTTGCCTCTGGTGATGGTCACTGATGCATGTGGAAAGGATGCTTTGGAGTGGTCAAGAGAGCCTACTAGTGTGAATCAACAAACATGGGAAGGGAGGAAATGAAGACAGAGAGTGGAGACAATGCTTTCAGGGAGTTTTCCTATGGGGGAGGAAGAAATGGGGTGGTAGCCAGGGGTAATATGGAAGTTAAGGGAAGGTTTCTTTTTGTTTTTCTTTGCTAGGAGATGAAAGCATAGAAATTGAAGATGCAGGTGAGGAGATGGTGGTCAATTGATGGACTAATATCCCTGAACTGGTGGAAGAGAAGTGGGATCCATTGTAGGAGAGGAGAGGATGCTTTAGAGGGAAGCATGTTTTTCCGCTAACTGAAGGAAGGTAGATGATGAGCACACAGCTAGATGTGGTCAGAATCTGTGGAAGTTCTGTTTTTATCGCATCTTTTTTTTTTTTCCTTGTAAAGGGAAACAAAGACAGAAGAGAAGGAGGCCTAGAGAGGGGTCTGTTGGAGGTTTGGAAAGACATATGAAATAACTCTCTAGGGGCCTATGACAGGGAATGGACTGAAAACAAGTTGGGAGGATTTCTGGACTGTACTTAAAATCCACCGGAGGTTAAAATCCACAACCTTAGAGAAAGACTGGTTTCTAGGACTATATTTTTCTCTAGCTATTGTCTGCTGCCTCAGTGAAGACAGAAGGTTGGTATATTATTAGATTAACCAAGGATTGTGTTTACTAAGGCACTTGTGACAGGGTGGGAGAGGCAAAGGTCAAGTCCACTTTCAACATTCCAACTAGATGAGATTTCTTTCATTTCTTCATGCTGTTTTCTCTAGATCTTCCTCTACTCCCCTACAAACTCTGTCTTCCACTGTATCTTGGCTAATTACTACTTATCTTAATGCCACTTCCTCAGGGAAGTTTTCACTTGCACAGACTAGACTGTAGAAGGGTCTCTGTCACTCTGACCTCCTTCTTCTGTAAAAGACACTCCTTATTCAACTTATGACCTTCATACATGACCGAGAGTTTCCCAAGACCAGCAATAATATCTACCTCACCCATGCATCTTGCCTCCAAGGCTGGCATAAAGCATGGCTACATGTGGTCCAGTCACATGATTCATGCATCCAACATAAACACTGTCGTTAGAACCAAACTCCTGCTTCTTGGGCTCTAGGATGCCAAGGTCCAGGACTAGGAGTGGCAGCCACCAAAGCCACAGTAACAATGACCAAGAAGTAAGCGGCTACCTTCTTTTTTTTCTTTCTTTTTTTTTTTTTTTTTTGGCTACCTTCTTTTCTGTAACTTTCTGAAACAGTTCCAATCAAGTAAGATTTACATTTCAGTTGAGCAAACATTTATTGAGCATTCACATGGTCCGAGGGCCTATGCTATGTGTTTTATAATTATATCATTTAATTCTTAAATATCTTTATATGCATTCAGACTGTAGACTTCACATTAAAAAAACCAAAAAAAGCCTCTCAGATGAGCAGGACATTATACTCACTCACTGACTCACCTTTACGAATTTAATAGTTACTTAAATACTGAATGGTTGGGCTGCCCAGATCTATGCATTTAGATAGCTTTTTGTTCCTTCTTTTAACTCAATGGATATCAAACCTTTGAGAGCATTAGAATTATGATACAGGTTTGAACATATAAAACCATGTACTATAGGTACAATTTAAGAGATTCCCAAAGGCAATTTTTTTTTTTTACTATAATTTGTTCTCACAGTTCTGCTGGTTTTGAAACCTCATTCCCTTATAATTGTCTGTTCCTTAAGTATAATAACTCTAACTATGTGTTGAGTGAAAAAAATAAATATTTCAATTAGCGTAGTTTGCTTTCTATCAGAGGTACTCAACAAATCCATTATTGAGAAGTTATTAAATGGCAGGAACTTGAGAGTACAAAGGTGGAATGCACAGTCTCCTGGGGATAGGTGGGCAAGAATGTAAGTTACAAGATAATAGTGCAGGCTACCTACAAAGGTACAGAACTAAGATGCTGGCAGAAGGCCAGGAATGGGTGGTGTTTCAGGGTAAGTAGGAATTATCCTGATAAAGAGAATCAGGGACTGGGATTACAAGTATGCCAGGCAAAGGAATAATGGTCTCCAAAGGACTGGGTTAAGGAGAAATAAAACTAGTCATTACAATTGTTCTAGGAATCACCTTACTTCATTGTAGGAAAGAAACCTGGGTTTCCCAAAAGTTCTTCCATTAAAAACAAAACAAAAAACGAAAGAAAGGAAGGAAGGAAGGAAGGAAGGAAGGAAGGAAGGAAGGAAGGAAGGAAGGAAGGAAGGAAGGAGAAAAGAAGAAAAGAAAAGAAGAACCTTATCTTCTTCCCGAGCTTGAAGATGCCTCCATCCAAAAGAATCAGACCTAAACAGTTTTTTGTAGTTGGACCCAGAGATGTAACAAGATGAAAAGCTGGTGACCAGAAAGTAATGGTCCTACAAAAAACTTCAGGGCCCTCACTCCTGGGTTACTGGGAAGCCCATTTCTTGTCACACTTATGTTCAGCCGACATGCACTAGATGTGCTTTAAATTAGGTAAGTGACTCTGAATGAGATCTGGACCAGTGCCATTGAGAGAAATGCTGAGAAGTCCTAGGCCAGCTAAGAAGTACTCTCACATATTTCTCAAGAGCTCTGTCCCTTGTAGCACATAGTCACTTTGAAGGAACAGGTTTGCGTGCTAACTCATCTTTCATTAAAACTTCATCCCTTTCTTGGCTTGCTGAATTGAGAGCTAGGCCCTAACCCTTGGCCCTCTTATTTGTAAGGATACCACCGCTTGATTACAATGCAAGACAATTCAGAAAAATCAAGAACAATGGTCTTTTGTTTGAGAAAAAGAAGCCAATTGATTTTAGAGATCAGGCAGAGAGATTCCAATTACACATTGATGAGCTAGGTAATTTCAAGCTTAGAAGTAGAAAAAAAAAACAAAAAACACCCCAAATCACAATTGAAGTTATCAAACTCTGCACGCAGGTACTGATAATAGAAATGGTCTTTTCTTTCAAACTAATTGATCTGTTTGATTTTGTGTTGTGTAGTGGTACTCACAAGCTGGTACAGTAGGAAGAGGAACTCAGCAAGCAAGATGACCAAGAGGCAGACAGAACCTTTAAGAAATTTTCACCTTTTTCTGTTCCATTTTTTCTTAAGAAAACAGAGTAGCCCATTTTATGTCATGATTCACACACACACACACATGCACACTCTCTCTCTCTCCATCTAGACAACTATCAAGCAATTTGTCACACATCACTGTCACTGCTTAGTAATTCCTCATTCCTAAGTTTCTTTAATTCAGAATGAGTTTAGGGTCCCCCATTTCAAATCCAGGTATAGTCATGGGATTCCATATATGTTAGAGTAAGATATTAGCATGACTTTGACAATCACTATAGCTGTAGTTTATTCTGTTCTTGACCTTTATATGCAACTATTAGTCTTAGCACCCTTTGAGTTATTATTTATTTTTTTTTTTGGTTTAATTTTTAAGCTACTACTTACTGGATATTTCCTACATGCCAGGAAACACACTGAATGCTTTTGTATATATTTTCTCATTTAATCCTCATAATATAATGAGTTAAATATTATTGACTCCCCTTTTGTAAAGTTAGAAAAATAAGGCTTGGAGAGGTTACGTAATTTGCCCAAGGACACCCAGCTGGTAAGGAGCAGAGCCATGACTCCAGGGCTCATGTGTCTTTAGACCCGCATACTTGAATACTCTGCTCCTCTAAAATGAACTTCCTATGCCATCATCCAACAGGGAAATCAGTTGTCTCCTGCAGTAATGAGTAATCATCGCTAGAGATGCACAAAGAACAAACTGAATACCATCTGTTCAGAACACTGTAGAAGGCACTCATACATTACGTAGCACATTGGTCGAGGTAGCGTCTGAAATACCTTCCAACTGATACATTATGGTAAAAAGTAGGCATTTGTTTTTAAAGTTGGCATATTTTGGAAGTTGGATTTAGGATACTGAGTTGGTGGCCCTATTAGACCATTGCCAGTGTCATTAGGGAAGAAGCAGATGGGAAGGAAAGACGCAGTCACTCAGAGAATTCTTCAGTTTTTCCACATGTCATCCCTGCTTCTAGCCTGCTTAAAAATTGTCAGTCCTGCAAATGAGCTCTCTTTCTATATGGTCCTGTCCTGGTGAGTGATTTTATGCCTTTAAAGAAAATGTGGGGCACCCCATTTGAGCTGCAACGATGTCTCTAAATGGTCCTACACACACTGCCATCTTACTGTTCTGTGTGAGAGTACAGCTCCCCCACCAAGTTGAAAGATGTTCTCTAATTTATAAACAAGCAGGGAGAACAGCAGGACAGCAGAGCTAGGTCAATTATAATAGCAAATGTGGATGAGCTACTATCCCCAGAGAAAACCTTCATTACACACCACTCAAAAAAAAAAAAAAATTAAGATTCTGAAAAAAACAAAATGACCGATCTGAATACTAATGCCCTCACCTCTCTCTCTTCATTTAAGTGGGAAACCATCTTCTTTGTAACTTTCATCAGTTTTTATTTTACAAAAGTAAAATCCTAACCTGTATATTATAGTTAGTCATCTATCCACCCATCCATTCATCCACCCACTCTGTACGGTCCTGTAAACACTATTCTGGGCCCTGAGGATATAATAGTGGGATAGGATGAAAATGATTCCTGCTCTCACAAAGATCACTGTGTAGTGAGAAGGCAATTATGTAAAGTATGAAAGATACAAATACATGGCAGGGGCTCTTAACTCACATCTAGCTGATCAAAGAAAACTTCATGGAAATAGCTAATGACCAAGTTGTTTCCCAAAGATGAGCTGGAATTCTCTAGTCCAAGCACATATGTATGAGATTTAGGGGAAAGGACAAGGGTTGCCTAGAGAATTTTGTAGTATAGGAAACATCTGAGGAAGACAACAGAGTCCAGGGCTGCGGGGAACAGAACACCTATTAGTTTCCATGCATCTCCTCAGACACACAGTCAAGCGTCCCAGAAGGGTAGGTCATTTCTTTTTTTCTTTTTTACCCCCACATAATTCACTGATTTAAAGTGTACAATTCAATGACTTTTATTATATTTACAGAATTGAACAACCATCATCATAAGCACTTTTAGAACATTTTCATCATTCCAAAAAGAAATCGCATCTTCCTTAGCCGCCATTCCCTAAGGCAATCAGTTTTTAAACATGTAAGCGACCTTCAGAAATAGAAAAGGCATAACTGTCAATTGCCATCTGTTGTCCAGAAAACAAACAGCCAGAAACTCAACTTGTGGAATCAAGAATGGCTTTCTACGTCTTCTGTGATAGAGAGGTCTCTGTGTGTGTATATGCATGTGGGAGCAGGGAAGACAAGCGCGTTCTAAGAGATCCTAGAATGATGAGTCAGATGCTCCATTTTTAGCTCTAAAATAAGCTCATGAAAACAGAAGTATTTATTTTTTAGAGCTGATCTTTTGAGAAAGGGGTTTGTCTTCTGTGGGTTTGTTTATATATTAAGCAAAAAACATGGAATAGTAAAGAGGGAGTTTGGAAACTCCAAGCATGAGTAAGGACAGTTTTTCTATCCAAAACAACTGAACAAATGACTGTCAAAACAAGAACTGGAAGGGAAACATGTTCAAAGTTTAGAATTTGCCTATGTCCCAGGGCTCCAGGATGCCAGACCAAGGATCATAGGGTCAAGCCAACTAGAACTCCACATAGGTTTTGGGGGAGGTTCCCCAAACAAAATTAACCAGTGCTTAGTTTTATTATAGACAGTACTAGAGAAAACTAAAGACCTCAATGAGAAATTCTAGGTCTTTCTGGTACCTGAGTGGCAATGACCAAATGGTTTAACTAGGGAAATAATTTTCCCCCTTCTTGGCCATACCAGGACAGTTCCACAGAGTCTCAAGGAGAAGAGCATCTTAAAATTTCCCAAGTACCTCCAAAGCAGGGATATATAGTGAAGAACCTACTGGTATTACTTGAGAGGTCTCATAGTTGAAGAAAATATAAATGTTTTAGGTCCTTGGGTTAGGTACTGGTGACTAAAATAGTGGCTCATCTCTAGAGACTGGACACATACTGATAGCCATGGATGAGACATCATTCTCTAAGATACAGAATTTCTCCCATATAGGACATAAATTATATATCCCTACCAACTGAATCCTATTAGTTTACTCCTTGAAGACTGAACTTAACTACCATTTCTTTATGAAAGCTTTACCTTAACTCATAGTAATCTCTGCTTTCTATAAACGTGTAGCCCTTGACCATACCACTTATCTGCCACCAAGAGACTACTCTGTGTTGCTCATTTTCCTTTGATACTGACTCACAGACAAATTGTGACTCTCCAGATTATAGTCCATTTCAATAGCAGAACATCCTGTGTAAATAATGGATTAAAATAACGCACTGGAAGTTCAGAATCCTGACTCTGGAATCAGGATGACTTTCTTTTGGTTCTTAAATCTACTGTATCAGCAAATAGTCCAGTTTCTCTCAGTTCTAATTTTCCAATTCTATAAAACAAGTAGTTATTCAATTTACTCTGGGTATTGTGAGGATTCAACATGACAGGTTAGTATTGCCAAACATTTACCCATGGTTTATCTGGGTATTTTCTTTCTTACTCTGGCCATTCCTCTAATATAGGAGCCACGTTGGTTTTGCTCACTGTCTCAGAGAAGAAACACCATGAGAGAAGGCAGAGAAAACAGGAGTCTTATGGTACTTATTCATGTTTGAAGAGCTTAGCAGAGAAGGTATTGGAAATGACTCAAGACATGATGAGGAAGAGTGAGCTTTTCTCATTTCTGGAACAGGAAAAAAGTTGATTGTACTTGGGGAGGGATGAAGCACAGGTAGGGGGTGACAAATTAGGCATTGGCCAGTTCCTATCCCCAATTCCATGAGCTGAGCCTAGAGGAAAGGGAAAAAGAGAGAGAAAGATTTGTGCTATCCAATGTATCCCAATGTTGGGAAGAACCCAGGAGGGACAAGGCTCTGGGTAAGATTAACTAACTGATGTATTCAGGCAGTAAGACTACAAATTGTTTTAAGGAGGTTTTTTGCCCCCATGGGATGCAAGAGCAGAACAATTGTCAAGAGTGCGATGCAGACAGCAAAAAGCATCTTTGGACATGAAGAAGGCTTGCAGACCAGAACTCAGGGTATCTCATTAGTGATCTGCGATGACCAGGGACCATCAGACAATGGACGCCACATTGGATGTCAGTGGGACGAAGATATCAAGTGCCATATGGACAAGCCCCCTTTGTATAGGATGAGCCCTGAGGAATTTATTCTGGGTGTCCCAGCTGGTAGTTTAAGTTCTGTCACTCTGTCCCACTTTGGTGGAATGAGAGCTAAAATTAGATATGAAGTTGCTACAGAAAAATAAAGATTCTATATCTTAAATATTTGTATTATACAACTCAAATTGAGTTGGGGTTGAAATGTATGCACACTAAATGCCATAAAATGCTTGGGTATATGATGAGTTCTCAATATTTTGCCATCAATCAATAACGGCTACACCATTATACAACACCTCTGGGGTATAGACAGGAGGTCTGAATCTATGACACGTCAAATCTGTCTCACCCTCCATTTTTACAAATAGAGTTTTATTGGAACACAGGCATGCCCATTTTTTTTTCACATTTTCTGACTGCTTTTGAACTACAGCATGCCTGAGTAGTTGCAAAAGAGATATGATGCCCCTAAAAACCTTTTGCCCTTTATAGAAAAGCCCTATTAAGGGCTTTGACTGATTAGATGAGGCCCACCCACAATTATCACAGTCAACTGATTTAAATGTTAATCTCATCTAAAAATATACTTTCACAGGAACATCTAGAATAATGTTTGACCAAATATCTGGCTAACATGGTCCAGCTAAGTTGATACTTCAAATTAACTACCACACAAAGCATGCGTGCACACACCGCCACCCCTCAGAACTGCCCTATGAAACCAAAGAGAGGGCACTCTGCTGTCTGTATTCCTTTGAAGATCCCACTCAACTTCTTTCTATTGGCTTTCAGCCAGTCAGGAAGAGAGTATACGATCCTGCCCAGTACTCATTTCCTCAGTGCTCTGACAAAGACTATATTTTTTGCTACAAAACTCAAACTTTCTTCTAGAGAAATGAAATAAAGGTAAATGTTTCATATTTCACATCCTGGTCTTTCGGTGTAGCACCAGCATGAAAGGGCTAAATCCAAATGGATTTTTATTTAAATCAGTTAGCATCAAAGATGACGCATTCCTTTATTCTCTGTGGGAAAACCAGACGGGCCTAATTAATAAAATGTATCATATCAATCTTCAATTATGTCTCAGTGGGGAGGGAGAATAGTGCAGTCTGGAAGTCTTCAGGCCTTAGAGAATGATGTTTTAATTAAATAAACACGTTTTTATTTTTGTATTTAGGAAACAGCTTTAAAAACAATGAACCAGGGTCTGATTTTAAGGGACAAGGTCAAAATGTAAAAATCTTTTTAAAAAACATGCTACTTTCCCCTCAAGTTTGTGAAACAGGATGTGCAATAAATGCTCCATCTCTCTCACAGGGTTAGTGTGAAAAGGAAATGATATTTCAGAGAAGTTTTTGAAAATTGTTAGTCTGTATAAACAGAATGATAAAGCAAGTGGTCAGAACACTCTAGTCGGCTAGAGTTCAGATTTGAGTATTAGTGCTCAAGAAGTTAAAAAAAAATCCTCAGTGAATGGCTAAATACCAAGGCAAAGCAAAAGCAGGGAGATAATTAAACAGAATGCGGGACTCCACCATGTTCACCTAAACTCTCAAATCCAGGAGTCAGCATTTCCTCTGAAAATTACAGTGACCTGGGTGAAAAGGTTAGTTCTGCAGTTTGGACACCAAAGCTCCCACTGCTGGAAACTTTTAATGAGACAACATATTGCAACTTAGCTGTTGGGGATGTTATATTTTACTAGACAACCAAGGGACCTCTGGAGACTTTAGAGTTCATGAAGTCCAAGTTGTAATTGCAAATGTCTTTGGGGATGAGGCAAGGAATGCGAGTACAATATGTGAGAAGTCACTGCAAATGCAGTGATTCTAAATGGCAGCTGGTCCTCAGCCTCATTGTTGGGAAGACAGTAAGGAGTGGTGGGGAATAGGGAGAATAAGAGACCAATCATCCATCCACCCATCCATCCTCCCTCCCTTCCTCCCTTGTTTCCTCACTCATCCTTTCTGAAGGCAACAGCTCTATGTGGAGATTCCCAACTCTTTCCATGCTGAAATAAAGGTCCAGAAAAGCTTTGAAACCTCCCAATTTCAAATACTGGTGGCTACCTTAAGCTTTAAAAACCACAAACCTTCCTTGCCCCCATAATCCATATGTTAAACCAAACACGGACAAGCTGTCAATTGCAATTTCTTAAATAAGTTATGGGGATGTAATGTATAGCATGGTAAGTACAGTTAATAATACCGTACTGTATTAATACTGTACCTACTGCTGAGAGATTTTTTTTTTTAGATTTATGTATTTATTTATTTTTAAAGATTTTATTTACTTATTTGAGAGACAGTAAGAGAGCATGAGCAGAAGCAGGGGGAGGAAGAGGGAGAAGCAGACACCCCACCGAGCAGAGAGCCTGATGCAGGGCTCCATCCTAGGACCCTGGGATCATAACCTGAGCCGAAGGCAGATGCTTAACTAACTGAGCCAACCAGGCATCCTGAGAGTATCTTAAAAGTTCTCATCACAAGAGAAGTAAGTTACGGCTATAGAGGTGACAGATGTTAGCTAGACTTACTGTGGTGGTCATTTTGCAATACATACAAATACTGAATCATTATGTTGCATGCTTGAAGCTAATATAATGTGATATGTCAATTACACCTCATTTAAAAAAGGGCAATTTCTGATAGTCTCTCCTGATTTTCCTGCCAAGAAACAAGAACAGAGAGAAGTGAGCAGGCAGGGGCCACCAGCCGGTCAGTGGCCAGGGGTCCTGCCTCACAACCTTCTCCTTGTCATCGCTACCCTGTGCCGGCAGATGCACTCACGTCCCCAACATTTTGATTATTCAACGTAAATGTGTAAGTGCCTCCAAACATTCCTGAGGTTGAGAATATTTTCTCGCTCTCACTTCCATCTTCCTACCCATTTGTCAAGATAGAAATGAAACTATTGTGGAAGAGCCTAATGATGGTTTTGAGGTCAGATTCATGTTCTTCTTTTTTTTCCAAACAAAGGTCTCACATATTTATTACTGAAAAACCTACAGGTGCATAAGCAGGGTAAGAGAAAAATCACTTTCCCCCATAAAATAAGTCTATTGTTCAGGTAGTAGTGATGTTTACAGAGTGATAGGATAGGAGCCCATGACCTTCGTGCAGCATAAACATACAGGCCATCTCATGGGTGATCCCTTGTAGACCCAGTTTGCTTCTTTTCCAACTTCCTCTTGGAGTTGTGTCTGATTTTATTACCAGTTTTCTTGACCAGGAATTACTTGATCCTGAAAGTCTTGTAAGGAGACACGGCGAGGAACAGTCAACTGCACACACCCCAATGGTAGAGAAAAGGAGAGAGGGATCCACACATTTCTTTGTTCAAGTCTGGGGATGTAGGATGCTCTTGTCTCTCTTTCTCCAGGTGGTCAGACCATGTCACAAGATTTCCTGCCTTCCCTATTTCCACAGTCAGAAATATTAGCTCTGAACTCACTTGTTCCCCTCCACATCTCTCTTTGTGGTTTTTGGCAGATGAATCCAAATTTTATGTAGCTACTGGACTCAGGTTTCAGAAACAACTCGAATAGAAAAAGTAAAATCTCTGAGGGCGCCTGGGTGGCTCAGTTGGTTAAGCAACTGCCTTCAGCTCATGTCATGATCCTGGGGTCGCGGGATCGAGTCCCACATCGGGCTCCCGGCTCTGCGGGGAGTCTGCTTTTCCCTCTGACCTTCTCCCCTTTCATGTTCTCTCTCTCTTTTTCTCAAATAAATAACTAAAATCTTTTAAAAATATATTTAAAAAAATAGTAAAATCTCCAAAGGGGAATATCAGACTTTTGCTGAGTTAGGTGGACGAAAATTAGGTATATTGGAAGCCATGCTTCATTAAAGCAGTAAATTATTCCTTAAATTGCCCCCGCCCCAAGGCTGACTGGCCTCAGGTGCACCACTAAGCCTACTCGTGTCTGAGCCTGCCGTGTGACAACAAAGTCTTGCCAGGCTCTGGACGAAAGGAGGTGACCATGCTGAGCACGGTGACTGGTGGACACATGGTGCCTGCTGGCTGGGCCTGAGGACACAGCAAACTTAGAGGCGCACACGTTATAAACCATGTCCTCGGACATGTATGTGCAAGCATGCCAGGCTTGGGTTTCTTTTTAAATCAACCACTTTAACCCCTTTAAAAACAGCTCCCTCTGATTTTGCCTTCACATTACATAGTAAACAACACTGAACAATTTAGAAGCATCTCTCGCATAACAACAGAAGCACGTGAGGCAGGATCAGAAACTGGTAAGAAACAAAACACAACTAACCCAGCTCTTGAATGCTATGATGTCAGCGGTGGTCTTCTAAATCACATGGGGGTTCGAAAGTGAAGTAAGGATTGGCTGCGAGTTGGTAAGTGTTGAAGCTGAGTGATCGGTACACAGGGGCTCATTACACCATTCTCTCCCTTCTGTATCTATTTATATTTTGCTATAATAAAAGGCAAAAAGATAAGCTCACGTACAGTAGTCAGATCTTCAAATATTTCAAAATCGAGTATTTTTTCCATGCCCTATATCCTGGTGTTCATACGGCAGTGGCAAATATTTGTGCCACGTGTCCCTACCCCCTCATCCAAGATGGAGGTTAAGGGTCAGTCACAACATTCCTCATCTCCTGGCTCTCGGCAGCTACCGTCCATGAGGGAAAGTTGGTGGAGTCAAAGAAAACTCTTCACTTCCCATGTCTCATAAATGAGGAAGGTCATTAGTGTATTTTATTGATCTTTTTTTTTCTTTTTTGAGGACCTTGTTGAGTCTTGGCATGATCAATGCTTAAGATGACAGATACTGGTATTTCAGGAAATTGGGCTAAATGGGAGAAGTTTTTTTTTTTTTTTCTTTTTACATTGAACATCTAATTTGATTTCTATACAGCAACACATCTAGTTAGCTAGTCACAAGCTGAGATTCCAGCATATTGATGGGAATGCTACTCATCAAAATTTCCTTTTCATCATTATATATTAACCATCTGCCTTTTTATATTCTAACCCGGCTCATGCAATTTTGATGTGTGTTTTCATCTGACTTGCATTATCTATCTGGATGATGAAAAGCAGAGGAAACTCAGGGCTGATGTGTATTTATTTTATACTTTATTCTTGTCCAGCCAATCTAGCACACACAGATGCTCAGGCCTGTGCTGCTTCTGCTCCTGAGACCCACAGTCTAGAGGCCGGTAGCCGGCAGCCCACGGGCTAAATACCACCCGATACCTGTGTTCATGGGGCATGCAAGTGAAGACTGGGTTTTACGTTTTTAAATGAAATCAAAAGGAGAGTAACAGTTCATGATTTAAGAATCATGAAATTCATATACGGTTGTCCAAAAATAGTTTTCCTGGGACAGAGGCACACTCGTTTGTTTGAGAACTTATTATGACACTTTTCAAACTACAGTGAGAGGGTTGAGTAACTACGACCCAGACCGCATGGCCCACTGAGCCTAAAGGATTTACTCTCTGACCTTTTACAGAAAGAGTCTCCTGATCCTTATTTCAGTTCAAATCTGAATAACAAGAGTTGGTGCAATGGCGGAAATGGTCTATATCTGTGTGGTCCAGATGAGTAGCCATAAGTTGCTACTGAGTATTTGAAATGTGCCTCGTGTGCCCGAGGAGCTGAATTTTTAATTTCATTTAATTGTACTTAATTTAAATTTAAATAGCCGCATGGACCTAATGGACAGTACAGTTCCTGTCTGCCCATAATGGCAACTTGGGTCCCATTTTGACCTACAAAGATTACAGTCTCTTACCATCTCCATAACCTTCTGCCTTTATCATTTGTCCTATTTTTCCCCCATAGAGCAGAACTTCAAGTTACCAAATGCAGTGTACCATTCTTGATATTCATTTTCCTTGGCATTTCCTCCACTTGAAACCAATGGGTTTCTTCTTCCTGCACTTCTGAAATTTCCTCCTATCTCTATTTACTGTGGGCTCTTCTTAAAAAGTAGGCATTTGCTAACGACTTGGCCATGTCTTCTATTTATAATTGTTTTCCTGACAATAACTTGCAGTCTCGAGGCACCAACTGTCATGACTAAGCAGATGGCTGTCACATCTGAGTGGTGTTCCCACAAGGCTGCCTGCCGTATGTCTCTATTTAAACTACTCACCAGTGTATAAGCACAAGCTCATGTTTGGCCATCCCTCTCCCTGAGCACACCCTTTTTCTTAACTTTCCAGAAAAACTTTCTGTGGCAAGACTCACATGCTTAGTTAGAGTCATCCTTTCATTTTCCCTCCTGCATCCCCATCTGTCTTCAAGGGATTTGCCATACTCTTTATAAAGGCTCTCCCATCCCTTCCTCCTCTCTCTTCCCACTGTCGTTTGAACATCACCCTTTTCGTTTCATCACAACTTTCGAATAATAAAATAAAACAAAACAGTGTGTTAAGAGCAAGGACTTAAGCCATGATACCTAGATTTGAATTTCAGCTTCACTAGCTCTGTGACCTTAGGTAGTTACCGCACCTCTCTGTTCTGCGGGTCCCTTATTTGCAGAATAGGGCTAATACTGTAGTGACTTCATAGGAGTGCACAATTTGAGGGTTAGATGGCTACATATTTGCAAAACAATGTATCTATCTAGTAGGCTCCACACCCAGCATGTAGCCCAATGCGGGGCTTGAACTCACGACCCTGAGATCAAGACCTGAGCTGAGATCAAGAGTTGAATGCTTAACTGACTGTGCTTAACTCACTGAGCCAGGCAGGCACCCCTACAAAATTCCCTTATGTTTTGGGAATAACTGCTGCTTGATACAATTAAAGAATCTTTAATTGTATTTAATTTAAAAAACTAAATCTTTTAAAAAAAGATTACCGATAGATCATCGGTAATCTATCTATCGGTAATCTTTTACCAAGATATCACAGATGACTACAAGCAATGAGCCAAATTCCACTTCCAGTCTGCTTCCCCAAGCTGCCATAAATAACAGCAAGTGTTTGGTGCCTCTTCCAGATAGTTCTGGTTACCGGGACAAATAGACTTTCACTGATGACTATTTCTGTGCTTTAAGACACAGAATTGATTTGAATTATCTCTTGAGTTTTGAATCATCTTCCCACCTTCTTTCCTGCTTGCTGCTTCTCTACTCAGAACATCTCCTACACATCAAGTTGGCATAGGCTTTCCAGAAACAGCTTCCATGACATCATCTGGCTGCCAACGGAGAGGAGGAAACCCCACCTTCTCAATCTGGATGGTTAGACTTTCCATGCGTCTAGCTCATTCACTGTTTATCACTCTTCTCTTATGGTCCAGAGATGATGCCTCCTCCTTCCTCTCCTTGGAGATCCAAATCCTACCCTTTTCCAGACCAACTCCAATGCCACCTTTGCCGCAACCCTGTCCCCAAATTTTCTTGCCTCGTCTGAGTTTCCTGAACGTCTTATGATGTTCAGAGGGATGCCTCCTATTCCTTTCTGGTATGGTGACTGCTCTTCCTGAACAATTTCTTTCTTTGATACGGAGGCCGGTATTTCAAGTTATGTGAATTCTAAAACGTTCTGCATAGAGAAGATGACCCATAAACGTGTGTCACTTTGTCCCAAAGAAGCCTGAGGAGAGCTGTATCACTCAATAAAGATTTAAATACCAAATACCTACATGTGCCAGAACTGTGCTAACAACAGCAAACATTTCAAAATAATTATCAACACAATTCAAGTCTGAAATGTTCTGCAGGAAGCGGTGAGTGTATGAGTATGTGCGTGCGTCCTGGGAAAGGCTGGGAGGTCAGCAGGATTTTTCATGCTTCATATAGCGGCTGCATCTCTCCCTTCTGGTCACTCGTGGGCCGGAATGCACATCTGGGAATTAGTCTTGTAATGATGATGGTTATCACCTCTCTTCCCTCTATTAGGTGGCAAAATGGTGATCAGCTTGGGAGGGGCAGCGCCTACAGTGACGGGCACTAAGGTAAGTTAGTTTTCTTGGCATGTTTCTCTTGTGCTAGAACCAGCCTTGAGCTCATATCAGCAAAGCCTGTCAGCAAATAGCGATTTGTGACACTCACTGATGCAGAGGGAGAGGAGGGTCGGTGAATGGAAGAGTTATATTCCCCTGGCTGGAGCTGCCTATTTTACCAGACGCATTATCTCTGTCTTCTTCAATGTGCAGCTCTGATAAAAGTGACATTTTGGGTCCATTCAAAGTTGAGGGAAGAGAGTCTCGGAGAGCTATTTGGTTCAGTGACACGACGCCAGCACAAGTTGAATTTTCTGCCTCCAATCAACTGCTCACCACCCCTTTCCTCTTTGTTCTGTTTCATGATCCTTGCTAAACGGTTGTTTAAAGAGGATAAGAAAAGAACATGGAATGGAAAGATGGGAAGCAAGGGAAGTTTGTTCCACTTGAACGTACATCTCTTTAATTCTACTGATTTCCAGATGGCCTCGATCCAGAGCTAAGGCCATCATGCAGTCCTTGAGGACCACCCCTGCTGGCCCCACACCCCTGGGTTGCTCAAATGCCCAACTTGCTAGGCAGGGGGTAGGCAGGCCGGGTCCAGAAGCTACAGCCGCGTAAGGTGCTACCGTTGTGTGGGTTCATTTCCTGAAATTTTGTCTCTGTGTTCTGCAGCCTCTGATCATCCCTGCCTTTTCTGTTAATGTGCCTTCTCCCTTTGTCACAGTGATGTGTTCCCCTAAATCCATTGTTCCTCCAGGGGCCAGCTCCTAGGGCTCTGCTGCATTGTCCGGGGAGGTGTGAGAGCTCCCGGAGCCGCTGATTGCTGGAGCAGGTGCCTCTGACGGACCAGCACTGCAAAGAGTGCTGCTTGGAGCCGACGATGGCTTTAAAAATGGGGCCGCCCCCAGAAGGAATCAGATACGTTAATAAATCACAGCCGCAGTTGTTCAGTCCTGATAGGGGTTCACAACGAGAGGAAGAAATGGTCAGTTTTAAGGACTGGCCCTGGGAAGTCCGTTGGATCAAATTCCTTGTGGCTTTGGCTTTGCCTTTAAAATTCCCGAAAGCACAGCTGAGTGGAGATTCGAGAAAAGCCATCTCCGCTTCCTCAGAGGAGTTAATTAAATTGGTTAATCCTGAAGCACCATGCTTCTATCGCTCGGTGAATCTAAAGCAAATTGAGTGATCAAGTAGAGATTTGTCCCCTGGACTCTTACAAAGCCCTTAGCAACTGGGTGAGCTTTGTGTCAAGACTGGTGGCCGTTCTGTGTTCAGCAGGGACCCTATTTAAGGATGAAGACAGCTGAGGGCCGCTGGTATAGAAGATACCAGCCTGCCTAGAGAGACTGTTGGAGTTCAGACAAATGAAGCAGTGTCTGTGCTAAATACACCAACAACCCTGGCTTCCGTCACTGCTAGTGGGCAAATGAAGACGAAAAGTGCCTTCCCAGATTACCATAATCCTGATTTTCTCTGGGTATGTGCCTTCTGGAGATGCTGAGGGAAGAGCTGATCACAGAAGGAATCGTCCAGCCTTGTGGTCTTTGGACTCAGACAAAGCTGAGTTCACACGGCAGCCGAGCCATTTGCTTAGAGCATGACCTCAATACATTCCTCCAGGTCTCAGTTTCCTTATCAATGAAATGGGGATTAAAATGGTACCTCTTAGAAATGTTTGAAAGATGAAAGGTTTTGGACAGCGCCTAGGGCATCGTAGCCACTCTTCTTAGTAAATTCATGGAAGAGTAATCTTCTTTCTAAAGTGTTTTTTCACCCACATAGAGGAAAGAGTAAAATCAAGCCTCATGGCCTAAAAGAATATCCACGCAGTTTGACTTCACTTCAGGGCACATTTGTTAAGTAGCTAATGTGGAAACTGGTTACTGACAAGACACTGAAGTCGATGACAATATCTGTACTGTCTTCCCATCAATGTCTTGACAAGGCACATGTTCAGGAAGAAGACCAGAAGGTTCCAATCCAGCACACAAGTAAGCTGGCAGTTCGAGGGACATGGAAATACCGAAATTCCTCAGAAGGACGCCCAACCAAGCACACAGATATTCACAGGGAGTGCTGATAGACTTTTCCCCGCCAGAGCGCACCTGGTCATATGGTTGGGAAACCCCAAAAGCAGCCTACGTGACCACATGCCCAACTCCAGTAGAAGGAACAGAGAGGATTCAGAGACAGCAGAACCTGCCAGAAACTTGCTAGCTCATATCTCGCTCCCTCCGTGTTTCCTCCTCTGTCGTCCAGGTCCCCATTTCCAGTGCCGTTCACAGGTGGAAGTCTGACTTGTCCCACTACCAGCTGCCCTTGGCCGAGCAGCCTGGTCCAGCTGCTGAAGCCCTTCTCCCCACTCTGGCGTGGTGGGGGTCATCTCTGCTCCAGCACCCACTTCTCTCAGCACACGCTCTTTGCTTTCATGGCTTTTTCAAACTCCACGTGCAAGATCTGACCATCTCTCCTCTTTTGAGAAACATTTTTTTTTTTCCTTTTTGGCTTCTATAACAGAACTCCCTGTCAGTTCCTTTTAAGTATATGTATGTCTTTTTTCATCCTTTGTTCTTCCCTGGAGATGTCATCCACTCCAGCCCCACCTTCTCGCTTCTGCCCTTTGCTTCTACTGCTTACTGGGTATTTTCATTCATCTGACTCTCTGTTCCTTCAAAGAAAACTAAAAACTAGTTATTTCACCTTAAGCCCCAACTATCCTCAACCTTCTTATTTCTCTTAGACATTTTGAATGTTCTTTTAGGCTTTCCACCTTAGGATGATGTTATTAATTCAATAAATGTGATTAATATGTCCTAGAGTCTGGTTAGTGTGAATGAGGTAGGGACTGTCCCTGTCTCTCAGCAGCCTAGAAGGGGGAAAGGAATATTTCATCATGGTCACACAACACAGAAGAATAATTGCTATGACTGTGTTCAAGACTGGAACCAGTTTCAGGGGTCAGAGAAGCCGCACAGGAGAAAATGATATCTAAACTCAGACTCAAAGAACAAGGAGCAGTTATACAAAGGGGAAATGTGAAAGCGTTCCAGGCAGAGGACTATTCAAAGACCAAGTGCGAAGAAATGAATTTGAAAATCTGCAAAGAATTCACCATTTTTTAAAGGAGTTGATCCCATTTATTACTGCACCCCAAACCATAAGATATCTAGGAATA
>CM053607.1:39203271-39306508 GCA_028646535.1 Procyon lotor | reverse complement strand
GTAAATATATGTTTATTTGGTTGGGTAAATGAAGTACAGGACTCTAAAACACTAAAAGCCTTCTGAAACCCGAAGAGTGCCTTTCCACCTGGATTTCCTTACTTAGTGGTATCAGCACACCCATTTTGCAAATGGGAAAACACAAAGCCAGAGACGCTAAGTCGCTGGTGGTAAGTGGCAGGTTTAGGACAGTCTGAGGCTGATGTCAAGATTCTAACAGTTGTGATAGCAGGATAGCATGCGGGCAGAATATAAAGTATGGATTAAAAGTTTTAAGAGGTGGCCTAGTACCAGAAAGTATTCAGGCCTGGGAATCAGAATACTTCTTTCCAGGACTTCCTTTCCGCCTCACCGTGGGGCTTGAGGCGGGCCGCTCTCTCCCTTCCTGGGCCTAGAAGGAGCCTCCCTTCCCTGTTTATAACATGACACGACTGGACCAGGGAATCGCCATGGGCCATCTGCATCTTCAACTCTCATGAACTCTCCTCCCTGAATGGTTCCTCCCTGCTCACAGCTTACAGAACGCCTACTAAGTAGAAACCAGCTGTGTACTGAACAACTCCTAATCCCCAATTAGATATGTGCGGCAAGATTAAAAACAAAAAATCTTAGTGCTTGCTCTAGAATTTGTCTTAGGGAAGGAGTTTTCTTTGTTTGGGAAGATATTTTGATATGAAGCTTGAGGGACAGACAAGACCCCAAGGGTGCAGCTCTCTGGGAACTTGAGTTACCAAGTCATTAAACTAATTGCTAGGCATCAGACAGAATCCAGATAGCTAGGGGTAGGGAGTAGAAGGTAGAGCAGAAAGAAGGAAAGAGAGAGAGAGAGAGAGCAGTTAGAAGGAAGACAGTGAGACCAGGAGATGTGATCTGGGAACTTTAGGGAACAAGAGAATTTACATACTATTGAATTTTAGTGTGTTTTGCTTTTTTAAAACTTTAGTAAAATCGGTACATACCAGCGCCATGTGTGAATAGTGTTTTAGGTGGAGTTTAAATGAAAAATGCGGAGATTCAAATTTAAATCAATGTGTTATGACACAGAAAACTTGAGTAAGATGGGGGGATGTCCTTTCAGATATGTGGTGTGCAGGTCATGCACTGCTCAAGGGTGACACATGTGTATGCATGTGTGGTGGGGCAATTCAAATCCTAGGCATCATGGGTTTACGCATCTGTAATTTTCTAGTACATAGTAATAAATGTTTTGTTCCAAAAAAAAATCACATGTTACGACAATTTTCTGACATATAGATGTGTAGCGAGGGAGGGGCACCTTTTTCTAACCTGTACAGAAGTCATGTATGGTCTACTGGCAGTACTCAGTCTTACACCAAAGAGTCACAGAAGAGAAGTTCAAAATCAGAGGTGATGAGAGGTCATCAGGAAACGTGGCAGAGGACCTTACGTTTTCTCAAATTGTCAAAGAGTTTTTGCAATAATCACTCATAAGCAGATATTACAAGGCAGGATAATTTTAGTGGTCTTCCAAGTAGCATAGTGACAAAGTGGTAGTAGGTACACCAACTGAAATCCATACAGATGCTGCTTTCTCCACTGCTCTCTATTATATACACAGACTCGCTTCGACTTTCATATGTATAAGAGCCCCAAGCAAAACTGATACACCCAGCGTGGCCCTGGCATTCTGCAGAAGGATCCAGGGGTGGGATCAAGGCTGCAACGAGGAAACTGTGGGTTGCCCAGGGGCAGAAGATACTTTCTGTCTTTCTCCCACCCCCAGTTAAAACAGGAATAGGGCATAAACTGCTTGCTTGGCGCTTTTTGCCTTTGGAGGACAGAGAAAGAATGTTCTATTGCTTGAATACATTTCCCTTTTACTGCTCAGTTTACAAGCAATCATATCACCCCACACAAACTATAATTTCCTCTTTGTTATCTTTGCTTCCTTCAGACAAACATGATTCACCGAAGAAATAATAATGAACCATTACCTTTGATGTAACGGCTGCCAGCACCGTGGAGACGGGAGTGTGCCAAGCCTGGAGATTAATGCGGTATTAAGGAAGGCAATGTAAATTCCACTTCTAGGTGATGTGAGCACCCTGCCGTTTGCCGTTTACTTTTTCATATACTTATCTAAAACCTCTGGCTATTTTTTTTTTCTTTTGGCACAGTAGTATGTAGAAACTGAATTATTGTTAAGATCAACTGTAGACTATTATCTAGTAGGTACTCTAAGAACTTATGCAATTCTGGTAATTGTTATACTCATTAGTTTCTTCAGTCAGTCACTCACTCACCCATCCTTCCATCTTTCCACCTACTCAGGTATTCAGCAAACATTTATTGAGTATCCACGCAGTGCAAGGCTCTGTTTCAGAGCTTATAATATTCAGAACATATATAGCGGTGAGGACACATCACACAGGACCTGTCCTCTTGGAACTCAGTGCTCAACCCTGGCTACACTCTAGGATCACCGGGCATGTTCTAAACAATACCAACACTCAGGCGGCACCTCTAGAGAATTTGATTTAATTGCTCCAGAATGGGGAAGAAGAGCCAGGATTATTTTTAAACTTCTCAGGTGGCTTTATTTATTTATTTTTTTTTTTAAAGATTTTATTTATTTGACAGAGAGAAACACAGCGAGAGAGGGAACACAAGCAGAGGGAATGGTAGCGGGAGAAGCAGGCTTCCTGCCGAGCAGAGAGCCCGATGCGGGGCTCGATCCCAGGACTCTGGGATCACGACCTGGGCCGAAGGCAGACGCTTAACGACTGAGCCACCCAGGCGCCCCTCAGGTGGCTTTAATATGAAGCAAAGGTTGAGGATCACTGGTTTAGAGCTTACAACCCCATAAGGCAGACAAAGAATAAATAAGTGAACAAAACAATAATAATAATAATTACACGAAGAGTGGTGTTTTATGCTTTCTGGTGAGCTCTAACAAATCCCCATTCTGAGCTAAGGCTCAACGGTTAGTTGGCTGTGGCTAAAAAGTAAATTTTGTTGGGCTGTATCTTCCTGCATTTTTTTCTATAGAGGGGTTGTGTGTGTAACGGACATCTCCCTTGTGGCAGAATCTCATTGTGGCAATGGCCAGAAAGTTGAAACTCTGGCTTTTATTACTGTGTTGTTACTTTTTCTGATCAGAAAATCTGCAAGCCTTCCTAAATAAATGCAAATAAAGGTATAAGAAATGAAATATAGACATTGAAATTACTTTTGTCCTCTGAGAGCCGATTCTTAAAAAAAAAAAATTATTTGAGAGAGAAAGAGAAAGTGGGAAGAGAGGCAGAGGGAGAGAATCTTCAAGCAGACTCCCCATAGGGCTTGATCCCACAACCCATGGGATCATGACCTGAGCCAAAACCAAGAGTTGGACACTTAACTGACTGAGCCATCCAGATGCGCCAAGAGAGCAGATTCCTTTTGCATGGTGATATGCCTTAGCAGGAAGAGTATAAAGTCAGGCAAAGTGAGATTGTTTTTCCTGGCTTCATGAACACCTTTGTACAAGACCCTGAACTTCTGTGAGTTTTGGGTCCCTTATCCGGAAAATGGGGATGACAATGGAGCTTCCTCCTAGAGGTGCTTCTTCTGATGTGACGATTAAATGACACACAAAGTAGCTAGGCTAGTTCTAGGCATAGGGATGCGGCCCATAAATTTCGATCCCTTTGCCCGAGTCTTCAAGGTCTCCTCTTCCAGACGATAAGCTCTATGAGGGCAAAGGCCATACCTGTCTTGGTCATCATCGTCTCCCTGGCACCTACGTCCAATGGACAGCAAGCATTCAAGTATATGTAGAAGGAATAATTTCATGTGGGCTATGTTTATTATATTTAGGTAGCCCAGCTAGAACCCTAGCCAGTGAAGCATCCAGATCCTGGCCGCAAATATCATCTCACAAACTCCTGAATGGGTTCGACTTGTGAAATGGCTCTCCACGCCTGCTTCCCACTGTCCTACTTTATAGGCGGTGTCCCCAGATCTTAGCAAGTTTTTCCGCTGGAACATGGGAGTGGTGCTGAACGGAAGGATCAGCATTGCTGAAGGCTAATACCCTTCAACGCCGTCTTAGTGCTACTCGGGAGAACACAAGGAAACAGCCTTTCAACCTGTGTGCTATTCATCCGCTGGACCTCATTAGCAGTGTCTGGTCAGGTGAGGCCGGCCCTTTGAAAATTACTGCCGAGGTTTGCTTTTCATGGCCACAGGGTGTCTAACGAACTATTATTACCCAAGAAAATGAATTGGACTAGAAAACCCACAGCACCTACTCTAGCTTGCAGGTTCATCTGGCCCGGCAATGGGTTGCCTGTAAGAGACATGTGTTCAATGACAGTAACCTGTGGTGATGAGATAAAAATCCACACAGGCCACATGAAAAATAGGGACCCATTCTGGCCTTCAGGGGGAAGGAAACACTAGACCTCAGAAGGGTGCAATTTAATGTTTAAGGGAAGACCAAAACCTTTATAAATATATGTAAAAATAAAGGGGTGAGCTCTAGGATGATCAAAAAGAGTTGATGTGAAAAACCAAGAAAGAAATCTCATTGGGATTTCATGCGTCATTTCATTCCCCTGCTGGGGTTAGGAGAGAGCCACTGATTCCTGGTGGCATTCCACAACCAGGATGAAAGGTACCCAGAAGGGCTTCTTGTTTCTGGGATTTTCTGTCTGGTGTGTCCCCCAGGGAAGCTGGTCCAAGCCTACGTCTCCTTTCTAGAAATGGCAGAAGTAGTTGGGAGGGGTAGTATTTTGGTCAGTATAGTGGGAGCGTTAGTGGATTTTTTTTTTTTTTTTTGAGAGAGTGCAAATGCTTGTGGGAGAAGGGGCAGAGGGAGAGGGAGGGAGAGAATCTCAGATTCCCAACTGAACACAGAGCCCTCACGTGGAGGGGCTCCATCTCATGACCCTGAGATTGTGACCTGAGCCAAAACCAAAGTCGGAAGCTTAACTGACTGAGCCACCCAGGTGCCCCAGGAGTTAGTGGGTTTTAAAACATTTTGATATTTAAGCAGTAATTTTTTTTCCTTTTTAAAAAATGTTTCCACCCCCCATCCCTCACCATATTGCACATATTGCAACTAAATTCAGAAAAAGTTTAAGAGCTATTTGGGATCTGAGTGCTTAAAACATTCTTTTCACCCATAACCACAAAGCTTACCACCTCACCATGTCTGTGTAGTGCAAAGTCTTAATTTCCCTTTCCTTAGGACAAGGTTTGTCTCTCTCATGCCTTCACATAAAAGGCAAGTGGTTTTGCTCTAAGAAAACTTCAAAAGTTGGGTTAGGGTTCAGTATTAATATTGGCCAATTTGCCTCACACTTTTATTGTTTTGATTATATTGACTTGAA
Source organism: Procyon lotor (assembly GCA_028646535.1). NCBI lineage: Eukaryota > Metazoa > Chordata > Mammalia > Carnivora > Procyonidae > Procyon > Procyon lotor. Next base: position 39,301,175 of record CM053607.1, on the reverse strand, counting down.
CAAAATAGGCTTTCAATCTACTGCTGACCATTACCTATGGGAGGCAAAGCATAGAGCAAAATTATCCCCTCAGTGAGAGAGATCTCTTGGCCATAATCAAGAATGGGTAATAATTGGCTGCTTCAACACCACAATCCCTGAAACTCACATCTGAGCCCTGCATTCTAGTTAATAGTTGAAGTTATTCATATATGTCATGCTATTTGGTTCTCACAAGTCCTTCTGAGGTTGGTGCTATTCTTATCCCACTGTTCACAAATGAGGGAACTGAAAGAGAGGTCTTAAAACCTTGTCCAAAGGTGTATCCTAGCAGGTGACAAAGCCGGGATCTAGGGTCCAGCGGTCAGGTTCTCGAGTTCCGCCCCTAACCTTTACTGTGTACAGCTGCCCTCAGACTAACACCTCAAAATCTCAGTGAGCTCTGAGAAAGGAGAGGGTCTTTTCATTATGCTAGAGAGGTGGTGTATATTAAACCCTCAGCATCCTCATCTGTACGAGGGGGATGAGGTCAAGTGCTCTTGTCCCACTTTAGGAGGTTTTTGAAGGAGTATTTATGAAAATGCTTTGAAACTTACAAAGTGCAGCAAGAATCTGAAGAATCTGGATTGTTCTCCAAACACCCAGATTACAAGGAAAAACAAAAAGGAATCAATCCATGTTGGTCCCAGACTCTGCCCTTCAAGGTTATATTCAAGGTCAGCTCACTGAGTACAGCTTTGAAAAGGAATTTAAATGTAATAAGAGGTCCTGGGTAAAATCACATCCACGAGCAGTACTTTGAAGCTTGAGTCTTAGAATCTCGATGCAAAAGCAGATCTGAAAAGCATCTAGTTAAAATCTTCCCTCTTCTGATGCATGACACACCTCTATAATAGTCTTGGTATGACAGTACCCCTCTTCTTGAGTCTCTCAGTGGTGAGAAGCTCATGACTATCAAGGGAGATAATTTATCACTTCAGAGAATTAGAAACCACTTTCTTATTGTGTGCGATCTCACTTTGGGTTCTACTGCCCTCACTCCTTGGGCATTCTAGGTCATCAGAATAAGTAGCAAACTTCTCTTTTTGTAAGAATATCACGCCCTGCACAAAGAGAGGAAGACTGTGCATTTACTTGTTCACTTTATTTAGTTATTGCATGACTCAACCTCTAGTATTATTATGTAACAGGAGGCAAAACCTTCCATGCATCCTCTTCTAAGAACGGACTTTGAGCTTCAGAATGAGCCACTGATGGACTGAATGCACTCCTCAAGTGCCGAGAGGAGGACGTGTCCAATCCATCACGGTTGTGTCTCACAAATGGTCCTCAGTGCGCAGCCCAGTCATTTGTGGGGGTGGGTATTCAGAGAGGCCTGATGCCTCCTGCTCTCCATTTTAATCTCACTCGTCAAGCACATTTTCTATAGACATTTGCTCTCAAAGGCTGAAGGGTGTTTTCCTCATTTCCCAAAGAGCTTTCCATGAGGACCACAGGGAGAACCATAAACTAATAGACAGATGCATCATGTTAAGAAGAGTGTCAACACTTTCCTTTAATCAGTACCCAGTCAATATTCTCCATCATGAATAACTAATAAGTTTCTGAACTCCTTTTCTCAGATGTCATTGCAAAAATCTATCTGAGGAATGTCATCTGCACTTAATGAAGGGACAAGCATTATAATTAAGTTTTAAGCTATTTCTTCAGCATGAAGCTGCCACGAAGTGTGAAATGACTATAATTCACATTTTTAAGACCCTGAATTTATTAGCTTCTATGTTCTATTCAAGGTTAGGGGCATGGTGCTTGGATTGTCAAAGGATGCAAATTGCTCTGTGCTGTTATTCCGGAGTGAGTGTGCCTGAGCTCAGATGCCAGGCCAGGAAAATAATCATTCGTGACTCAGGCTGTATCTTTGAAAAAAACCTCAAAGAGGAAACTCATTTCCCTTGGTGAATAGGAAGTGACGATGACATGCATAACTGGGTGAAAGGGGACTTCGAGTTCCTCTATGAATGATAATCACCCATGGTTGAGAAAATGAGGAGGAACCTCAGGCTCGAGACTTCAAGTGAAGCTCAGTTTGGCTGGACTGTGACTACCATACAACCCACGGGTGAAAGAGGAATCTAAAATTTTGAGACTGCCTGTAAGAGAAGGAGGAATGAATTATGCTCTTTTGGAAATGACTTCGTACGGCTAGAAGAAAGAAAGGCACGGGATAATAAGAGGCTCCGGGAGACTTTGATGGCTCTCCTTGACAAACAAATGTGAAGGAGGCAAACACATACTTTTGGAGAGAATACACTTGTCACGATCTACCCAGCCCAAACCTCTTTGTGGTTGGGGGCAATGGCACATGTGGGAGACACTTCAGCCAGTGAAATCCCCGAAGGAAGAAGAGGAAGGGCTGTGTGTGTGTTTGTAACGGGTAGGACGTATGAGCCGGGGGTGTGCCCAAAAGGGTTTCCTTAGGCAGTGCAGTTTAAGCTGAGAGTGGAAATATGATCACGTGAAAAGAGAGTAAGTACAAAGAATGTTACAAGACAGGGGAATAACAAGGCTCTAAGTGAAAGCTCCAGGCACTCAGGGTGAACAAAGAAAGGGAAGAATAGGTGAAGCCTCCAAATGGGGGAAAGAGGACTTCTGACTGAACTGAACACACAGTCTACCTCTGTTCCTCCCTGAAACGCTAATCCAATGATTGTAAAAGGATCCTCAAATGGCACAGACCCAGAAGGACCAAGAAAAGGAGACGCAACACAGGTGCAAGAAAGATGATGACCAAGGGTTGGAAGTTAGAAAGCAAACCACAAGTAGTGACGTCTTTAGCAGTGGACAGAAAGCTGAAAGCGAAGAGCCTGTGGCTTTGGTGAAGACAAAGCCAACAGCGAGCTCAAGCTGCATAATCCTTGCCAGGCGCAAGAGCAGAAACTAGCCGGCACCTCTGTGGCTGGGACAGACTGGTGGAACTGCAATCAGAAGACAGGTTGAGGTCTCCCTGGGAAACCGTCAGACTCCTCCTTAGGCTGTTTTTTTCCACTGTATACACCCAGATGACCAGGACACTCTTATTGGCATGGACTAAACGTGCATCCTCCCAACCCCACCCCCGCCCCACCATTCACATGTTGAAATCCTAGTCCTTAATATGACAGTAATAGGAAGTGGCATCTTTGGGAGGTGATCAGGTGGACCACTCATGAATGAGATCAGCGCCATTATAAAACAGACCCTAGAGTTTCCTGCCACTTCAGCCATGTGAGTGTACAGCAAGACGGCCACCTAGGAACCAGGAAGCAAACCCGCAACAGGAACCCGCCAGCACCTTGATCCTGGATTTCCCAGCCTCTAGAACTGTGAAAAAATAAATTTCTGTTGTTTATAAGCCATCCAGTCTATGATATTCTATCGCAGCAGCTCAAACAGATTAGGACACTCACTAGAGAAGACCTGAATTCTAAGCTCTGTGAGACAAGGACAGCTAAGGGTGACAGTGCTATCCTGAAAACAGGGAATGAAGTGAAAACCTACATATGGAAGAAGGAGAACTTGCAGGCTCGACCTGAACATACTGGCCCCCCAGATCTGTCTCCAGCAAGGGATTAGGACACTAATCAGTATCCCGGGGAAACTAACCAGTCCAAGAGAAAAGGCATACAGATTCCATATCTGGGGTCACCCACCTAAGAATCCCAGCCTGACCATCCTACCTTGAAGCCCACCATCCAACAAGCCTCACTCATATACACAAAACGTACCAAAAGATTCCTATAAAAATGGGCTTCACTCTTAAAAACAGACATCTGAGAATCACTAGCCATTTGAAAAAGTCCCAGTCAAAATGCTGGAGAGACCTGAATTATACTTTTAAAAAGCAGAGAACAGAAGAAATTTGAAATGATCACTAAAAGAATCAAGTAGTAAAGAGTGGAGAGTACATCTGTGAAATTAATACAGAGTTTTACAGAAGAGAACTGCTACAGGATAAAGTACGTTAAAAAATTGAAATGTGAGGGCCGCCTGGTTGGCTCAGTTGTTAAGCGTCTGCCTTCGGCTCAGGTCATGATCCCGGAGTCCTGGGATCGAGCCCTGCATTGGACTCCCTGCTCAGCAGGAAGCCTGCTTCTCCCGCTACCATTCCCTCTGCTTGTGTTCCCTCTCGCTGTGTTTCTCTCTGTCAAATAAATAAAATCTTAAAAAAAAAAAAAAGAAATTGAAATGTGAGAGTAGGAAGTACAAGTTCAGTGGGAGGAATGGTCAGCAGAGAGGAGGAGAGCAGAGGGAGAAACAAAAAGGAGAGAAGCAGAAGGGCGGGCGGTAGGGGTGATGGGAGATGAGAAGTCAGGACATCACCTAGGGCCATGTCAACCACTTGTAGTTGACTTGTGAGTGCTTCATTTTTGAAATTTCACCTTCAAGCCAGTGGGAGCCACCACTGAAGGAGAACAAACTAGTGAGTGACATTTGGCCCAAATTGGCTCATAGTCCATAGCCAGGAAATCCCAGCTCGATTATAGAGTTGTTTCTGACATCTGATGGTCTCAATCTCATTTATATTCTATCCTAACAAACCATGGAAAATTCTGGAGTGAGAAAAAAACTGATATCCATTGGCTGGTCTTTTTTTTTTTTTTTTTATTATGATTCACTTCTAGTTCCCAACTTACTTCAGGTAAAAACTGTAGTCAGCTTGTTCCTTTCAACTCCCATTACTCTTTGTTTTGAAAAGGTTATAATTGGAATAAAACAAGGCTGGCTTCAAGCCAAAATCATGAAGGGTGTAATTAAGCAAGATCTTCTGTCTATGCACCCAGCAGGACCAGCCTACTGAGGGGAAAAAAAAAGGAGATTCAAAAGCAATTGTGTGTTTTTCAAGAATAAGAGAACAATCTACCCCACACACTTTACATAATAAATGGCAGCTGCTGACATTTTAATCAAGATAAAAACAATAATAAAGTCACAGTGCTCCTTTTGAGGCAGAAGGTAGTCCCAACTCAAGAATTTTGGCAAACATACACACATGCCTATTCTGTTCTAAAAGACCAGGAGGTTAGCACTTAATTTATGATATCATGCCTGCCTTGACATGGATAGAAATGCAATTTTATACTCCCCTCTCCCCGTTATGAGTTTATCTTTTGAATAACTTTTTCACATTTTAAACCATTCTTTTAAAAATTAACTTAAAGGATATAATTTTAATTTTTAAATAAAAGCCACTTGTCCTCCAGAATGATAATGATGCATCACACTGTCTTTCTCCAGTTCAGATGAAAACGGACCAGCCATTAACGGATGATCACTTAGGCTTGGAGGTGCCTCACTGCACATGGCTGATGGCCTTGGCTTTCACAGATAGTCTGGGAATCATTTGGAGAGGCTTGCGAAATGTTTTGGCTATGAAGGCATTTCCTCCAGTATGTTGTTGGTTTAAAAGATTACAAATCTAGGAACACTTTTGGGGAATAAATTTCAAGCATCAGGGCTGGACTATGGTTTCAATCAATGCTGGTTCAAGGCTTACAGAGAAATTAAACCACTAATAGCAGGTACCTGATGATGGTTTCTGAAACCATTTTTTTCCCTTTTGATCATACTCAGTGGTCCCTACAAGACAGAGAGGGTAAGACTCATGGTCTTTGAAGCGTGGCAGTCAGTCAAGATGTTGTGATTGGCATAATCGTCTATATTGCAGGCCGCCCAATTTATAAATTGTGTTCATCAGTGAGAGCAAATGGCATTTCTTCACTCTTCTTACCCGACTTAACTTTTCTCTCCAACTTATCTTCATGGATGGTTAGAAAAAGCCAAATTTATTACGGCATCCTCTCTGTGATTAAAAAGTTTTACCTTTCTCATAAGGATAAATAATTATCTCCTCCCATTTTATGATATCATAATGGACAAGGGGGATGGAGGTTATGGGACATCCTGGTGCCAGGAACAAAGAAGGTTTAGATTCCAGGAGATGTGGTCCTGATTGGCCTCAGGCTAGAAGCCCACACTTCTAAGCCCTCCGTGGGTGAATTCTGATTATTTCTCACTGTGTTCACTTAGCACCCACTGAGCCAGGTCTAAATGATGTTTGCAGGCCCTGAGGTCTAGGTATGTTTCCCACCGCACCCTCAGCCTGGACTGTCCACTTTGGAGCCCTCAGTCCCACTGCAGAGAAGCTGCCCAGGAGCCTGCTAGCCTGCACCACCATCATAAGCCATCTGCATTGGTTAGTGGGACATCATATGGATTCTTCCCTGCACCGGCATGACCCTCACACACCCCCAGGAACTGAAGGAGATTTGAGAGTGCTGACTCAAGTCCCCTCTTCTTCTCTAGCCACATGACAGTTCACCTTGCAAGTTGGTTTCCTCCTAAAGTCTCAAACGAAAATGCACAATGACCCTTTGCTTCTGACTTTCCTCGAAATCTAACTGGTTTCTTCCCTCTGTGACTCAGAGAATAAAGGTCATCAAGCTATATATTTTACCACTTGCTTTCCCTGCATTTCCTATCATCTTCCTACAATTCATCAGAGATCAGAAGAGATAGGTTTTTAACTTCTCCCTGCTGGGGTGGGACTTGCTCTATATCCTAGACTCCTTGTCCCCCATGATGTTATCGTCCATTTATCCCTCCCTGGCTTCTAATTGCAGAATTATACTGGACAGAGGAGATGCCTGCGGGACACCTAGGTTTGGTAGCTTTACAATATACTCTCTACCACATCTGTAAAACACAAGCTTTTGATCAAAAACGCAAAGGCAAAGATGGAAATAACCTCTAATACCACAACCTCTCTTTTCCTTTACCTCTTTTGTTTCTCCTTTTGCATCCTAAGAGAACCACGGTGAGAAGGGCACCTAGAGAAAGGTGGAGCTAAGGGAAAAAATATGTAGATAAATTTAGACTATGTATTGATGCAAATAAACGGAAGGATGACAGGTTGCTGCAATGCAGAAGGAAGGGAAAGAGAGAGAAAAGGGACATATATTTGGACTCACTGGTCTTCAAAGATGGGCAAGATGTCTTACTATGAGTTTTCAAATAAGACAACCTTAAAATCAGGGGGACTTCATTAAACCATCGCCTGTGGCTTTCAGATGTCTGTTTTTTTCTGGGCAGGCACTGCAGGATGAGTGAAGAGCTGACACAGTCACTAGTATTTCTGACAAATAGAGAAAATGGAGGCAACACGATGACACGCCATTACTGTTCAAGGCATGTGGTTTATGGGCTGTCTTCCACCCTAAGGCTATGCCTTCTCTATTCTATTAGGTGAAATACCCTTATCCTTTCATATAAAATGCTGTCAATGGTAGATGGAGGTACACAACAGCTTTTTGGTGTTGTCCTTCCTGGAAAAAGAACTGTCGGTCACCATGGTTTCACAAACTTTACTGGCTGTTGAAACTCGGCACTCTGGAAACTCCTGTCTGAGGACTGGAGCCCCAAGAAAATGGGCTGCTTGCTCCTCCTGGGAGCTAATATCTGTTGAATTAATGTCCACTGAGCTTTTCCCATGTTCAAGGCACTGGGTGAAAACAGCTTAGGAGACTTGCCCAAGTTCACAAGGCAGATTGGCTTTGGGGCCAAACTCAACCCCAGCGTAGGACACCTTCAAAGCATGGCTCTCGATCAACATGGACACTGCATCACGACTCTTCCATTTTGGAAGGCCCTTGAGACCCTGTGATATTATTGGGCCACTACACATTTTCATCTCTCCTTTGACTCACTTCAATATTTGTGCTCTGTGATCAAATAACTATGAATCTCATACATGCAAAATAGGTACTGAACATGTCTACAAAGTGTTGCAAGAGGAGAAAATTTAAAGATTTCTTTCATAATGGTATTGCCCCATATCCCATGTGCCCATAGCTTTGTGCCCTTTTTGTGCCCCTTCCCTCCCCTCTCTCTCTCTCTGAGTCTCTGTCAATCTCTCTTCTCTATAGGCCTATATATGTAAACTACATATGTATGTGTAGATATGTTTTAATATATGCATATGTGCATATATGTAAAATATGCTTGTATAAAATAATAAATATAAATATTATACTCATATAATTAAAAAATTAGACTGCCTCTCCAAATTTGCTCTTGTGACTTTTGAGGGGGACAAGGGCAGGGAGACGTATTATCAAGTATTAATTCACCTGTGATGCTCATACAGACTGTTCTGGAAAGTTCAATTTATAAATCACTAAGATAAATTTAAAGAAATAAATTCATTTTTGTCAACTTGGAAGTGCTGTCTAAGCCCTGTTTTCCCGTGATATACACAGACTTAAACCTCACACGTTCCCAAAGGAGTTCAGATTAGTAGCTATCCATTAAGAAAAAAATCCTACAGAATATTCAAGTGCATATTGGGAGCACCAGATACATCTTTGAATCTTTCTGCTTTATTATTAAAACTCTGGTAATGTTGTCGGGGAGGGGGAAAACCCCACAGTAACAAAGAAATGCCTTATTTGAGGCTGCAGAATGGGCTTGATATTAGCGACTTTTTTAGTCCTGAATGATATTATGAACTGAACTTTGAAACTTCTAACAATCATTAAAGTCTTCTGTGATCATATCTGAGACTGCCTTCACATGATTTATTAAAGAACGCAACTGTCATAAGGAAATTACAGATCCTCATTTTTGCGGTAATATTCTTGGGAGCTGCAGAAATCCATTGGCCTATTTGTCCTTGCATGAAGTGGACCGAGGGAACCATGCTTTTTAAATTCTGAGACTCACTGTCTTTTTCTTTCAACTTACTACTAAAAGGTCCCTTCCTTCAGACAGCCTTACCTAACCCTCTCAGGTAGAATACTATGTACCATTCCCAGTGTCTTCTCTGACTTTGTTCATCTAGCTATTCTACCACTTATCATATTACCTTGTATTTTTGGTGTGCCTCTCTATCTTAATCTCCTTAACCACAAATCAGTTGAGTATTTATCTCTGTATTCCAAGTATTTAGCAGATGCCTTGATTCCTTATAAGTGTCAAAAAAAAAAAATACCTGGCAAATAGTTCGCTGAGCTGTGATGAAATGGAAATCAGGTCACCACCCCTGTCATAACTATATGCAGAGTAAGAACACGTCTGCACATTAGCTGATGAAGAATTCTTTTATAAAGACCTTTTGGCTTCTTGCTCTTTTGTGGTTCCTTCCAAGCTTTTAGTGATATCTAGAGGAACAGGGTTGGCTATACGTGTTCAGTGGTCTATGTAACCTTCTCCCATTTTTTACATTTGCCCTGGCATATGTCTGGGAAATAAGATTTCACAGTCTATTTCCTATTCTTGTAGGATCAGAGTCTTACAGGGAAGCTTCACAGTAGAAAAGAATCCTTAGAGCAAGGTAGGCATTCAAAGGTAGCTTCTGTTCTTACGGGAAATACATATGCAAAACTAAATGGCCTATTTCCTGTCTCAGATCATGCACAGTCTGAGATCAGGGATTTTTCCGCTTGTCTTTATAATACACAGACACCAGGAAAAAGAAATAATGAACAAGGGAACATCTAATATATTCATATTGCGAATTTCAGATTGTGAACTTATTAAAATCCAGTTTCTATTCCAAGTTAGCTTTTCTGATTTCAAGAGATAAGCAAGCATAGTGCCTGGTAGATGTTTTCAGTACGGTCTTGAATCTAGAGCAACATGCCATTATTTTAGAATTGTCCTGCAGGGGCAAAATCAACAAACCGCCCGAGTTGGATGCTGGGCTCAGACCTCGCTAATGTTCATTATTTGTCTGGAGAGAAGCAACACTCTTTTGTGATTTTCAACTCAACCCTGGATTATTTACAAACATCTCAAGCAAACACTGTGAATACAGTAACTATAGTAACTCTGAAAAGGAAAGCAGTCAACTGAGACTTGAAACTCTAGCAGAGAGGAAGCTACCACTCTGAGCTAAGGGTTGAGATCTTCTAAGAAGATGTGTGAGAGACCTAAAATTTGGTTCTCATTAACAACCAAACAAACAAACAAAAAAATAAGAGAACAAAAACCCTTCAAAAGCCAAAACAGACGTTGAAAGAAATAAGTTATCCCAACAGAGAAAGTCTCTAAAATAGACAGTATTTTCCCACGTTTGATTTTTGGGGTAGGTGAAGGACATGGATGGATTTAATTTTTGCTTGTTCATTGCAGAAGATGGTCCATGGATAAATAACCTGTAGTCTTTTAACTCAATATGCTTCCCATTGAGAAGTAAGACCAAGAAAATCTGGGTAGAGAACACGATTTAAAAAACAAAACAAAACACCTCTCATTAAAAACATTCCAACTTAACTGCAATGGGAGTTTTCAAGATCCATTAATTCATGTCTCCACAAACAACTTTTCTATCAAACTCCTTTTCTACATATTTTCTGGATCTGTAAGGCATTCAGGTGATTGCATCCTTTTAAGCAGATCTTATACAAAATATCACGGGGCTACAATGTTAATTTTTTAGTTTTGATACATATCCCATGGGTATGTAAAACAGTACCACCAGAAATACTAGGTAAAGGGTAGAGAGGAATAATGTGTATGATTATTACAATTCTTCTTTTAATCTAAAATTATTTTTAAATAGAAGGTAAAATAACGGGAGCCTAAAGTTTGGAGCCCAAAGTGACTTGGCTTTGTATAGACATCAGGGTTCCTGGATTAGCTCAAGGCTACATCGAGTGTTTGCTGTGGGTATCTGCCCTGCCTACTCCCAGCTCCATATTCCCTCTCCTCTCTTGTGCTGCTCCCCAGGAGGGAACCACTCTGCTTCACTTACACAGTTCACTCAGTGCTACCAGGGATCTCCCTTAGACTATTCTACTTTCCTAAGACTAGAAGACACAGCGGCACAAACAAGCTGGATCAGTGCAACTGATCCAACTGTAAAGCCAGAGGCCAGAAAATGTTCATTACCTATTTATTCAATATCCAAGGTCAATACCATTCAATAGCACAGAGTGAAATGGGGCACCATTTACTGACAAATGTGAAACATCCACAGACGCACTGGTCTGGACTAACGTATGTACTATGTTGGATTACACTGGTTTCAGTTGGTATCACATTCTCCCACAAAGTGCCATTAAAATACAATAAAAAAATATCATAAGGATGAAGTGGTTAATTATCACATTCTAGGTCCTGACTCACTTCAGGCTATCAACCCTTAACACAATTCAAATAGGGGCAAAGAAAAAAACCAGTTGCAGAATTACATATTGAAGTGTTTTTATGTCTCCTGTAAGACCATTTTATTTCCAGTCTCTACAGAATATGCCTACAACTTTAGAAAAAAACAATGGAAATGCAGTAACTACCAGAAGTCCTTATTTGTTGCACTTAGGAGATTCACCTCTAACTTTGGAGATTCAGCTGTTTCTAAGGCAAGTTTCCAGGGTTTTCCTAGGGTCTACAGACGACCGTAAGAATGGTATGAGCAAGTCACTCTGCTCAAGAACGTAGGAGCAAGTCATCTGTTCTCAATTTCTCAGAATATGGATCTCTAAAGTGGGCTGATGCTGGAGAGCTGTCTTTTTGTTTGATGTGGGTTGGGTTTGTTTTTATCCAAAAAAATTTAGTTTTCTGTTTAAAGCAAAGTTAGCCTAAATTCTTGACCCTTAAATTTTCCATGTCTTCCTGGTAATGGAGAACTTATTCCATGGTGGGGAGGGGGGACTGTATTACATTTAGAGGTCGGTTTCTTTTATTTTTTTATTTACTATTATTTTTTAAATTTATTTTTTAAATATTTTATGTATTTATTTCAGAGAGAGAGAGAGCGCGCGCGAGAGCGCACGCACGTGCGTGCAGGGGAAGGAGCAGAGGGACAGGAAAAGCAGACTCCCTGCTGAGCACGGAGCCAGACATGAGGCTTGATCTCACAACTCTGTGATCATGACCTGAGCCCAAATCAAGAGTCTGACTTAACCGACTGGGCCACCCAGGCGCCCCTAGGTCATCTTCTTTTAGATAGCATTTTTCTTTGGACTGATCAGCACTAATTACTAACTAGTTGTGTTAAAAAGAACCCTGCTCCTATGGAGGTCTGTGAAAAGAAAGGAAACCAGTTCACATATTAGCTTGTCTCAAAAGGGCTCTCATATCACAGACACACATGAGGATTCACTCCAGTCTCAGAGAACGAGCTTGCTCTCCGAGGCCTCAAATAACAGGTTTCCTTGGGTGGGTTTGCTGAAATGATTCCAGCTTTAGTACCTAATATGAAACACAGGAGCAGGCTAACAGAGAGTCAAGGTAACCTCTGGCAGGCAGCAGCACTGAGATGGAAGCAACTATTCTAGGGAAAAGTAAAGTCTCGCAGTGTGGCATCTAATGTGACCAATACAGCTCACTGTACATGGGATTTTGATAAGAAAATGTTCTCTTTCTCCACCAATTATCCTCTTCCTCTGGCCCAATGTATTTCCTTATATTCATAAAGCCTCACAGGCTTTGCAAGAATGCCAGTGGCTTCGTCATGAAGTGACAGATTCCCCACTTACGGAGCATGTGCTTCTGTTTAGGGAAACACACACTCCAAGACAGCTGTTGCTGTTTTAGTAAGACACAGATCACAGGGCTGCCCTGCAGAACAGCGGATACGGCTCATATAATACGAACACATTTGCTAATGTTTGATGTCCACTATTAAATATGCAATGTTATTTATGATAACTTATGATGGGTTTTAGTTAAAAGAACTTCAAGCAGTAAAGAAAGCCAGTATTCACTGAATTCTTCAGGACTGTAAGTGGGGGGTGGGGGGCAAGAAGCTGAAGGGACTCCACCCCACAATGCGTCCATCTCTGCTATTTTTCTGCCAGGCCCCATTCTGAATAAGCCATGTTCCCACTTCAAGGGGGAAGCCAGGAAGTTAATCATTCTCTGAGTTTTGTCCTAGATCCCAAAGACCTGGTAACATCTAAGAAGAGCCGGATCCCAAACATATCCCAGGACATTAGCTTCCAACAAACCTTGGCCGACGATGGCATCAACACTCCCCACCTTCAGTGATTTGTGGAATGACACCTGTAGTGCACCTGGACGCTTGCGTTGATCAGATCCCATTCTGAAGCCCTAACCTCAAGGGACACTGGGGCTCCTTCTCCTTTCCTGAGTCTCCCAGACGCCACACTCAGTCTGCTACTTTCTGTCTGTTGCTCATGCTGTTCAATAAATTTTGCTGTCATTCTCCCAGCTCTTATTTGATTTCTATCCTGCATGAAGCCAAGGACCCTCTCAGCTGGTCTTGCGGGAGCTCCCCTGGCTCCCTGCCTGCCCGCGTCATAAGTAGATAGCAAAAAATATAGTTATATTAGTGTCAACATACCATTTTTTAATGTGTTTCCTTTTGGGAGTCAGGGATGGTCCTTTAGTGGCTAGAATGGTTTTTGGGTGATATCTTTCTCTCTGTTTGTATGTATATTGTTCTTTTTTGTTTTCTTTAACTGTTGGGGCTAAGTACACAGCATCTCAGAGCCTTTTTCTGCTAAAGGCAGCGCAAGTATGGATATTTGAAGATTAACAACAGTACAGGGAATATTCACAGAAAGTAGTTCTAGCACCATAACGGTCTAAGCGGCAGGAGCTTGTTATACATAAACAAAAATCTTTATAGTGTTTAGAGTTCAGTTTCTTTCAGGTACGACTTTACTTTGGGCTGATCAGCATCAATTATTGACTACTTGCATAACTGGTTAAGTTCTGGGTACCACAAAACACAGCAGGAAACAAACACCATGAATGAAGGAATCCTCAAGCTCATAATTACAAGACTGGCAACCTCCTTCTCCAAACCCTCAATCTTCTTAAGTTCTCTGAGAATTTTATCTTCACATCATTTCTAATCTCTCCCAATTTGTATACTCATGTTGTGACGCTGTTACATTCCAAACACTCAGAATGGACCATCAGTCAGTTGCCCCAACAAAGGAAACAGCCACTAATCAATGCAAACTATAGTCTGAAGTTTACCTTAGTTCCTTGAAGGGGTCTGCCCTGACATTAGGCGTCTCTATAGATTTAGGGAACACTGTGCCCTCCGCTCCTGTAAACAAAAGAAAAAAGCAAACAGAGGTTGGAGACTTTGGACATGTCACCTGGGGGCATAATCAGCACAGTGAGTGGAGCTAAGTGTAGGGTGAGTCCTTCACACAACCCAAAGCGCGTATTTTGCCCTTGGCTTTGGCTCTGTGATAGGGGAGCACCAAATCGACTCCTGCGAACAGCCTTCGAAAGAACAAGGAACTTCTCTTGAGAGTGCTCTTGCTGAGATCAGAGTGAGGCCATGAGGCAAATACCATGTTGACTTAAAAAATAAAAAACAAAAAAAAGCAAAAAAAAAAAAAAAAAGGAGATGCCTAAATAATGGCACCATCTAACTCTTGTCTCTCATTAACTATTAAAAGTCAACCAAATGGAAATGTCCTAAGAGCAGCCACTGAAGCCCTCTGATTGCGATGCAGGGCACAAATCACAGAACACATCTAACATCTCAGCAGTGGGGGGATGGTGGTGAATCCCCCAACGCTGTGAGGTCTCCCCCCAATAATGTTACGGAAACAAGTTTTCAGTAAATACAGTTCTGCACTATGATCTTGAAAAGTTAAACGAAGCAGAACACTATGAGAGATTATTTGACGTTCATTGCATTTTATACTTGGAGTATTATTTCACATTCATCCCCAACCCAATCTAGACATTTAGCTCTTAACTTTGCAATAAGCTTTTATTTTCATAACTTGTTGTCACCAGCTGAACCTTCCCAACCATAAAGATGGTGATTATCTGATTTGTCTGCTCCCAGAGTGCTTTCAAATCATTTAAGCCTCAGTTTATCACAGACAATTGCACTGGATATTAGTTTTTCAATTAAACTTAGCCAGGCAGTAGCCTGCACTTTGAAGGAAAGGTGTTTATTTTTATACCTTTTTTGGTGTAGTTCTCTGAAGCCACAGAAAGGGGCAGAACATCATCTTGTATTTACGTGCGAATTTCTAGAATCATCTTGCATTGTTAGGTCTAGAAATCCTCCATTAACCATGGTTATTCCAAGTCTGGATTTATCCTAGCGCACTGATGAGTCTAGTTGAATGAACTTGTGTAGCAACTATAAAACTATTTCATCTTTTTTTTTTTTTTTTGAAAATAGTTAATCTCTTTGATACGACTGACAGGCTACTGCAAATAAAATCAGAAAATGATGCCTTGACTTAACATTATGTATGGTCATTTAAAAGAATATACTGGTGAATGATAGCTATTAATCAAAGCTAACATTTTGAGTGATACCATCACGTACTTCACATGCAGTAGCTCAGTTCTCCCCTGCAACAACCCTACCGACAGTTGTGGTAGGCCGAGAGACATTCCGTGTGGGAACATTTAAGATCTTTTCCTGCCTGTAGACACTTTCACTTTTTAAGACCCCAAACCACATCATGTCAAATAGATCAAAAGGTATCCCTAGTCTCCATGAAGTACAACTTTTTTGATGTAAATTTCATAAGAATGTTGTTTTACTGTGCATATATTATTTTGCTCTTGTGATTTAAAGTTTCTTGTGTTCTTTATAAATGTGGTGGCTAATTTTTTGTGTCAACTTAACTCGGATCATGAGGTACCAGATATTGGGCTACCTGTGATTTCTGGTTGTGTCTGTGAGGGTGTTTCTAGATGAGAGGGGTGTGCGATACCACAGACGTAGCAGAGCCTCGACCCTCCCCAGTGCGGGTGGGCAGCTGCCAATACCATTGAGGGCCTGAACAGAACAAAAAGGTGGAGGAAGGAAGAATTAGGCCCTTCCTGCCTAACTGCTTGAGCTGGGATATCAATCTTCTCCTGCCCTCACCACCCCTTATTCTCAAGCCTGGAGACCTAGACTGGAATCTACATCACTGACCCCACTGGTTCTTAGTGAGCCTTGGGACTCACTCCGAATTGTGCCACCAACCTCCCGGAGTCTCCAGCTTACACACAGCAGGTCGCGGGGCTTCTGAGCTTCTATGATGACATGAGCCAAGTTCTCATAATGGATCTCCTCCTACATGTACATCCATATTGGTTCTGTTTTTCTGAAGAACCCTACCGAATACACTCACTGCGTAGGACCGGGGTGGATTACAGACTATCATGTGGCTTTTGTTACCCGTATATTAAATCTGGTTTTGCAGAGCGTGCGTTCTACATCCCCGGCATTTTTGTGATCCTTTGAGGAGCATTGGGACCAAAGGTACTGTGGAGGATACCTCGTGGGTCAAACAGGCTGGCATAAGCGACAGGACCATGTGTAACACACTGGGATGCGGCTCTAAAGTGTCTGTGACCCAAGAGCATGGCCTCAGTCACCACCTCTTGGTACCACCTCAAACCTGTTCCTAAACACTCCCATCTGTCACTCCTGCGGTCACCAGGGGCTTTTTCCTTTGACATCCTTCCCTTTCTATTTCTTAGAAATGCTTCTTCTTAGCCTTTGGAACCTGTTTTTTGTTTTTTTGTTCTGTTTTGTTTTCCTTTTTTTGTTTTAATGATTAAAAGAAACACACACCTGATTAAGGCTAGGACAGTTATTTCTGTTTGTATACACTGTATACACTTTTTAGTCCCAGCTCATATCTCCCCTTCCTCTACTAAGAATTCTATGAAAACTGCAAAAGAAAGAGCATTACCTCTTTTGAAATCAGCCTTAATTGTGTGACTTACCCAAAAGGCAAGCAGTACTACTCATAGACAACCTTCAGTATTTGAACTGGTATTAAAATATGGTGAAGCTTTATGTTTCATTGAGATCTCATGCACTCTCCTATCATTTTATAAGGCCTCTGAAGCCAAAGAATACCTATTTTCCAACTTTGGACTATGCAAAATATGTACGTATATAACGATATGTATTGCATTTATTCTGTCCAATTATCCAAAAATGAGGAATGACATTTTCTTATGTAAAATGAATCTCAAAGGGCTGTACTGTTTTCTTTATTCCATCCACACTTGGTGCTGAACCTGTTTCTCTGTTTGTCAGAAACACTGACAATACCTCACTTGCTACGTAACATCCGGCCACATTAGCCCAAGAGGGAACTACTCTATTGCAGCTCGTGGCCCCTGGCTCAGCCACCCTTTTAGAGCAATTCCAAGGGGAAAAAAAAAAGATTACATAAATGCCACACATTACAGGTGCTCACTCTATGTTTGTGGAAGGACCATGGTCTCCTCTGAATACCTGAACTTGGGTCCTCAGCTTTCTCAGATGGACAGCCCTATTTGCCTGCTATCTTGAAGGAGTGTGTGCTGTTCTCTGTCCTATCCCCATTGCCCAGCACGGTGTAGGTTCTCAACAAATGTCTGTATCACAGCTACAGCACTTATGTGGCACTGAGCACACATTACTTGGGATTTCTATTTACCTTACAGACATTCGTCCCATCTCCTCGAGAAGATCCTAAGCTCTATGTGAACAGGGGCAAGGCCATATACAGAATACAGACAGATTCAATTTTAGGTTCTGAAGACTTCTACTAGACTTATTTCTAGTCGGTACTACCATTTCTATGGGAGTACTAATTTACCAATATAAAACTCCTCACGTATCACATGGCATGTTTAATGAATGTCCAAAGTCCAACCTATTTTAATGGTACCTCTTAAAACAGCTATGTTAATAAAAGAATATTATTTGGGCTAAATACAAATATCCCTTTAAAGTAAAATGAGATCGAGGCTTGTAGTATCTTTGCCAGACCAGGAAAACTACCTCTCCTACAAGACAAGTGGGCCTAAAAAACATAGAGCTCTCGGTCACATGGCTAGTGAGTGCTAGAGCTAAGATTCACATGCAGGCACCTGACTCTAGGACCTATTTGTAGCCATCACGCCCTTGTGCTTTGTTTTCTGAATGCCACAGTGTGGCACCTGCAAAATGGCAAGCCAGCAAAACCCAAGAGTCTGGGCTCTCACAGTGAGGATGTAGGTGATACTCAAGACACTCAGGCTCCCTTGGCTCCCACCATCCACTCAAAGCCCTCTGACTTTGTTTGTGACGGACTTTTGTGGCAGGGGCCCATGTACATCATCCAAACTGGAAAAGAGGGTCATAGACATGACTTCTTGAGGAAATGTACCACAATTTCTCATCATCTGAGTGTCCTTGGGCATGAAACCCAATCTCTAAGGCACTCAGATTCCTTCTCTGAAAAGAAGGGATATTAATAGTAACTTCATCTCCTAAGGGTCTTGGGAGATTGAATGAGGTCTCTGGCACATAGCAATCAGCAGATGATAGTCAATAAAATACTTCTGGCAGTACTAAAATATTTATAAATCCCATTCTTTCCTCCTCTTATCCAGGTCTTTTATGACTCCTAAAAAATAACATTTTTAAAGCACTTACTATGAACTAGAAACCATCGAAACTGTTTTAATTTGATCATCAGAATAACCCTATGAGGTGGGAACTATGCACATCTGTTGTTACAGATGTGGAATTTAAGACTCAGGGAAGTCGGGAAATTTTCCTGTGGTGGAGCAGCAAAGAGGGGGAGTTTGAATTTGGACTCTCTTAGTTCTAGAACCAATGCCTGTGGCCAACACTCAGATCACCTTTTTCAGCAGATCATATCACTCCCTACTTGCGCATCTTTTTATGAGATATGAACAAATGTCAGTGTTTATACCCTCAAGTAACACTTGCCAAGTCTCCCATCCCCTCTCTTCTACAAACAATTCACATGCGCAATGAGAGGAGATATTAATATCTTCACAAAGACCATTTCTTTCCAAGTCCTATCAGGCTTCTGATTTTCATACCATTTTCACTTTCCCAAAAGCCGCAGAGTGGACAAACATTCATCAGGATGAGTTCTCCCATCCTGTCCCCTATCCATTCTAAGATAATAAATTATTCTCAAGTTTATTATTTCAAAAAGGTTTCTATTAAAGCCATACCTACTGATCCCTTCTTTTGACACAATATAATTTACTGGCAATAAATGTTCATAAACAGTTTGAGTGAAAAATCCATAAAGCCATTTCAGCTTTATTTTAAGTTCCATTAATGTCCCTCAAAAATGATTTCGTCAATGTGTTTCCATTAGCTGGTTCTCTGCCCAATAACTTAATTCCACACAATCAATTAGGAACTTATAAAGCATGTGACAGGATCTATCTAAAGTGTTTTGAATCACCATAAAGATCAGCTCGACGGCTTTTTTCCCCTTGTAGTACAGGTAGGGGGTAAGCCTTTCAAAAAAATCTCACATGCACTCCATTGCCATAGTGACAAAAAGCCAGCTTCTCTCTGTAAAGTATACTCAAACTTTGGTGACTTTCCCCTCAAAGTGTCCTGGATGTGAAGAAACCTGAAAGCCAGTCCTATCTCTGTGCTCTCATGCAAATCAGAATTCTTCTCTAACCTTTAACTTCCTCAGCTATAAAATAAGAGACAGGATGAGAAGTATCAGGGCTAAACTGTTTTCCCCTCCACTTGAAAATTTCATCAGGTAATATAGTCTAATCCAAACAGATGACTGTCTTGAGCCACCTCCATTTCCTACCAGGAAAAAAAAGCAACCCTGAAGTATATATAAAAAAAAAATCCTAAAAATTTTCTTAATGTTTAAGGAGGAAATAAATAAAAGCTAATAGACTTTTGCCCAATTCAACCTGCATTTAATTGGAAGAACTGCCCACCAGAAAATAAACCTCACAGATAAAGTGGTCATCAGCAAAATTTATTATAGATGAAACTAACTGAAAAAACAAAAAGTTGGTTCATAACTCTTTAAAACTTCAAAAATTGGGAAAAATTCAATTTTATAAAAAACATTAATAAATGCTAAAGTGCCTAAGCCTGTATATGTTAAATACAGCCATGAACCAAATCCTGGAAGGAAGAGTCACATCTGAAAAATGTGCTACAAGAAAACTGGACTTGAGAAAAGCATTAGATACAAAGATATGTAGAGAAATATGTAATATTTAGATATATTAATATTAATTATAAAGATATGTATAGAAATATATGTATACAAAGATACAAAGATATTAGATACAAAATATGCTAGAAGTTCCCAACTTGGAGCTAGAAAACCGATGATGGATCAAATCTTTGGTGTACATGGAGGATAACTGATCTTTCAGACGATAATTCCAAGAAAAACTTCCAAGAAGGTCAGAAATGGCTTAAGAATGCTGTTTAGAACATTAATTAAGGAATTAAGCTAGCTTACTGCAGTTTGCTCCGGTAAGTTCGTTCTTGATGTACTTTCATTAAGATTGGCATAATTATGATTAATGTTTTGTATTAATGAACATAGACTAAAACTCATCTTTGGGCTTAAACCATGGGGCCAAAATATTCATCAGGTTCATATTGCAGAGTTAAAATATCTAATCACCACTGTCTGAAGTCAAAACAGGTTAAGTGTTCTGATTCATGTTGCTCTGGTAGATATAACCTGAACGACAACCCTTAATAACCACCATATTTTACATGATATATTTTTATACCAATATTACATTAAAAAATAAAGGATTTCAATCTAAGAAATGGTGATGAGAAACCTAAGAGAAGGAATGATTTGATTTCTTGAAATATCAGGGAACTGAAAAAACAAAGACCTGATTCTTAATCCTGATTTTCTATGAGCTTATTATATGACCTTTGGCAATTTGCCCTCTGGTTTTACATCCCCATTTGTTATACAAAAGTGGGGTGGAGATTAGATGATCTATAAGGCTATTTCCAGCTCTGCTGTTTTATAATCCTCCAGATAACCTGGTTGGATCAACCCAGGGGACCAGGAGAGGAACACGATAGGTTTGATAAACCCAACATTTAATTTTTTTAATAAATATGTTTTGAGCAGGGAGCTCTAGAAGTGAGCCAGAGAGACATGGAGTCCATAGTCTAGAAGAATGTAGTATACTCTAGTAGTGTATGTTATTAGTTTAAATAATTAGTTATTAAATAATCTCACAAATAAAAATATGTAATAGTTACAAATAGTGATAAAGACTTGAAAGGAAAATAAAAAAATGTCTGCAATACAACTTGGAGTCATATCCTGGTCTGGAATGTAAGTTTCCCTGGGAAAGGGAAGTGCTGTTGATATTTAAGTCATTAGTAATGAACTAGTTAAGAGGGGTAAGTAGCAGTAGAAAAGATAATGTGAAGACATCAGGGTTGGAAAGTTGAAGTTCATAAAGATCAGTGTGGCTAGACCATATTTTGCAAGGGTGAGCAGAATGGGATGAGACTGGAGAGGTGGGTTGACATGGGTAATTCAGAACCTTGCAGGTCATGCTGAAGGTTTTAAGCAGGGATTTGGCTTGATCCAAATGGCATTTTTTCTTTTCTTTTTAAAGATTCTATGTATGTATGTGTGTGTGTATGTATGTATGTATTTGTTTATTTGAGAGTGAGTGCACAAGCATGGGGAGGGGCAAAGGGAGAGGGAGAAGGACAAGCAGACTTCCCCCTGAGCTGGGAGCCCAAAGTGGAGTCGGATCGCAGGACCCTGAGATCTTGACCTGAGCTAAAGTCAGAGGCTTAACGAACTGAGCCACCCAGATGCCCCCAAATAGGCACCTTTCAAGGATCACTGTGCCAGCGCGTTATGGACTGTGTGTTTGTATCCTCCTAAATTCATATGTTGAAACTCTAAGCATCATTGGAACCCCACCATGCTGGTACCCTGATCTCAGGCTCCCAGCCTTCAGGACAGTGAAAAATTCCTCTTGATGAAGCCATCCAGTCTACAGTGGTCTGTCACAGCAGCAGCAGCTGACTAAGACATCGTATCATGGAAAAGGCACTTGAGGAGGGCAAGGATAGATGAGGTGGGGCAGGGAGTGGGAGAGTGGTAGGCTGGACTAGAGAGTTGGCAGTGCAGATGGAGAAATGTAGCTGGGTTTAGGAGACATTTAAGTGGGAAGCCAATGGGATCTGGAGATGAGCTGGACAAGAAAGAGAACAATGGGTACGAGAGAGCCCAGGGGAAGAGCTGAAGTAGATGGTCAAAGCCAAAGGATTACTACTCAAAGTCAGTGGTGCCCATGGCAACCTTACACATTCCAATGAAATCCAGCTTTTTTCATATTTGATATCTTAATCACAACTGAAATTGCCTTTACTTAATGAAAGAAGTTGGCCTCTGAATCCGACTACATTTTTCTTATGAGGGTATAGGCAACATGACAAAGAAACTTTAAATTAAGTCTCCCAAAGTATTTATAAGCAAGCAGTATTTAAAAATTATGAATAATGTAGTAATTTCTTGAATAATGAACATTGTCTTCTGTGTAAGAGAACTTTCTAATTACCCCAATGTTTTAGCTAAACATATATTCATATAACTCCTATTGGTTAAAAGCCTTCTAAACACAAGAGATAGGGTTTTTGCCTCTCTAAGTCCAGGCTACAGAACATGGTTACATGTTACTATTTAAATATTCTTTAATGTCTGAGGCCTATTTTCCTGAAAAGCAATCTCTATGGCATATTATCCATGGGTAGGTATGAGTGTCTTGTGGGAGCACTGATCACAGGCAATTCCTCAGAAACAGTGGTTTTCTATTTATTTCATAAAATGAATTATTGGCTTTCTCCTAATGGTAATGTGCAGTGAAAAATGCTTTTTAAGGAAGTGAGTCGGGTTCTCTGTCATCCAGGATTTAAAATGCACTGAGTAATCAGTGAGGTTGCAGAATTTTCACAAATTTCAAGGTTAAGCACTTTGAAGGTGGCTGTCAGCTTCTGAAAACCTTTCCGACATGAGCAACACACAGACGCGAGGCAGAAATTTGGAAAAAGTCACTTGAAGTCATTTAATCCCACTGTGTCTCCTAGTCTGCTGGTGGCCATCAATAAGCCGTGAATGCAAAACATTTGAAGTCATTACAAGTCGTTTCCAAGATACACACCAAATATTTTCTTTTTAGGAATTAGGGCAGATTATCCTGCCCAAAAAGTACAGATAATTAATTAACAAATATTTATGGAGAGCCTACTCCATAAATGGTTTTGTGGGAAAAACAGATTCAGACTTTTTCTCTTCATGGGCTCACGAAGAAAAAATTCAAAAAATATATAAAATTTCCAGCCATTTTAGGTGTGGTAACATTCACTATCTGTAAACATTTAACAATTACCTACTGTGTGCCTGGCATGGTACTAAGGCGATACTGAGTGGGAAGATCTGATCTCTGCCCCTATGGACTTGTTTATGGCTAGACAGACAGATGCTAGAGAACATATTTAAACTGATTTTTGTAAAGACAATTATCGTAAATCATGCATTCTCATTGAGGGTGATGCAGCTCCCAAAGGTACAAAAATCAGTTCTGGAAGGCACGAGAAATCTTTCTCTAAGTATGAAGCCCCGATATACATACAATGATATACGGTGTATCTGTGATATATGTAAGTTGCACAGAAGGGAAGTGATTAGGGAAAAAAAAAAGTCTGAGAGGATTCCTTAAGAGGTTGATACCAAAAAAAAGGTTGGAAAGCACTGTTGTAAATGCTCTGATTAGGACAGGGAGCTGCCGGAGCTCTGAGCAGGCACCTTGCCCAAGCGTGGAGGACCCTAAGCGCTTCTCTGGGGGAAATGACAGGCACTTGAGATCTGAAGATGGAGCAGGAGTTAGTCCAGGAGCGATGGTTTGGATGGAGGCAGGTGGAGAGAGGGCACCAGGAAGGCGGACACAAAAGCTGGCTTGCTGCTTTTAAGGAGATGTGTGTAGCAAGAGTGGAAAGAACGAGACCGGCATCAGCTGAGGTTAGTGAGGTAGTCAGGGGTGAGGTCACATAGAAACATTCAGGCCATGGCAAAGTTTGAGAATTTTAACCCAATAGGAGAAAGAAGTCATTGAAAGGATAGAGACAAGAGAATGATGATACTCAGAGATTTTTTTTTTAAATACTATCATGGCAGATACTATGGATTGACTGCCCAGTTTTAAGCATAGTTCATCCTCCCTTGCATTTTTCTACCCATAGAGGCTGGAAATCCAAATGGTTGAACATCTCAGACTCCCTGTGCAGCACTAAGTGGCTGTGTGATACAGCCTGGGCCGGTGAGATGTAGGTACAAGTGTCTGGGGAGATATTTTCTTCCCAAATAAAAAAGCAAAGCGAACAAAGAAGGCTTTTGTTCTTTACTGTTCTCTGAAATACAGAAGCAATGCTTTGAGGCACGGAAGCCCTATGTGACCACAAGAGTAAAGTTATATTCCTGAAGGTGTGCAAAGGAGGAGGCTGAAGGATTCTGATTTCTTTATGACATATTCTGCTGTAAGCCCTACAGATCATACCTCCAGAATCATTATTACATAATAAAAATAACCCCCTAACTTGTTTAAGCCACTGTTTGTTGGGCTGTCTGTTATTTTCCAACCAAATCTAATTCCCATAGTTACAGGATCTGATCACGCTCTGTAAAATGCAGTACAGGGCATGGAGAGCAAATGCATGCAAATCAGAGGACTATTTCAGTAGCCAGGTAAGAAATGATGGTGGCCTAAACTAAGTAATTCACAATGCGAAAAATGGCAAGAGTGAACATGACAACTACTGAGGAGGTAGTGGTAAGGATGACATGAGGGGTGAAGGGGGTAAGACATGTTCAGGTTTGGGGGCAGAGCACAAGTTCAATGTTGCTTATGTGGAACTGAAGGTATCAGTGGAGTTTCCAGATTCAGATGTTCATGTACGTAATGGGATGCACACATATATTACTCAAGGCAGAGTTCTAAACCACTGGTATGGAGATTTTTGGAATTCAGGTGATTTTGGAAACCAAGAGAATGGGTGATATGATCTAACAAATGGTAAGAGTGGTATAAAAAGAGAGCCACAGTCAGAATTTTAAAGGATTCCAACATTTCAAGTTGGGTATGGGAACGTGACCTATCAAAGGAAACTAGAGAGGGAGGAAGAAGACCAGGAATGGGGTAACACAGAGAGCCAAGAGGAAAAAGTCCTTCAAAAACGCAGAAGGCATTATCTACGTTAATTGGTGCTTAGCAGTAGGAGAGGAATTAAAATGTCCATGAAAGTTAGCAATATGGAGGTCATTTAGATTATAGGAGCCATTCTATGAAAAACTGGAGGCGGATTCTTGTGGGCGGGAGGAAGTGGGAAGGGAGGAAATGGTTATAAGCAAGAGCTACTCCTTTTTGACAGAAGAACTATAGTAAGATAGCTGAATATTAGATACTAGATTTTAGATATCGGAGTTTAAAGATCCAACTCTGGTTAGTAACCAAACTTTTATAGGAACACATGTTGCTCTAAGACACAGGCTGGGTAGAGGCACATGTGCTCAGTTGCCTGGATGCAGGTAAACATAACGTGGATATTTGGGTTCATCTAGAGTGGGGACATGAGCAGACATGTAGACTGAATAAAATGTAACAAGTTCACAGTTGTATGGGAAGACTATGAAGAGGAATGGGGGGGCGCCTGGGTGGCTCAGTGGGTTAAGCCTCTGCCGTCATCTCAGGGTCCTGGGATAGAGCCCCGCATTGGGCTCTCTGCTCGGCGGGAAGCCTGCTTCCCCCTCTCTCTCTGCCTGCCTCTCTGCCTACTTGTGATTTCTCGCTGTCTGTCAAATAAATAAATAAAATCTTAAAAAAAAAAAAAAAAAAAGAGGAATAGGATGTTGGGCAAATTATTTAGCTTCTTCAAGCCTCAGTTTCCAGCTCCGTGGAATGGGGATAATAACAGTACATTACTTTGTGTGTGTATATACACACACATATATATGTATGTAGTGTGGACTGGGGATAATACACATACACACACACATACATATACATAACACTACATATACATGCCTAGTACATCAAAGTGCTCACTAAAATGTATATTATTAATTATAAGTGATGTTGATGATAAGGACAGAAGATAAAGCCACAAAGGCAGAAAAATATCAATAAAGAATTTGAATGGTAACCAGGAAGAAGAACAAAATAAGATGGGTTCCCTTTCAAATACTCTAACAGTTCAACTGAGCTGGCCATACCATCAAGGTGCACGTTTTACATAATTTTGTAGAACGTCAAACTGCAGACAATTTAAAGATTCACGTAGAAAAAATACTCTGGCAAGATACAAAGAGACAAGTAGTTTAATTAAACAAACTCTACTTTAGAAACCAATAGACCAGAACTCATGCTCAGCGTATCATTAAGTCCAAACTGGAAAATATAAAAGGAATCATCCAAGCAGCAAGCAACCTCATTTCAGTTTCTTATGACTACACTATTTTTGATAGTAAATAAAACCAGAGTAAAACAAATAACTTCCACTCATTGTGTTTGTGTCGCAGAGCTGGGACGCAGGAACAGGCAGGCTCTGAGTTAGGACAGTATATGAACACTGGGCACCATGGAGACTCCGTGTTCTCAGAGACGACACACTGTGTCCCATGAAGGAGGTGAATGTGGCACTCTACCCGTATTCCCCTCCAGGTCCCCCCCAGGGACAGGTAGCCAGAATCAGGCCAACAGGGTGGGGAGATGGGGGCAGAATAGATAGGAACTGTGCGTGGTCAGGTTAAGGATAGCACTTAAGGATCCCCTCCACTTCCTCCCACCCTCCACTTGGGAGTCAGTGGGGAGCCCTGAATACACTACTTCCGTAGGCAAGATCTCGGTTTCCAAGTGGCTCTCCCTGTGGGAGAGCAATCAGGACTCTGGGACTCCATGGATGCTGGTGAGACCTAAGAAAACAACATACACACGATTTTAAGGGCTTCCTGGTCATTGAAAACCATGTGGAACATTCTGTTCCCAGAGCCAAGCAGGTGGGGTGTGGTGCTTTCCTACAGAGAAGGAAATTGAAACATTAATTGAGGACCATGGAGAAACATGGTCTGAAAAATAATTGGATGAACTTATAAAGTCATTTACAGGGGATGAAGGTGATGGGGACTTGAAAAGTGAAGGCCAGCAAGTTGAAATCTTAATAAATGCAGTGGCTATCTCAATGCTTTAAAACACTTGAATGCTTTAATCTCAGAATACAATCTTATTACGAAAGCAAGCCTCAAAACAGGCATACTTTACAGGTGACTTAAAGGGTAATTTTGATGGCATGATTTTGCCTTACCTTATGCATAGCATGTTACTTATCAACATCCATTTTCCCTTGCCAACAAAATATTGCTACTATTCATGCAAGCAAAGTACCCAGCCAAATAATTGCCTCCCCAGACTCCCTTGAAGCTAGGGGTGGCCCTTATGACATGTCTTTTTTTTTTTAAAGATTTTATTTATTTGACAGAGAGAGATCACAAGTAGGCAGAGAGGCAGGCAGAGAGAGGGGGGGATGCAGGCTCCTTGCTGAGCAGAGAGCCCGATGTGGGGCTCGATCCCAGGACTCTGAGATCATGATCTGAGCCGAAGGCAGAGGCTTAACCCACTGAGCCACCCAGGCGCCCCGACATGGTTTTTTCTAATGACATGTAGGTAGAAACCTACTGGGGATTGGCATCACATGAGCTATCTCTGTTTTAATAGGAAGGTACAGATGTGGTTGGTTCCACTCTTCTGATTATCAACATAATCTCTAGCGGTGAGAGCCACCTTCCAACCATGAAACAAAGGCCAAGAAGATTTCAGATATATTGACCCAGATGTCACTAAGCCACGAGCAATTGTCTATCATTGGACTTATTTTAATTTTTAAAAGATTTTATTTATTTGAGAGAGAGAACACAAGCAATGGGAGGGGCAATGGGAGAGGGGGAAGAAAGCTCTCCATTGAGCAGGGAGCCCCACATGGGGCTTGATCCCGGGACTCCAGGATCATGACCTGAGAAGGAGGGAGATGCTTAATTGAGCCATGCAGGTGCCCCTCAATGGACTTTTTCTGAAAGAAAACCAAGTCCCTCATTATTCATTTGAGCCACCACATGAGACTTCTGTTACTCAGCTCTGCCTAAGGTTCAACACCATTCCACCCAAGACCAGGGAGAGAGAAGCAAACTGACCCTTTAAGATGGTCATATTCTTCAGTTAGAACTCTTTTGCCATAAGCCAAATGATCAAAAGTTGGAAACCACTCTTACTGTACCTTCCCATGAAGTATCTTTTCATTGACTGCTGAGTAGAATGGTTTTCCCATTCCACCTTCTCAGCCAGAAAGTAGTTTTGGTTTTTTTTTAGTGTATCAAATTCTTTAAGGCCTGGCTCATTTGCTCTTTCACAATGGAACTTTCCCTGGCCCTCTCTCAGCTATCACTACTTGCCTCTTCTTTGTGCTTCCATCATGCATAACCCATATATTGGATAAGCATTCATTCTACCTTGTGAGATGGTTCATTGAATGTGTGTTGCCTTCACTATAATGGAGGGTCCGTGTCATGGGAGTCTTTGTTCTTTTCTAGAAAAGGAACATGAACTTTGATGTTTTGAATTCAATTTCACTCAGGCAGGAAAAGCTGTGGAATGAAGCAGAAGCTTCCAGAGGGGAGAGGTCTGAGCTGGTTGGTAGCAGCTACACCACTGTGATAGCCTGATATGTCTTTGTCCAGGAAAGTAAATTGTTAAGGTTGTAGCTATGTGGTCTCCATGGTATAGAGTCAGTGCAACTTCCCAGAACCCAAGTGTCCCAGGTCTGTCTGGTTTACGAGCTTTGATAAGTTCCTGTTTTTCTACAACAAAAAGCCCAACATTTCATGATCAGGCTTAGTCCGCCTCTTTATCTTTGTCTGTGGCTTGATAACTTTTAAAAAATACTGATTTGTATTTGTTCTCCCCATATATTTTTTAATCAAACAATTAATTATTTATTAGAGAAAAAGAAAGGGAGGGAGAGAGAGAGAGAGTGCAAGCACAAGCAGGTGGAAAGGCAGGGAGAGGGAAGCAGAGGGAGAAGCAGACTCCCCACTGAGCAGAGAGCCCGATTTGGGGCTCGATCCCAGGACCCTGAGATCATGACCTGAGCCTAACCAACTGAGCTGCCAGATGCCCCTGTTCTCCCCATATTTTTATCCCTCCTCAACTTTAAGCAGATAGCCAGATCCTCTGCATATCTTTGATGTTTATCTGTTTCCAAAAAGTAAAAAGTACTACTTATGGTAGTTTTGTGAATTTTGACACACACACACACACACACACACACACACACACACACACACACAGAGTTCTGTATCTACTGCCATAAGCCAATATAGCAAATTTCAGCACTTTGAAAATTCGCTTCCCTTGTGCTGCCCTTCATAGTCAATCTCTCCCTCAAGCCCTTACTCCTGACTCCCACTCTTCTCAGGCCCTACCGGGATGCCTTTTCCAGAATGTCATGAAGTAAAATCATTCCGTAGAGAGTTTTGCGTTTGGCTTCTTTCATTTAGCAAAATGCATTTAAGATACACAATGGAAGGTTTTCAGTGGATCGAGAGCAGAGCTGCCTTAAAGCAGCGGCTATTCCTGCCCTTGGTGAAGGCCTAATCTGAGCGGAGAGTGTGCTAGCTATCCTCCCAGGGAGGGGAAAGAGAAGAGTGACTTGGATGGATGCCAAGAGGAGAGGCAGATTTTGCCCCCGACTTAGAATAATTGCAAGATGTAAGGTCCTTTGAGGACCAGAGTCACCCGTAGTGAGGTGGCAAACTCTCAGAGAGCACAGCTGTGTCACGCCCCCTCGAAGGCAGGACCCTTGGCACAGGAGTCCGCAGCCTCAGAAAAGATTTCTGGGCTCTCCTCGTGGCATGCAAGTTGACAGCTGACTTCCTTTCAACTGATCACACAAGCTGGAAAAATGAGGATAGCAGAGGTGATCTTAATGGACCAAGATTGAATAGTCTTGCCCATATTTTTTAAAAAAGATTTTGTTTATCTATTTAACAGAGAGGGAGAGAGAGAGCATAAGCAGAGGGAGAAGCAAACTCTACACTGAGCAGAGAGCCCGATGTGAGGCTCAATCCCAGGACCCTGAGATCATGATCTGAGCCGAAGGTAGACATTTAACTGACTGGGCCACCCAGGTGCTCCCCCCTCCTTTTTTTTTTTTTTTTTTTAAGATTTTATTTATTTGACAGAGAGAGAGGGAGAGACATATTTTCTTGACACTGTATGTGCTTTCGTGATTCTTAAGCAACCCAGTCACAATGGAGATAGGATTTCCTACCAGACTATTGTGGGAGTTTGAAGTCACATTGAGGGAATAAAAGTCATTTCATTGGCTAATGTCTATTAAGCGCTTACCATTTGCCAGGCATTTTTCTAAGCATTTCATGTGGATTAACTCAGTTAATTCTCACAGAACCCATGTGAGGCACATGCTATTATTATCTCCCTGTTTTCAGATGACAAAACCGAAAAAGAAAGGTTTCAGAGCGCGACTGTGGGAACCAGGATGGGCATTTAGGCAAATCTAGCTGCAGAGCACATGCCTAACTTCTTGTTGAACATGTTATTTCTTCCATCGTGGGCTTGGGAATGGAGTCATATTCCAAAAATCTCCTCCTCCAGGAAAAGACCACCAAGGAGTAGTGGTGGTTGGTTATAGCTGATTCTCTGCTGAAGGGTTGTCTAGAAGCTTTCTGTTTGAACCGCTACCCGTCCACCCCTGACCAATCGGATTCTAGCCTGACAACTGAAACCAAGCAGGCCAGAGGACAGTTTCAGTGGATGACAGGTACTAGCCAACAGCAACTCACACTCAACTGACAATCATGTTAAGTGCTTTCACAGAGACAGTCCTTCCCTTTGATCTCCGTGACAACCCGACGGTTGAGAAATTGGAAGCAGAGGAGGTTAGGTAATAACTTACTTGCTGTTGCAAAGCTAATTACTGATGGAGCTGTGATAGGAAACTAGACAAATCAGTCCCCTGGCTTGTATTTCTAACCTTCAAATAGAGATGGAGGGCTGGCAGCCATGTTGAAAGGTTTGCAAGAAAGAGCATCTCCACGAGAAAAATGTGAGTGAGCAGAGCAGAGAAAAAAGAGGTCACATGGCCTCTGAGGGGCGGGGCTAACACCTGCCTTCTGGGAGCTTCCCTGACACAGATCTCAGAACACCTGACTGAACGCAGATCTGCAGCCTGAAGTGAGGTTGGCCTCTTTGAGGGAGAAAATACCACTCAGAAGACAGTTTTTCATTTGTGAAAGGTGGTGAATGGTGGCTGAGATATTCTAGTTCACTTACTTTGCTACATTAAATCCAAGCCACAGCAACTGGAATAATCTTATCACCTTTTGGCTTTGATGTTTTATAACAGGCCTCTAACCCTGACTTGGTACTCAACCAGGGGTAGCCAACAGAGCTACGGAGGAAAGACAGGAGGGATTAAAAAAAAAAAAAAATGGAAGTCTCATTTTCACCTGTATCCTTCGCCATGGCAAATCATTGAGACTTTAGCAAGAAACAGTCTGAAGAAAGAATTTCATGAGAAAATGTCCCACCTGTGCGTGAGGCAAGGGAAAAAGTCGAACGGTGACAATGACTTTGCCTGTTTAACATTCCCTCACTCTTCTTCTGATACTAAAACAGTTATTTGCTTTGGGCCAATCCACCAGTGCTGAGAATCACATATTTCTCCCCACACACCCCACAAGGGAGTGTGACCTGGGCTGGTCAGAGTATTGAATTCCCCAGAGACAGTGTTTGCTCCGAGAGCATGTTTACCCAAGCAGGGCCCATCACCTCTCTCCCCCCAGTGATGGCTACAGCTGTCTGGACAAGGGTGTGGCCATCTGTCCCTTGAGATGGAGGGCTGGCAGCCATGTTGCTTACCATGTCTGCTAAGGAGCTGCCCAGAGAAACCCTGCGCCTACGATGAGATGTCAAAAGCACCAGAATTGGCCCTATCTGGAATTTTCAATGATGTGAGGGAGCAAGTACCCTTCTTTCTTCTTTTTTTTTCTTTTAAATACTTTCCTCAACCCTGCTTAAGTTTGCTTTCTTTCACTTATAATTGGAAGCAGCCTGAATAATGCATGCTTTTCCTCTCGGGTGAAGAAGTCTATGTCCTCACTGACCCTACCACTGCACATCACGAAAGCAAGGAGAGCTACTCTCTGGGGCCCGCAAACAAGTCTGCCTTTTGCAAGAGATCATTATTCCCATATGACTCCACTTGAAACACCTGCTCAACATGAAATGGAAATCCACAGGGCAACAGAAGCCAGCTGATTTTCACTACCAGACAAGAGTTGTGAAAGCAAGTGTGCTTAAGTGGCCTTCTGGGCTAAACTGGTCTAAGACAGCTTTGAGGGTATTTAGCATCTCTCTCTCTCTGTCCAGGGACAAGCACATTCTGCAAGACTTTTACAGCTTTTTCCTCTATTCCTATAGACAGTGCTGATGTTACACAGGGAAAAAACAACAACAAGGACAAAAAAACGGTGTCCATGAGGTCTGAATTATTCAGTGCCAAAGAGGACATTCTTAAATGTTGAACCGATTATCTTTTAGACGAAAAAACAGAAAAAAGTAAGTGTCAAAACCCAAATCTGTAAAGCTTTATAGTTCGGTCTGGGTATTTGCTAAGTGTATCTCGGGCTGCTCTGTCAATCCAAGTGACAGTTAATCAATACTAATCTGATGCTGGTTGATTCTTCCCTTTCCATCAACAGGATTAAGGTATACTACTCATGAATATATTTTATCCCAGGCTGTAAATTCATATGCTTTAGCGTAAATGCATTAGCATCTCTTTTTAAATGGAATGCACTGTGTATACAAGCAAATAGAGATGAATTACCAAGTTGTCCTAAAAAATGCCTTTCTGATCCATTATGAAAATGTTTCAGCTTTCAAGGCAGTGGTAAGTATATCAGGCATTTCCCATTATTTTATATTGTGATCTACATCCCCATCTCTGGGGCTACATATTAAGTTAACACTCAGAATATCTTAGGGACATAATGTCCTTCCTGGCCTGGGCAGGTGGATTTTTTTACTTATTTTTTTCCTTTGCATGTTAGTTTGTTTATGCCTTCATTCCTTCTTTAAGTCGATATTTATTTAGTGTCTACTGTGGGCCAGGCAATGCCCTAGGGACCAGAGAGAAGATGCTAAACAATCATCTACAAACCTACACCCCCAATTTGCCCTAATATTGGCTAATTTCTCCACGGCCAGCTGGGGGAGTACATGCCTCAGGTCCGATACTCCTATGCTGGACTCCTTCAGTCTATTTATGGACATGAGAATTTGATCAAAGCAACTTCATCTTTAAATGTCACTTTACAGTTGATGGAGATTTTCATACATACATTTAAATTCTAATACACACCTATAAGAAGGGAGTGGAGATGAGTGTAAGTGACTCATTTAAGGCTGAGCATCTAATGAGGCCAGGACGACACCAAGTACTAGTACTGGATGAGCTAGGAGAGTATCTACCTCCTAGTCTGTTGTGGAGCCTTGCTGTTCATGACAGAGCACAGGGAGATCTCCCTGCAAAGTGCCTAGAAAGCAGTAAGAGTGCAATGAATGTTAATGGTAATGATGATGTTCCTGTTAAGCAACAGACATAAACTGCCGTCTATCTGTCCATCCATGTGTTGTTCCACCTACCCACCCATCCCCCAACCATCCCTCCTTTACCGTGCGCCAAGTACAACAAAATGCACTGAAGATTTAGTGTTGAGGAAGTCCACGCTCTAAAAACCTCTCCCAGTGCAGAGAAAGACTTCCAGTCTTTGGAAATTGTATTTGATATCAGATTTTACACAGGGGATGATGAAAAGTCACAGAACCATCGCCTAGACCAGAGACTAGTGAACTACAACCCTAGGGCTGAACCCTTTTTCACCATCTTTTTTTTTTTAAATAAAATTTTGTTAGAAAACAGGCTAGTAAAATTTCATTCCATGTTGTCTGTGGTTGTTTTCCCACTTCAAGGGTGAGCAGGAGTTGGGATAAAGAATCTGTGGTTCACAAATCTAAAACATTTACCAGCTGGCCCTTTAAGAAAAAAGAGCTCTGGGCTGGATCACTGTGTCTCTGCATCCTTCTCTCAGCCATTCTACCTTAACATCCCTTGGCAGTTAAGGAATGAAAGGTGATGGTTTGCCTTGTATGGTCCCATCGTTTTGTTTACATCTGATAAGCCCTAAATGCAGAAAAGTCCTTTATGATTTTGACACTACTGATTTTCCCAGGGGAATTCTTTCTCTTGCCCTCTACGGGCAGCTGAATATCCTTGTGAACATATTCTTCCAAAGCATGAACTCACTCCTCTATGGTCCTACTGCTCGCCTCTTATTTATTGTCTCCTTATGATGCCCCGAATGTTTTCAGCAATCCTTGGCTCCCTTATGATCTCATGGTTGGCCCAACTTTTTCCCATTATGTGATTCACTGGGCAGAGAACACCATTCTTGTGTTCCTTTACTAGATTTTTTTTTAAACAGTATTACTCTGGGTTTTATTGCTCAAATTTGTGCTGGCTGATATAATGAGGAATTAGAATTTTTCTTTTGTAATTATTATTTGCATGGGCATTTTAAATATTAATTATTGGCTTATCAGAAATGTTCAAGATTCTTTTTTTTAAAAGAGATTTTATTTGTTTATTCAAGAGAGAGCGAGAGAAAGCATGAGCAGGGGGTGGGGGGTGGAGAAAGGGAGAAGCAGCCTCCCTGGATGCGGGACTCTATCCCAGGACCCCGGGATCACAACCTGAGCCAAAGGCAGATGCTTAATTGACTGAGCCACCCAGGTGCCCCAGAAACATTCACGATTCTAAGAAGAGCAATGATTTGGTAACATCACTTCCATGCTTTCACCACGCTATGCTATTTCACCACCGCAACAACAACACAAGTTAGATGCTACTTTTATCTTCGTTTGCAGATGAGGAAACGGAGGTTTTGACAGAGATGATTAATTTTCTAAATGATAAAAAATAGTTAGTTTATTGAGATTTTGGTATATCTCAGGAACTGTGGTAAACTGTACATGGATTATATTACTTAATTCCTACAGCAACTATCCGGAAAAGCAGTACTGCCCCCCCTCTCCCAGCTCAGCGGGGCTGCTGACTTGCTTATGATCCCGCCTCAAGTAAGCAGGGGGCAGCAGGACTTGACACTGAGATCCGACTGAGGTTTGGAAGGTGTGTCCCGAGGGTTCCCATGGAAAGCCTATCCTGTGATACATTCAAACGTATATAGCTCCTCCCTCTTCCTCCCCACTGAATCAAATGTAGGGCCTGCATGTAGCTCCCTTCTTGGCATAAGCAGACTTGAAAAGATTCTGGTTAATTCCTCTCTGTGGTTTGGTGATCGGAGTGGTAGGACAGCTGAGAGAATGGCAGAAGGAAAAGGCAAAAGCTGTCACGGGGGTACCGTCTGCTTGATGGGAATCAGCTGTAAGCTCCCATGGATGCCTGATCCCTGTTATTTTTATTTTCACTTCTATTTTTTGGCTACTTAAAAATAAACCCTAGTCCAAGCTCTCATCATCAATGGAAGAACACTATTGAAACTCCTGTACATTAAGAAATACATCCTCGGCCATCCTCATCTTGGACTTCCCACCCCACTTACTATGTGATTCTAAACCTTTTAACTGTGCAGGGCTTAGTTTCTGCATCTACACAGTGTGCATAACCCACTGCCCAGCCTATGGCTCAAGTTTATCCTGAAGACCAGATGAGAGGTGAATGAGCTTTTCAACCTAGATGGCAAAGTGCACATGCCAGTGACAAATGGCCCCAGACCACAGAATCCCCCTGGATCAATAAAGACTCCTTTTCACTCTTTACAAACTGCCCCTTTCATAAGTATGTCTTCTTAAAGTCAGATTAGTAAACTATACATGATTAATTTCAGATTAAGAGCAAGATTTTCATCTAAGTCATTAAACTCTCACTATACATATTTCCAAAACTCCCCAAAGGTCCCACCCCAAGGTTCCACTTAGGGACACTGGACGCTAACAAATCAATAAGCCCAGTGTCAGTTTTTCTGAATGTTCCTACTCAGGCAATGCAAAAACTCCTTCCAGATTTTCATGACAAATGGAAACAGCTCAAGGAGAAAGCTCACTAAATGGATGAAGCTGACATACCTTTAATCCATTAGAGCAAAGGACTTCCAGACACCCAGGAGCCCCAGAGAAATCATCCTCCCACCGGGCAATTGATCATAACTTGAGGAATCATTTCTGGCTTGGGCCAAAGCAGCCTTAAAGGAGGAGAAGGAAACGCCACCAATTTCGACACATCTCAGAATTTTAAAGAAACAGGTCCAACTCTGAGATCACACCTGTATTACTAGGGTGGTTCATAGGGCCTGCTTCTAACATACAACACACAACTTAGCATTTGCCATTTTGAATGCCCCAGATGACAGATGGAGCCTATCCTTTGTCCCAATAACACGTTTTTGTAATGGAGGAAACAATCCTGCTCTCAGTGGTAAGGAATGTAGGGGAAGCTTCAAAACAAACCATGTAATAAATGTGAAGGGTATAAAGCTAAGTACATATTAGTGCCAAGTACATATTAGGGCTAAGCATGTAGGTGCTTAACAATGTCAGTGATTTCATAAATGCCTTGTAAGGTCTACTTTAACTACAGGATTATATAAACAAAAGAATGGCTATCCATCCTTTATGACAGTCATAGTTTATACTTTTATCAAGAAGAAACGGAACTTCCTGTTAGGGATGTCTTCTCCAGGCTGCTCCATCCCTGACTTCACAGACAAAAGCAGCCCATCGTGCTGCTCCGAAGAGGAGTCAGGGATTCCAACTCTACTTGGGTCACTTCCCTTTTCTTCATGCCAAAAAGCCCTCTCCTGCAGAGTTCCCATCTTGAGTTCCTTGCTTCTGCTACTACTTTGGAGCCAAGCCCTAAGTCAGAGAGGCAGCAGAGTCACCCCCCACCGCTGGCTAACACAGCGCTCCTGCTGTATGTATGGCCTGACATCAGGCCGACTGGGGAGGGCGGAAGAATGGAACCTACAACATGGAGAAGGATATACAATCTTCCAAGGGGTGGAGAGCACAGAACCAGAGATGCATGAGTTTAGTTACAGTGGGACCTCAGTGTTCTCTATACCTTCCCCCTGGTTTAAAGCTTCTCAAACTCTGTATTTGGGGCCAGGGAATTCTCTGTTGTGGGGGCTGTCTTGTGCATGGCAGGCTGTTGAGTAGTATCCCTGCTCTCTACCCAGTAGATGCCAGTAGCAACCCCACCCACCCAAGTTTGTGACAATCAAAGATATCTCTAGACACTGTCATGTATCTCTGGGTTGGGGGAGCTGCAAAACTGTCCATGTTGAGAACCACTGTCCAGTCCTACTGTGTTGTAACACCCTCCCCCTACCAGCTCCAGGCTAATTCCATCCCCAGAATTTAATGACAGAGCTCCGCATGAGACACGCAGTCCATGATACTAAACTAAAATATGAATGATATAATAGGATATGATGCAGACATAGCTCAGAGTTTGGAATCATGTCTGATTCTTGTTAAATTCTAGCTAAATGCCCAGTTTAACATAGAGACTGCACAGAGTGAGTGCTCACTAAGCATTAATGCTACAGCAGGGGTCCTCACCTGCAGATGCAGAGGATTCAGAGAGACAGAATCCAGTCGGTCTGTGAACTTTGCAAAAGCAGATTTTACATCATTATTTTCACTAATCTTTAACTGGAATATAGCCTTTCCTTTAATTAGAATGTAGAAAATGATCTGTGGTAATTATCACTCTGGGACACTCTCACCAATAGAAATCACAGATTATTTCCCATCACAGTGAAGTTCTGGCCCACATCTCAAAACATCATTTATACTCATCACTACTTTGAAATGATGGTAATTATTTAGCCTGTAACTAGATCTTTTTAGATGTTTTAATAAATACCTAAATTATTATATCACAAAATTGTATTTTATATGTTGACAACTGTGTGTCATTGGCTTTCTTTG
This sequence comes from Procyon lotor, assembly GCA_028646535.1. NCBI lineage: Eukaryota > Metazoa > Chordata > Mammalia > Carnivora > Procyonidae > Procyon > Procyon lotor. The sequence goes on along the minus strand of CM053607.1, from coordinate 39,263,291 downwards.
GTCATCTGGTATAACGAGTTAAAAATAGAATTCTGAGAAGAGGTCCAATGTTTTCAAAGGGGTCTATGGCAGAAAAAAGAAAAACTCATGCTTTAGAAAGATCACTTAGCACAATTATCAGGCAAATATTCAGAGATCATAATCAACCTCTTGGAACTTTCTGTGCCATCCCTAGTGGTCCTTGGTGGAGGGCCATCAGCAGAGCAGAGCCCTAACTGCTGCCAAAGAAAGGTATGAGAAGGGGGTGACTTACCCCACTGTAGGGCACAACATCAGGGCAGAAATACACTCACCGTGTACCCTCAGATGGGCAGTTTTATTTCCATGGGCTTCCATCTCTTAATTTCTAAGATGGTGATTTCTTTTCTTTCTGTTTTCCCCACCTCATCTGAGTACCTTTAAGGGTGGTTTTGAGATTCAAATAAGATGGCAAAAAACCAAACCAAAACCAAAACAAAATCCAAAACTGAAACCAGAAAAATCCCGTGCAAGAATTCAGATCTAACTATGTGCTACTGTGCAAAAGGGGATTATAGTCAATTCCCAAGGACCACATTGGCTGTTACTGTCAGCTCATTAGTGATTTGTGGTAGCAGAGATATTCCCCCACGATGGCTTCTCGCACTTGTAATTGGTCCATCTGAGGGTCACAAAAGGCAAGAGGGCAGGAAGAAGATGGATAAAGAGGAAAGGGCTCATTTTAACAACCGGTCAATTCAACTCCCATTCCATAATTCATTTTTTATCCCCCTACTGTTCAAGTGACAGGACTCAGTTTTTGAACTGTTCAGGTTCATTTCAGTTCAGGTGCCAGGCTGTGCCGTGAGGGTATGAGTGACTTTTGACATTGTCTCCTCCCAACAAGAAGGGCTTCTCCTGCTTCCCTGAACTTCACCCACTGAAATCCTGCAAGGGCTAAGTCAAGTCTCTACCTCTCAGGCAAAGCCTCTCCTTGGAACGTATGTGGCCCCAATGTTCTGGGCCCCTTTTAGGGCACACCGCCTCGCACATGAGTGTCTCTGGTATGTTTCTCACATCTGATACTCTAGCCTGTAAGTTCCCAATCCCAAAGGCCAGGAGAGACCACGCCTTCTAAATCCAAGTAGGATTGGCACCCTTCCTTGCTCCAGCAGACATCTGTGATCTGAATCTGCTAAGGAGAGACATATTTTCAGAGTCCTGGGAGGAAGAATGAGGCCGGAGGACATTGCTCAGGCTCTCAGGCAAGGATGCTCTCATTAAACACAGCTGAAGCACTAGAGCCTGAACACTTCCCAATAACCAGTCAGCGAGACGGAGAGGAAGTTGAGAGGGAAAGTCATTTTCCTTGGCAGCTGAGATGCGTTTAACAGCCAAGGAAGAAAAGCACATTACCTTCCTCCATAGCTCATAGGCACTCTGCATATTGATTTCATATCAGCTCTCTCCTTTGTTTGGTTAAATGCAATCTCTGCCACAAGCCTATGATACAATACAAGTACTTCAAATGTGCTCTGACCTCCAATCAGCTCCCATCAAGCACATTAGTAAGAAGAACAATAAACTGCCTTTAGAATCCATCAGCCATGCTTGCGCTCTGTCCAACTGGGACAACCCTACCCTTCCTCGTATACTCAGCCTGTTTCCTTGGGGCTGAGAGGAAAAACGGGCAAGGTGAGCTGTCTGGGGGCATGGAAGGTCTTGGAGAGCAGGCTGCATAACTCTCTCTTTGGAATGTCTTTTTGAATTGAACCTCCAAGCAGAGACCTCACAGATGTGTCTGGTCCCATTAGCAGTGGATCTGCTCGTCCTCCTCACACTGTCCCGTAAACTGTAAAGCAAATCCTGCCACTCCCCTATCTGAAGCCCTTCAATGTCTTCCCATCATCCTTATGTCTAAGTACTTTACTAGGATACAGAGTCCCTAAGTTAACAGTATGATTTGATAATAGCTGCACAGATACACACAGATCTACAATGTTCCACATATATGTAATTGTATCTACATATTTATGTAACTTCTGCAATGTGTATATGTATAGCATACATATATATGCCATGTGACCTACCTACCAAATATATATATAGGATGAAACAAACATGAACACGTATATTTGTTGCTACATAGATGTGATGTATCTTAAAAGAGCAGGCTCTTTATACTAAAATATCGAATTTCACACTTTAAATGGCTGAACTGTAGGATATGTGAATTATATCTCAACAAAGGTACAAAAAGCCAAACCGAATGAAGGTTCTAAAGTCTGATTATCTGGATTCGCATCTCACCGCAGCCACCGAACTTCTATGCAACCCTGGGGAACTTGCTTCTGCATAGGTCCATTTGTTCATATGGAAAATGAGCATAATAATAAGTTATCTCAGAAGGCCCGTCTTGAGAGTTGAGTTAACCCACATAAAGAGATTCCAATGGTATCTGGTAGGGAGTAAGCATTTAATAAATGTTAACTATCATAATTATGCCCTGTGTCTTTTCATGGCTGGACACGCTGCTCCTTGACCTCCCTTCCCCGGCTGAGCTGGAGTTGTAAAACTCCTTCTGAAAGGTCCTGCTTCCCTAGGACTTCATACATGTCCCTCCACACGCAGTCTCCTGACCCCATTTCCTAGACAAACTGCCATTTAACCTTCTAGTCTCAACTGTAATAGCATTTCCTTTGGGCAGACATCCTCACTGGCAAAATGAGGTTAATAACTGTTAATATTATGTTTCCATGACATCTGGTACTTCTCCCATGACAAGTCACATTCCTCTCACATAAACGTTAACAACAACTGTCTTTCTTGCTTGGCTGTGGAATCCAGAAAGGCGGGGGTCCCTGTGGCCCTTGGGTCAGCAAAGCAGCTGGCCACAGTAGGCACTCAATTTGTTGAATGCAATGGAATTTCTTTTTAGCGAGAACTGCCTACATCATGGCTTAAATAATGCCAAGAGCCTTCCTGCTGAGGTCACTCCCTCTCTTTTTTTGGACCCGGGAGAGTTCTTGCATCATAAATAACTCCCAATTGTTGAAGTACACTTTTCTCTTTGGCTCACAGGATCAAAATCATATCAAATACTTTCTTTTTTTTAAAGATTTTATTTATTTATTTGACAGAGAGAGAGAGAGAGAGATCACAAGTAGGCAGAGAGGCAGGCAGAGAGAGAAGGGGAAGCAGGCTCCCTGTTGAGCAGAGAGCCCAATGTGGGGCTTGATCCCAGGACCCTGAGATCATGACCTGAGCCGAAGGCAGAGGCCTTAACCCACTGAGCCACCCAGGTGCCCCGATATCAAATACTTTCATTAACCATTCAGCCACATCCTACACGGTACATTGCCAAGAGGGGAGCATCCTGGTGAGGCTTTAACAGAACCCTGAGATGTCTCCTTAACTCAGGCTTTGGGGACAGTGAGCAATTCATGTCTATTCTCTGCTGATAATAACAAGCTCTTCCCCCAAAATAAATCCCAGTGTGCTTATTTGCTGGAAAAAAAAAAAAAAAAAACAAGGGCAACTCACCCCACTTCCTCTCTGGCCCTGCTGATCCTGTCCTCGGTGAGGCTGTAGGTCATTCCTCTGAATCTGCTAAGTCAACCTCCCCTCCGACTCCTCACACTTTCCCTCAGTTTCTCCTCTGGGAAGTTCCCTGGGCCACCTCTGTTGGCGTGGCATCCTGCCCCCATTCTCCAGCATTATGGGGAAGTCCTCTGAGCACCTACGGCAGCCAAGTGCCAACTTCTAGATTCTATTTAACTTCCTAAGAAACATTTCCCGTGCTATTCAGTATTTCACTGCACATATGCTTTGACACCCCTACTAGACTATAACCTATTTGAGATCAAGGGAATTTTATGCTGTGTCCTTACATCCTCACATCAAGCTTTGCTTGGAGATCGGTGCACAATGGTGCTTGGTAGGAATGGGTGTAAGGAACAACGGGGATAGGCACTGTAATAGTGGGCATTTACCATGTGTTTAGCACTGTGCTAGGAACTGTCCATACATTAGATGCAAGTACTCCCACTACCCTCCTTTTACATATGAGGCTTTGGCTTTCCGAATCTGCCCAGTGTTATGCCACGAGAGCCAGGAGACGTGCTCAGGCATTCTGTCTCTAAACCCCATACCTATCTAACCAGTCTGCTGTCCTACCATCACAAACGGAACGTAGGCATTTGCTTCTATCCTGTGCCCGGAAGGGTTCTGAATAATTTCTCTTCTCTCTCCTGATTTCTTTTGTTTAGATTCACCCTTGCCACCTTACCCGTCATTCCTAGGGAAGGCAGGGTACAAAAGGGGTTAAGATTAGAAGAGTAGTACATAGCAAAAGCATAGAGCAAGGTGGGAGGGGAAGCCTAAGTTGCTGAGGGAAGTATTTTTAGCACTCTTTTCTCCCACTCAAATAAGCAGAATTAAATTCAAGTCCCTCCAATAAAGGAGAATGAAGTTAATTTCCTTCCCCAGTCTGCACACCGAGAGTTTCTTATTCACATTGTCATCTCATTAAATTCCCTGTGTCGCTGTGAAACACCAACATTCCCCTTGGTCTCTGCTGGGAAGGGAAGGGAAAAAAAAATCAACTCAGGTGACTTTTGGTTGAATAAGAATATTCTGCAAGAGTGAAAATAATTAATGAGAAAGGCGACAATACACCTATATTGTCTCGACTATATGGACAGCCTCTTGACATTGAGGATGTCCTGGCAGAACTTTATCCCCTCATTTGAAAATACTCTGTTCTTTGTATGAACTGCCAAGAAGAAAACTCTGATGATAAAAACAAACCAACAGATGCCTGAAAGCACATTAGCTGTAGCTTGATGGAGAATTTCAAGTCGTGTTGGTTCCAAAGACAAAAAAGCTGAAATATACCCCTCCCTCAGTAAGTACTGGAATTGGTTCTCTTGGAAGTAGCCAAAGAGTGAACTCTTTAATCAAACTAGAAAGCTCACAAATGTCCTCAAGTGCCTTCTCCCCCCCACCCTCCCTCCATGTGCAAGCGAGGGAGACAGGCTCAGCGACTGGGGAGGTCTGCTAAGGCAATGCTGCCGGGACAGCTGGCAACGTCTATGCAGAACGATGAATCCATCACGCTGATGTTAAATCACATCTCCCTCTTGCCAAAGGGAAAAATGTGTGGGGCCCAGCAAATACTTCTGCATCGGGAATCAAGCCCTCAAGCTTGGGGAGATGAAGGTGCACCGAAAACTGTGGCAACTTATGATGCCTGTGCCCATGGGTGCATGAGACGAGGTAGTGCAATCACCAAGGCTTCTGGTCAGGCTCTTTTTTAGTTTCTGTAGAATTATGATAGTTATACGCCAGTAGCATTTCGGAAGAAATCCCATTATTATTTCTCTATTGTAGAATTGTGCTTTTTCTCATTAAGTAGCTCTGGTTTATTAAGGTTGGGGTTGTTCATCTGAGACTCTTTTATACTTGGCTTTCTCGCTACATTATTTATGGGAAATGTATCTTTATGATCGAGTACATTATTCCTGCATTCCTGTAAATAATAAACCAAGTCTGGAATGCGATGCCGGAGGAGAACTTTACAACAGGCAATTCTTTTTTTAAATAGTTGGATCTCCCGTAGATTATCTCTGATAATGATAACAAAGAGAAGAAAGCGGGCCCTGGCAGGTCCCAGGCTCCTCTGACTTGTCACGCAAATGTTCCTATTAGATTGGTAGGCTCTCATCTCTCAAAGATCAATGTCTGACTTACTCAGTCTTCACCACCATGTAAGAGGCACTGTATTCCATTTTCATCATAACCCTTCCACCACTCACCGATGAGATGCTTCAGAAAGGAAGAGAAACAGGAAAAGATGGAGGACAAAGAAAAAGGGGGGAGAGCTTGTTTATTTAGAACCACACACACACGACCTACGTGATTAGAGTCAAATAGCCAACATCACCTGGCTGGGAGGTACAGTGGAACCAGTTGGTCATGTTCTAAAGCAATGAGTTCCTTCTCATGGGGGAGGTGGAATAGATTAGAAATAGCATATGAGCATGGGCACATGGCATCGGGACCTCAAATCTGAGGATGCCTCCAGGAAGGCAGTCACAGCCTTGATAAAGCAGCCCTGGAGGTTCATTCAGAGGAAGAAATGGGCGAGGTGTTGTTTGGGGACTCTCTATTTGAGGAGCAGCTCTGAGTTCTTGCTCTGGAATGCCCTCCTAGGACACCTCCTCTTTGGAGCCCCTGAGTTCAAGGATATATGGATGGATGGATGACTCTTTGACCCCCTGCTAGTGGACCATGTCCTATGGGGGTTTTCGCTGGCATTTCTCACTGGACACCTGGCCTCTCCCTTAGGCGTTCAAGCAGCAAGACCCAGGGCATTTAAAGCTGAACCATTTCTCTCCAACCCCAAACCTGCTTTGTCACTCCGATACAGCTGTGCTAATGATGCTACAAGGCACACAACACCTTGACCCTCCACATGCATTTAGTCGCAAAGTTTCATTAATTCTACTTTAATATGCTCCTTCCCATTTGTCTTGTCTTCTCTTTCCATCCTGGTTTAGATGCTTATGAATCCTTAACGAAAGCATAATAATATTCTCTTAACTTGGGTGCACATTCTCCCCCCTTCCTGTTCCAATCAGATTAGTTATCAAACATTCCAGTGTTCAAAACCTTTCCATCTATTCTTGCAACAAATATTACTGAGCAGTTAACTATGTACCAAGCACTATTGTAGATTCTGAAAAATCAAAGTTCCTGCTATCATAAAGCTTACATTCTAACAGGGAGGAGAGGATGAAAATAAGCCCATTTTCACATGAAATAAACATTTTATCATCACCATCCATGTTGTGATATCTGCCCTGAAGAGGAATAAGGCAGAGTAAAGACAGACCAGGAATATGCAAACTTTTTCTGGATAGTGGTAAATAATAAATATTTCAGGCTTTGTGGGCCATATGATCTGTTTCAACGACTCTACCCTGCTGTTGTAGTGTGAAAGCAACCATAGATAATACTTAAATGAGCACTGTTGTGTTCCAATGAACATTATAAAACTAGGCACTGCGTTTAGCCTCACTGGCCCACAGGCCTACTTTGCCAACTCTTGGTACAGACACTGAAATCAGGAATGTGCTATTCTTATAAGGCAGCTAAGGATGTGTGGTGAAGGGACATTTAAGCCATAAAGGGAGAGGTCCTTTATGCCTAGATTGGAAAAGAGGATTCTATGTGGAGGGAAGAGTAAACACAAATGCTGGGAGGTGGCATCACGCTTGGTGATGAAGAAGCAAGACCCGCGTCTCTGGAGGTGAGTGTGCAAGAGAATGAGAGCTTGTAAAGCATCTGCTGATCTTCCCAATTCCTGGGTACCACAATCAGGCATGGCTGTCGGGATTTTCCATGGTCATACCTTTGACTTAATGAATATTTTCTGTTTTCTTGCCCAGCGTCCATTCCCTCTCCTGGAAACAACACCCCAATTTCCCTTTGGACAGTGGTCCCCTCTAGCTCATTCTTGGTCATTTCTGAACTTAGCTCCAGCAGTGGAGATACAGCCCAGGCCTTGCTCACCAGCAAACTCCATCACTGTGGTCACAATGACTAATTCAGGGATGGGCATATGGCCCATGTCAGACTAGTAAGAGGGAAAAGCCAGGCCTCTGTTGGATTTATACTCAGAAGGTAAGGACCCTTTCTGCTCTTGAAGACAAAATGCATGGTTGTGTAACAGAGCTCATAGACATTCAGAAAAAGGGAGAGACTGAATTGAGGTTACATTATTTGAGCCACTGAATCTAGCCTGAAGCCAACTACTGATGGACTTTTCTATTACAAGAGGCAACTGATCTCCCCACCTCCCAACCAAATAAGTCCTGACTGGTAAACATGTGTTGTTCCATTCGCCAAGCAAATACTCCCCCTATCGGTTCTGATGTGCCAATGTGTACTTCAAGGTCTAATTCAAAGCTTCCCAATTAAGCAGCTATCTAGACTCTCTCTAGCATACCACCCTCTTGCAGCCAGATTCTGAGTTCTAGTCACTTTATTTCTAGCCTTCTAAGTAGTTTGTTTTCTGCATGTGTGTCTTGTCTCCCTGAAGGGACAGAGAACTTACTGAGAGAGTGGGAAGAGGGACACACATCTGTGTATCTCCATGATGCCAGCTGTGATGATTTAGGGAATTCAGATTTATAAGTGTGTGTATGAACACACACACACACACATATCTATCTAATGAATGAACACCACAAAAAACACCCTACTCCTTTCACCATAATAATCAACTGCCAGGTTGCAATAGAAAGTTTCATCAAAAACTAATTCAAAAAGCTAAATGTATCATCTGATGTCTTCCTAAAAAAATTAGCATCAGACCACATTTAAATTTCTATAAATCTTCTGCTAATTTAAATGGCTTTAGAATTAATTAAAAATGTTTTTCAATTGATAATCATGTAACTCAGATAATTAGCATCAAGTAGCATCTAGAGGACATATTTAAAAACTAATCTAGAGTATAAATAGACCTAATTAACAATTAGAATAACACTTTATAATTACACTTTGTTTATAAATGCTAGAATGTCCAATTCATTGTTCAATGAAATTGATCATTAATGAAAATCAAAGTTATTTTTCCCTGACGTCTCCATGAAGATGCCTCTTAGATGCACTGGCTTTTATGTTGCCTATTTTCTTGTTTTTTTTTTAAAGACCATTCCTGGCCCATATTTAATAACTTTGTTCTGCAATTAAAACTAAACAATATCATGCCTTATCTTGAACACTAACTTATACCGTTTTGGTAATTAAACAGATGGGCCTGACTACAAACTTGAATTCTCTTATGTCTGACCTAAAGAGATAACTTTGCAGTATGGACATCCCGAGGGTGGCAAAGACATCAGGACCATATAAAGATAGACATGGCCAGGTACTTGCAGGAAAACAAAGAGACTAGAGGACCTGGGCACCAGGAGACTAGGAGAATGACAGCCCCTATCGGCAGAGTTAGGGAGTGGGCTCTGAAGAGGCAGGAAGTTTGCTGGAGGACACCTGAGTTTAACTGCCTAAGAAGTACTGCAACGACTTTTGTGTAGAAAAGTGCAGGCTACTTGCTGGGAATTTGGAATTTGAAGTGAGAAGGCAGGTCAAAGCAAACACGGATGTGGGGTCATCTGAAAAGAAGCAAACGTTGAAGCCGTTTATAAGTGTGGGATTTCCCGCAGACATGTAAAGAGGCAAACAAGGACAGAGCCCGGAGGGAGTCTACACCCAATGCTAAGGGCGAGTCTGGGTTACTTACGAGGTGAAAGAAGGGCTAGTGAGGGAAGCAGAGGAAAAGTCAGAGACCTTGGAGGACTGTGGGAACAGCGGAGTGGCTAGAAGCCAGGAAGGAAGGAACAAGTGGAAAACAGCTGCCTGGTTCTCCTTCCCTCTCCTTGTGATGCCAGTGTGCTGAGGAGCTTGGGGAAGACGCTCGGGGTAGAGGTCACATACGTAGTGGGAAGTCTGCCTGAATTCAGATCGTGACTCCACTGGCTTCTCTCTGTGGAACTTTGGGCAATTTTTCACATTACTCTGTGCCTCAGTTGGCTCCTCTGTACATCAAGGTGATAAGCCAGACCCCTCTTCCCCAATGTCTCTATTCACAGTGATTAGCATTTTGCACAGAGTAAACCTTTAACATGTGTTAGCTATATTCATATTGGGGCTTTTCTGGAGCAAAGTGATGAAAGCTGAGTCTGAACTCAACTGAAAGCTACCAGCAAAGCTGGGACAAAGTTGGGAGGGTCTTAGGTCAGTGGTTCTCACACTTGCACATGCATCAGAGTCACCTGGAAGGCTCATTCAAAGACAGCTTGCTGGGTCCCACTCCTGAGTTTCTGGTTCAGTAGGTCTGGGTGGGGGTTGAGAGTCTGCATGACTAACGAGTAGACTAGAGCTGATGCTCCCCATTCAAGGACCCCCACTTTCAGAACCAGGGTCTTAGTGAGTACAGGAAGAGACTCTATTATTTTGGGAATTCAACCCAGGCCTTCAACCCCTCCATCATGTAAGTCTGACTTGAGCACACACATGCTAGCAAGACCAGCCTCGTGTGCACCCGGCTGAAGTGGGCAGCTTGGTACTTCTGGGCCACTAAAGGCTCTTTCTCTTCTGGCGCTTCCTATGTCCGGGAAACCCACTAGTCCAAACGTAGTGGATATAGGAATACTTCCACAAGTTCTCTGCCAAATTCTCTCTGAGTACCTTCTTATGAGAATATATATAGTTGTGTAAAATTTTAGAATGTGATGGGTCCCCTGAAGCCCAAGTGGACCAAGAGAAACCATCACCAACCTGCTGGTTAGCATCTATAGAGTGCTTACTCTGTACCACCTGTTGTGCTATTTACTTTTCACACACTGTGCTGTGTAGTTCTCCCAACTACTGTGACAGCCAGGCATTCTTCTTCTTTTTTTAAATATATATTTATTTCAGAGAGAGAGAGAGAGAGAGGAAGAGATGAGAGTGCACAAGTGGGGGAGACAGGCAGAGGGTTAGGGAGAAGCAGACTCCCTACTGATCATGACCTGAGCAGAAGGAAGACACTTAACCCACTGAACGACCTAGGCGCCCCAATGGCCAAGCATTCTTATACTATGTCACAGCGTAGAAGGACACCTAGAAAGGGGAAGTGACAATCTAAGGCCCTGGCTGATGAACGATAGAAACAAGGATTATTGGCCAAGGTCAACTATACAACCTGTACTCTCAGCCACTCCACTATGTGCCTCTTGCCTGCTTTCTTTTCCTCAGGAAAGATGTGCATATGTGATAGTCAGCAATTATGACTGGCCTATACTGACTCCCCCCTCCCATATCTCTTCCCAGGTAAAAATTTCCAGATAGTTGAACCTTCTTTATCAAGCATGACTTCTAGTCCCTTTGCCATACTATTCAAGATCCTTTGAGTGTGTACAAGGAAGTCACTGTCCCGAAAACTGAAGAGGTGGGTGTGGTTATCCAAAGAAGAACTTAAACAATTGAATTTCTGGAGGCATTAACCCTTTAGGCTAATTCCTTATCATTTTCTACTGCTATTCCTATTCAAATATCAGCAGAAATAACTGATTCATTTACATATGAGTGATATGAATGATATGAATGAATGATTCATTCCTTTTTCCACTCTCCATCTTGTTCCACCCTCTTTGTTTTATACATGGGGAAACTAAGGCTTAGGGAGAAAAACATACTTGGGTAGGGTCCCTCAGATCCTAAGGGTGTGAGCGAGGATTCAAATCCAGCTACGTTAGACCCCAACATGAAATATGCATCTAGATTCAAACCTCCCAAGAGCCTGCTCAGTCTGATGACTCAAAAAGACAAACTTCTCATTAAGCTGAAAATGAAATTGCCTAAACTTCTCGTTCCACACCATATGGCTGAATCCCAGCTGACAGGAAGCTCATTTCTGCAACACACCAGGCTCATTTCACTGAGCAGGTTGATGCGAGATTTGTGGGGTGGTCATTTCCTAATCTTTCTAGCATTGATAGCAGCAGTGGTAATTTATTATGATGCTTCCTTTCTACATTTTAACATAAAAAAGCAAATGTTCTTAATGATGGAGAGAGACAGATTTTGTCCTAAATTGTTCTCTAAGTAAAATATCACAAGCAGCCGCCATGACAACAACCACAAAAATAGCCACCTGCCTTCAAGCAACCAAAAACTACAATAATCTTCCAGTCCTTCGTCTACTCAACAGTGGGGTGGGAGGGGAGGAGAGTTCTTAAATGATACCATCCTGGAGTTTTGTACACAAAGATTAAGCCAAAGCATTTGGACATCTAAAATGATCTTGAATCGTTCCAAAGATTCAGATTTTAAAGAAGTGAGGTGACTCACGAATTGCCAATGAACTAACGGGAAGTGCCAAACCACATTTGTACAGAATGATCTGAGCATGAGATACCATCACGTTTTCCCCTGGCCAATTACTCTATAGCTGGTATAGCAAAGTCTTCTGGAACAAAAGGAGAGCTTGAAGTTTTTGTGTTTGTTTCCCCCACTGCCTCCCAAAGCCTAGAACTACTGTAAAAAGTGCCATTTCTGCACATAATAGAGAAATAAGTGTTAAGCGTTGGCCAAGGTCTGAGAACCGTATTTATGTGCATTTAGGTGCACTGAGGCTGGAGTACATGGGTAAGGATTTGAACAGTTGCTTGAACTTGGACAAGTTTCTCTACCTCTTTAAGCCTTTGTTTACTCATCTGAAAATGGGATAAATTTGAGGAGGAAGCAAAGTACAGTGCTCTAAAGTGAAACATGCCAAATTCAAAAGACCTGGTTGATACAAGAGGAACTCATTTAGCCCTAGGGACCACTTGAGATGGTAGATATTCTTAGGTCAACCAAGCAGGAAAGAAAACTGGCTCAGCGAGGTCAGAACATTGCCCAAAGTCACACCGCTAACTGGTGACAGAGCATGGATAAGGGACAGATTAGCTCCAGCTCTAGGACTCCTAAACCACCACACCACAGTGTTGTAGTATGTGGCCACAGAAGACTACTAAGCTGTGCGTTCAAATCCCAGGCGTCCATCAGTGACCGCACAGACACCCTGGCACATGTTTTCATAAGGAAACATTTCTTGGGCCTTTCCACCAGAGCTTCTAATTCAGTAAGTCATGGTTGGATCTATGAACCTAAACTCTTCAGAAGTTCCCTACGTGACTCTCCATTTGCAACCAGGTTTTGGAATCTTGGAATCATGCATATAGGTATTGACTGCTTCTTCCAAGATGGCCAGTCTATGAGGACAGGATGTGCTCCCTTATACTTGTCCACATGAACACACATCCCTACCTGACACTCAGTGTTGGCAGTTATGCCACAAAAACTTATGACTTGAGACATTTTCACGCCAGGTAGCAGGGGAGGAGTGATGACCAAGTTCTGAGGTAGGGTGTGGAGGAGTTCATTGACTTTGCCTTAAGAGAATCCACGTAATAGACTTAAATCTCTCTTCTAGGCACTGTTTTATTTTTCCTCTAAAATGCATATATTGGCATCCAATCAATTAAATGATTAAGGTTTCCTTACCTAAAACTCTCAATCTTTCAGCTCCTACCACCACCTCGTTGTTATCTGCAGAGAAGAGCAATTTTCCAGAAACTGTCTTTACTTCAAACTTTTTGCCATAAGCTTCTACAGCTTTTGGACCTAGAAGAGGGCGGTGGGGGAGGAGAGAGAGGTTAGTCTCATTTCATTTATTTACACAGATCTTTTCATAGGACATATACAACTGACAAGACTGCATTGGACTTTAATGTAAGTGGATTGGTTCTCAGAAGCCAACCGTGAAAATTAGTCTTGTGACTCTGACCATGTCTTGTCAATTACTTTTAATCATATGCTCGCAGGCTATGATTTTAGAGGCCATCACGTCCCTTCTTCAGACTAATGCTTGAATGAGATTTCCCTTAGCCAACCACCAAATTACTGTCAAATACTTGTAGATTTTGGCTTGAGTGTATCAAGGCACAGAAAGCTCACCACCTCTTGAAGTAATCAGTGTATCTTGGGCCATCTTTCTCTTTTGGCCAACAGCTCTAACTACAGGAAAGGGTGCTTAAATTCAGCTGAAGTCTGTCTCACTCTGTACCCTTAACCCAGTGGCTGCCTGTGACACCAGACAAGTCTATGTCGTCAGTATATAGATCATTTCCTGGGAGAAAAGGCTACAATATATTGCAATTAATTGCTAGAAAGTTGTTGAATCCTTTATGCTAGAATTTCATTTAATACATTTTAGAGAGTTTATCATATGACAACAGATGCCATTCTTGAAGGGGGGCTTTCATGATGGCATCTTCTGATGGAGACAGATATAAGTTTAAACACTAGTGAATCAGAAAACTGCAGAGTTTTGGGTATACCACGGAAAAAATAAAGTTAATATGTTAGAATTCCTTTAAAGCAACAACAACAGGAGACATTTTGGTTTCCCTGAACGTGAGCTACCTGAATACCTCAAGTTCAGGTGGCTCTCCAAAGCTGCTGGGCAAAAATGCATCAGAAAAACCTGGGGGTGTAATCATTCCCACTGAACCTTGCTCAGATCAAAAGAAATTTATCTTTTGGTCTGGAAATTCATAAAGAAAAAATTTTTGAGGTTAGAGTCTAGAAGTCTTATATTTTTCCAAACTGCACAGGGAATTCTGATGGGTCATTTTTGTTTTTGGTTATTTTTCAAGACAGTGTCACTTAACTATAAAAAGTAGTAATGAAAGGGCCCTCAATGCCTTCCAGGCCAAGATCAATGGGAACACAGTGTAGGTGAACAAGCTTGGTTTATTATTCATTGCAGTGATGGGGAACACACACCGTGGGCAACCACACAGGGCATCTCAGTAACAAAGAACTTATTAGAATATCTGGTTTTATGTTAGGTTATTTTGGGACTTGGTTTGAGGAAGCAAGGCTTTGCTCCGGATTAGGTGCTATTGGAAAGTGGGAGTAATTTTACAACTGTCATGTTAATATATCTTATCTAGAGGTAGGGAAGACCGGAGCAATGCTAAGGCTGTGAAGGATAAAGAAACAGCAGGCACTGATATTAAACAGGATTGAAGGATGTTTGGTCATTTTAGTGGCTTGGATAAATTTCTGTCTGTATTCAGACATGATTAGAGTTGTCTTTGTTTTTTCTTTTCTTTTCTCTTTTTTTTTTTTTTTTTAAGATTTTATTTATTTATTTGACACAGAGAGACACAATAAGAGAAGGAACACAAGCAAGGGGGTGGGAGAGGGAGAAGCAGGCTTCTGGCATGGGGCTTGATCCCAGGATTCTGGGATCATAACCTGAGCCGAAGGCAGGCGCTTAACAACTGAGCCACCCAGGTACCCCTATTTTTTGTTTTCTGTTGATCCTTCCTCACCAACCAACTGGCCTTGTCCGATGTTGATGTTCTGCAAAATTATTTATGTTCAAACAGGAGAACACAGAGGCTTGGCTTATGATGCCAGGCCTACTCCTGGACATCTAGGGCTGCTGTCCTCATTGACAAGCCCACTAGACTAATCAGAAGAACTATGTCCCAACTTTCTCATTTTCTAGTAATGTGACTTTGGAAAAATCCTTTGATCTTTCTGAACCTCATTTTCTGCATCTGTAAAAGTGAACTATCACCATCTATCTATTCTATTACCTTATAGAAAAATTAAAAGGATCAAATTATTCTATGTTTATAAAAAGAACTTTGTAGGTGGAAAAGTGGTGTGAAATGTAGGGGATTGCTCTGGTGATTATCACTATTGTGATCATAACCCATCACTGTTTTTTTAATGCAATGGTACCAACACACTGAAAATAATGACAATCACCTCTCAGTGCACTTGCCTCATTCATATAAACATGCCAATCTGGCAGCCCTCATCTCCTGCTAATACATCCCTACTAGCCCTCTGACAAAAGGAAAGACAATGGAAAGGCTCCTGATGAATGGGAAATTGAAACAGACATAGTCGAGACTTTCCAAATGGCAAGTGACCCAGCCATGACTGCCCTCATGGTGTAGCTGAGAGGAACAAGTGGGAGCACGGCTAAGGGTTCTCTTAAGGTCACCAGGTCAGCTACTGGAAGATCTTCCAGCTACTGGAAGAACTAAGCTCTCAGAATTTTCCAAAGAAGAACAGGGATGTGTATTTGCCTAGAGAGAGAAGAGGGTTGGAGTCAACACATGAGGAGCAGCTAGGAAGGGAGCTTTTGGAGGATGGGTGGGAGGGAGCAGTGGAAAGCTGGAGATAAGGACCAGAGTGCAATCCTGAAAGAACAGATATGGAACGTGAGGACTTTGGATTAGATGACTCCGGGAGGGCTCAGAGGTGGCTGTCTTCTTGATCACACCAAAATTTTAAGAGAAATCTATACTACTTGTTAATACATTGGGATTGTCCACTCTTTATTTTTTTTTTTAGGGGGGAGATGGGGATCAGGAGGTGAAGGAGTGTTAATAAATGAATGAATAACCTTGGGATAGGCATGTGGTGAGCACAGTTTGCCACTCTGGATCTAATCAATGGCATAATGGGGGTATGAGTGGGGAACAAAAAATGCTTGGCCTCTGCTTCCATGGACCTGGGCAGTATTATGACATAAGGGCCTTGCGGGGTCGAGAACATCTGCCTGGGTAAAGTCGGTCTACTTTGAACTAACAACTGGTTTGTGAGACATGCAGGAGAATGTCCTAAAGATGCTGAAGCAATCAGAGAACTGAAAACATAATTACGTTATCTTGCTTTCCAGGGCTCCTCAGAATGCAAAAAAGCAATCTACCAAGGGCCAGAGCCATTTGCACATATAAAGCTCTGTAGTTAGCATTTTCAGCCAAAATCCCACAGAGCAACTACTGGCTCAATGGTGCAGATGGTTTGTCCTTTTGTTGATTTTACCTGGGGCTGCCAACTGTCCTAGACGTGGCTGAAATCTTACCCCCCCCAAAAAAAAAAAAGGGAAAAAGAAAGATTCTGCAGGGAAATGCAAATGGCGCTGGAGACTGCTCAGGAGGTCCCTTGGTGGACCCACTGTTCCTCTCTGGGGTAGAAAAAAACCATTACTTATAACCAGCAACTACTGTCCAGTTAAGCTCCCTCAGTGCATGGTGGTATGTGTGGAGTACTTCCTTAATGTACCTCCTACATCGGGAGGAACCTATCGGAACACACCAGCAGGCCTCCAATCATGCCAGGGCCATGGACCTGAGAGCTGGAAGGGGGCCATCCTGCCAATTCTTCTCCCCCAAGACCCTTGATGCTGAGACCCATCTCCACTCTGGTGAGATGCTGTGAAAGGCTCGCCTACGATGCCTCTCTGTGCAGGCCACAGGGCTTCGTCTACGGGCCACGACTGAGAGGACACTCAGTCAGCCACAGGGTGGGCCAGATGTGCATTTGTGGCCCTGCCTGGCAACTTAACTATTTAGCATAATTATTTCCCTCTTCCATGGGAAAAATTCACCTGAGTGGCTGACACTGGAATATCTACCGGGCTTCTCTGCCGTTCTTGAGGTCAGGAGAAGTCTCGATCCTCAGGATTGCCTTCGTCCACCTGGCTACTTGGATGAGAGCAGCCATTGGCTCTGGGGTAGGCACGCCATTAAGGACAACCAGCTTTAGCGGACCCTGTCTCCCGGAACTGCTCTGTACTTCCCACCATGTGTATAAATGCAAAAGGAGAAGCATGAAGGAAAGCTTGAGGGGGTGAGCGTGCATGCATCTGTGTACTTAGAATTATACTGTGAACCATCCAATATCCTCTCTAGTGATCACCTGGAAAGGCCAGCTGCTCTCAGAATGGCTTTTTGCCTATCTCATTTTTTTTTTAAAGATTTTATTTATTTGTCAGAGAGAGAGAGAGAGAGAGAGAGAGAGAGAGAGAGAGAGTGAGAGCACAAGCAGGCAGAGTGGCAGGCAGAAGCAGAGAGAGAAGCAGGCTCCCCGCTGAGCAAGGAGCCCGATGCGGGACTTGATCCCAGGATCCCGGGACCATGACCTGAGCTGAAGGCATCGGCTTAACCAACTGAGCCACCCGGGTGTTCCTGCCCATTTCCTTTTAATATGAGCTACCTTGGGCCTCACTGTGAGAGTTCTGGAGAGGTGTCTCAGTTGCCAGGAGGGCCTAACTTGGGCAGGGGAGACAGGAAGAGAGACCACAAGGAAGAACGGGGAGAAGAGAGAACGGAAGAGGAAAGGAGAGAGAGATAGAGGTGAGGGAGGGGGAAGGAGGAGGAAAGACAGGGGAAGAGAGAAAGAAGAGAGAAGGGTGGGGAGGAAAGGGGAAGAAGAATGGAGAGGGAGGGTGGGGGACGGGAGATGGGAAAGAGGAGGGGGTAAGGAATTTGGGGAGAGGAGGGAGAGGTTGGGATGGAGGGGGAGAGACGACGACTAAAGAATAGCCATTTGGACACTGCCAGCTTTATCAAAACAAAATCTCTCAAGTGAACCGAATCTCCCATGGCAAATAAATGGCAAATGATCAACAGGCTAAATAAGTTCCTTTTGAACTGAGGAATCAGGGAATGGGAGGTCGGATTTATTTCCCTCCTGGAGGCAATTTTCACACACGCTGCTTAAATCACTGCTTACTGAAGCTGTTTATTTAATTATTTAGCATTGTGACTGTGGGCCAGATGTTCTGTAAGAAAGGCCGGCAGCCCAGTCGCACACTGGAACGACGTGTTTATGGATTATGGGCTGCGCGCGTGGCGGTTCCTCCCTCCGCTGGTTGCCGGTCCAAGTCACCCACTGGCAGTGAGTCTCCCCACAGCAGGGGCAGTGCGCTCCTGCAGGGCGCAGAGACCCCTTCCCTGGCAAGGCTCTGGGCACAGTGCACCTGCTTCCCTGCGGCGCGTTCATCAGCGGGGGCACCAGATGTTTTAGTCACAGGAACGTTTCAGGGTATCTGGGCAACTGGCTTCTCCAAATGTCCATCTGTACACGTCTCTCTCAGCCCTGAAGCCCAACAAATGGCATTTTCTCTCTGGAAGCGGGACAATGCTATTCGGACACACACCTCTTTTCCCGTGCACTGGGGGGATGCATAATGGCTCCTGCCTACCGCAGCTCATAACCTACATTGGGCGCATTGGTCATACCACTCAAACATGACCATGACCGCGAGGCCCAGGCTTCTCATTATCACCACTACTTGAATAACCAATCCTCCTTCCAATTGTAGGAATATGTGGCTTAAAACCCAGTGGGTGCTTCCTGCAACCGTTAGGAGCAGATCTGCTCTAATGAAAGGAGCCACACAAACATAATCAATAGAGGTACATCTGCGTTTTGCAGTTGAGTCAGGTTCAAAGTCAGCACATAGCACAAACATGGCATGGGTTCAAATTACTTTCAAAAATCCCCTTTACACCCCACCAAGTCTGTGTGCGGGGTTTTTGTGTGTATTGTGCTCGCTCTCTCTCAGTTAATCCTACCCAGCCAGCTTATCCTCAAGCATGGAAGCAGAGAGCTTTTCTGTCATTGAGCACCAGAGGAAGCAGCTGGCTTCTGTTTAGGAGCCCTGTTACATGAAAAATAGCTTATTGCCCCTCTAAATGAGTATTGTTGGATTTGCATAAGTTAAATGTGTGTACATGATGAGGCTTTACCCTCTAGCAGAATCATGGCACACATGCTACCCTCTCCTTCCCAACGCTGCAAAACATGTTAGCACTCATTTCTTTCATTAGTTCACGTGGTGCTGCATTCAATCTTGGGCTCTATGTTTTCTGGGTGCTTAGCGTGGGGCAGGCCCTGCTACCAAGTCCGTTAGTTTCTTACCTGTGATGAGCTGAGTTAGCACTTTAGTCTGGTCATTGAGAATGTTCACTGTAACATTTCTGGCTGATTTGAAGTACAGGGCATTACCCTGTAATAAGAAAATAAGAGAAACACATGAAAATGGTGAATTCTGAAACAAAGACCTATAACCACAACTCTCCAAGAAGCTGAACTGGTCTTCACCGAGTGCTAAATGATGTGTCTTTATTTGAAAACTCCGAATGTCTTCATGATCCCCACATACATGACTGGTATTCATCCCAAACAGATTTCCTCTGAGGAGACACACAGAGACCACTCCAATACACACTGAGAACAGATTTCACACACACACACACACACACACACACACACACACACACACAGAGTTGAATCAGAGGCAACCCAGTGACAAAGAGTTGCTTGGATCTACAGATGTGAGTTACCTCTGGCACATAGAATGATCAGGAATGATAGGTAATCTCTTAATTTCACACTTTCTAGTTTTTAATTTCTCCAAAGGAACCATGGAGAGTTCTTACAGGAAAGCAGAAAGCGTGTGGAAAATACCCAAGGTCAGCCCCGCTGGCCTCTCCACCTGCTGTGAGAATCCAGGTGCAATTCAGACCGAAATATTCTGGCCTTTATCCAACGTCTCCTTTGTCAAAGAGAGTACCCCAGTCCATTTGCACACTGTAGCAGACATTTCTGAGAATGACTCAGAACAGGGGCTGGCATACTTTTTCTGCAAAGGGTCTGATAGTAAATATTTTGGGTTTTGTGGGAGGTACAGTCTCTGTGGTAACTACTCAACTTCTAACTGCTGTTTTGGTGCCAAACCACCACAGACCGTACACAGACAAATGGCTGTGGCTGGATTCCAACAAAACTTTATTCGTGGACAGTGACATTTGAATTTCAAATAATTTTAAATTTAACAGAATCTTACTAAGTCCTAGAATGTTCTTCTTCCTTTTTTTCCCCCCTAATCATTTAAAAATGTAAAAACTCTTCTTATTTTATTGGCCAAACAACAGGTAGAGGGGCTGGATTTAGCCACAGGCCATAGTTCGTCAAGCCCTGAGGGAGATGTTCTCCCTTTCCAGGAGTAAACCAAGGCCATAAACTAAAGGATGAAATGCTGCCAGAACACGTCAGGATCCAGATAGCTGTTATTACAAGAAAGGAATGTGGTAGTCATTCTCTTCTTTCTAAACTTTGTTACCACATGGCCTTTATCTGCCTGAAAATTCTATAATACCGTGATACATTGAGTCCCGAGCCCAGAAAAGCCATGGTCCTAAGAGAGGTTCGCAAAGTGAAGATAAGTAAGACTCCTTTTTATTTTTAAAGTCTTAGGATCTAATTGGATCAATAAGATGGACACACGATTAATACTAGGCAGGGATTGACCCCAGGTGATTAAGGAGCTGCAAACAAAGTGTGTCCGGAACTTCCCTGAAGGGTAAGATTATTCATAGCTTGAGGCTGTGGAGATGTTTGTGAATGGTTCAGCTGAGCCTCAAAAAATGAATATACATGGGCTTTGCCACGATGAAATGAAAAAAGGAGCTCATGGAAGTAGGAAGTTTGTGGGACGAGTGTCTCATGTCTTTTTCCTTTTAAAGTGGACAGGACGTAGGAGGGGATTCGTGAGCTCAGCCTAGCAGCTGCACGTGGCAGAGTGGCTGGCCAGTGGGGACAAGGTGGCCACCATGACGGCCTTCTTTCTGTAGACTGAAGGTCTAGAGTCACAGTCCCCCTCACCCGAGCCCCTGTGGAGGACTCCAGTGCATCAGGGGTTGCCCCAACGAAACAGAAGTCACCATCTCTCCCTTACCCTACGACAGTAGCTCTGGCCCAAGGTGAATTTCTAAAATGGAAACCCTGTACCCATGATCCGCCCAGGCCCCGGGAGAACCAGATCCCTTCGGGCCAGAGCTGTTGGTCCAGTGTCGGGGAGAGAGACGGTGCCTTCTGTCTCATCAGGGCAACTGCTGATTCACTGGAATCCCCCACGATGGCTTAAAGTTAACGTTCTGCCTGACGGTAAACTTTTTGCTTTGTATTCTAAATAGCTAGGAGAAGAACAAATTTACTCTTGTCACAGTCTTCTATCTTCTGTCCATTACATAACAAATATTAGCCTAAAATAGTTTCTTTGGCATTGCTTTTGGCAGTGCTCAACAGTTCTACTTAAAACTTAAAATCGATTCAAGCAATGTGAGGATTCAGAACCTGGAATCCAGACAGGAGGTTATATGTTTCTAGAAGTTAATGTACTAATTCTTCTTATGTTGGGCAAGTTGGCGCTGCAGAGAGAAGAGCCATGCAGAGTGAGAGAAAGGGATATATTCTGTTGCCACTGACAGGTGTGTGACCTTGAGCGAATCACTTAACCGCCTGGTGGGTCATTCTGCGCATTCTCCACCGTCAACACGGCTGTGATCAGCGAGCTCGCGGCTGACACAATCGCGTGCTCACTACGTGTCGCGTGTGCAACGGAAGCCCTGGAGTCCACCTGCCTGGTTTACTGTCCCTGCTCTGCTATTTGCCAATTGGGTGCCTGCAGGCAAAGTAAGAGTTCTAAGCCTCAGCTTCTTGATATGTACAACAGCACAAATATTATTGAATTATTACAATTCACTTGTAACTAAAATTACTATGTAATTATTAAAACACACATGGTCCAGTGTCAGGCACACAGTAAGTCCTCCAGCAGTTATGGTAAACAGAGGGGTGGGGGCGGCTGGAGTACAGACAGAGGCAGGAGGAGGAGTGGAAGGAGGGAGGGAAAAATGGAGAGAAAGAGGAAGACCTCCCTTTGCATTACCAATTTTCGCAACCCATCTGGGCAGTAGTCAGGGGCTTCTTCCATTTCCAGTAACTTCCATCTCCATATTTCAAAGGATCTCCCTCTATGTGGCTGGCTCACCACTACTTCTCAAATCCCAGTTTCTTCAAATACTAGCTTGCCCTTAATATTATTCAAATAATCCCACGGCAGAAAAAAAATCTCCTAACAGCTTTGCTTAAGGTTTATAGCAAGGGTATAAGAAAGCCACCCATTCCTTTTTATTGCTGTGTCAAAAGATCATAATAATTTACCATTAATTGATCTAATATGCTAAAATCCCAGGAAACAATCTTTGCTAGGTCAGGGTTTAAACAAAAAGCCTCATTCTAGCCTGGGGAGTGTTGCTGAGATCCTCCCATAGACCTTGATAACAAAAAGATTACCAGGTAAAATGCATGAAGCAGCTTACAGACTCTAAATGGCCTCTCGTGGCAGCTGGTCACTGTGACTTTTATTTGGCTGTCTCTGCTTCCTGACACTAAACCAGGCAAGTACCAGCCAAGCAAAGCATCCCTGGGGTCTTGGCAGTATTAGAATGAATAAGGGAAATGCTCACCAGTCTGTGTCCGGCCTACTCTCTACTGCAGCCTCCCCCGGAGGGGAGGTTAATTTCTGCCACAGAGGATTCTGCCCTGGGGCTGGTGAATTTCACTACCATCTGAGGATGAGGATAAGGTGCTTGCAGGAAACTGCTGGCAGGTCAGCTCTGTGGGGCAGAAAGGAGGCAGGCAGACCCATGGCTTCTGATGAAGATCAGAGCTCTGGACCAGGTCAAGTCAGTCTGAGTCCAGTCAGCTGTCGATTCTTCTGGATAAAAGGTGAGCCCAACTAGGAGATGGGGAAGGGAGCCCAGCACCATTCTTCCCGCACTGGGAGAGGAGGACAGTCCACATGGGTACTCTCCCCCAAATAACTAAAGCCCGCAGCAGCATCCCTGTCATATCTGTTTCTCTACAGAACATGCAGAACAAAATCAAACCTTTTCTAGATCACTCAAGACCACTGACGTGGACATTATTTGTTCCACGATGTCCTTGACTATCAGAGGCACGTGGCTACTTGAACATGAAACAGCTCCTTCAGGTTGACATTTTAAAATTAGTGTGTCTTATTTAAAAAAAAAAAAACAGTATTATTTGTTCTTGTATCAAAACAAATATTAAAGGTCAAGTATTATGAAGAGCAATGGTTCATACCTCTTACCCCTGCAAGAGCTTTCAACTTGCCAGGATGTTCCTCCATGGGTTTCTCTCCCTCTGGCCCTGAATATGCTTCCACACTATCTCTTGATTTACCAACTTCAGACATTATCCACTGAATTTCTGCAATGGTATGGACTCTTCCATACAACTTTGGTAAAATCAATATTCATAACCTACATTACTATGATTATGTGTATACCATTCACAGCTTTAACTATACATCCTTCACTTTCTTGTACATTATTTTTTCTTTTCCTGGAGCCCATAATTGCTTCATTTTTAAAAAATGCTTCATTTTCTAAATTTTCTTTTTTTTCCTCCTACTGTTTAATCCTTTTTCTTTACTTTCTAATTTTGGGGTCATACTTTAAGGTCCAATTTTTCTGTTATTTTTTTAAGCTTGTACTATCACACTCTTAGTAGTTAAGAGCATTTTATTATTCTCTGACCCTTCTGTTTTATGCCATCCCTTCCTTGTTTGATGGATGTGCTCTTCTGTCTTCCATGAGAATAAAAAAGCTGCTTGGAAGCTCTGTGTTTCTAGATGGGTGAACCTTGCCACAGGGCACAGTAGTGGGGGGTTGGCTAATTCAGTGGAGAGTGTCCAGATGTCCGTAGCAGTGGGCAGTCAGTACCCGTGGGCTAATCTCATCAAAAAAGAAATCTCTACTCCTGCCAGGAAAGTGGTGGGTGTAACTTTTGATATAGGAGTTCTGAGTGTCAGAGGGGAAGATGGCTAGGCATTTTGCTGTTCAGGGACAGAATTTCAGTTAAACCCATTTTCATATCTTATTCATGACCTCATCTGTGCCTAATGTCCAGAGGCCCTCTGATCAAACTTTCTTTCTTTTTAAAGACTTTATTTATTTGAAAGAGCAAGTGAGAGCGAGCATGAATGGGGGAGAGGATGGGGAGAGATGCAGGCTCCTTGCTGAGCAGGGAGCCCCATGTGGGACTCATCCCAGGACTCTGGGATCATGACCTGAGCTGAAGGCAGATGCTTAACTGACTAAGCCATCTAGGCGCCCTGGTCAAAGTTCCTAGAAAACAATCTTCCTATCTTCTGTGAGGTTGGGAAGAGGTACTTATTACCTAACTGGGTCAGCTGGGCATGGGAGCTAAGGACAGATGGAGAGTCCAAGGGAGTGCAGAATTTTGACCAGTGTAGGTCCCTGTTGACTTCTGTGGGACCCAGGCACTGCACTTAAAAGGCCTCATGGACAAGTGGCCCTGTCCCACTCACTTCTTGGAGTGGCTTTCAATCCTGCACATATGTCTAGCTCTCACCTACCTGTTTTCTCCATCATTCTCTCTCAACTGCTTTCTCTCCCTTTCTTTGTGACCATGTATGTTTACCCTTTTCACTTCTGTTTTCCATTCACTGTCTTTTTCAGTGGGGTTTTTGAATCTTTTTTTTTTTTTTAAGAGAGAGAGCGAGCGTGAGAGAGAGAGAACATGCAAGCCAGAGGAGGGGGAAGGGGAGCTAGGCAGAGGGAGAGAGAGAATCTTAAGCTCCACTCCCACTGCAGATCCAGCTTGGGGCTGGATCTCACAATCCTGAGATCACGACCTGAGCTGAAATCAAAAGTCAGATGCTTAACCGACAGAGCCACCCAGGCACCCCATCAAAGGGGTTTTGTATGAAGCAGAGACCTATCATTTCTCACTGTTGTCTATCCGCCCACCTCTAGAGCACCCTTATATGACTGCCTTCTTAAGAAGAAAGCAGGTTAAAATTGTGTGTAAATCAAGAGCAAGTAGTCTCTGCCCAGGACTTGAGCTTTCTTAAACATTGTACACATACTACATGAGTACCTAGAACATACACACTGTCTCAGGCGTTGGAGAATGGGGAAGATACAACCTTTATCTCTGAGAAGCTCCTTGACCAGGGGGAGACCGAACAGATGCAATATAATCATGCAAACAATGTGATATCGCTTCGGTGGACATCTATCTTTTCCTGGTATGAAAGGCAGTGATTTGAATATTTGCCTTTGATGGCAGCTCTGTCACCCTAGTCCATTCTGAAGGGATATGGTTTCTAGAAGTCATTTCTTTTGATAATCTTACATGGTAGTAGATTTTGATCGCTCTCTCAGGACCTAACAGTCTGATGGCATTTAGATAAACAGAGAAAGCTGTAACACAGCACATACATGAGCACTTTCCACAGTCAGTGAAGGCTGTCAACTCTGAGTGCGAAGTTCGGAGAAGGAAGGGATTGGTGTGGCTAGAGGTCTGAGAGGCCTTCCAGAGTATGGTTCACCAGCTTCTGCCCTTTCATGGTGGTTCACAATAGGACAGATTCCATCCGGCATTAACTTTGCTAACAAGGGAGCTGGGCCTTGTGCAGCCAGGGTTCAGGGTGTGAGCTTTGGGGTCAGACAGATTTTGGCAGGTATCACAGCTCTACTTTCTTACTAACTATGTGGCCTTGGGGAAGTCATTTCTTTTCTTTGAGCCCCAGTTTCCATACTTATGAAATGAAGTCAAAGGCTACACAATAGTATTGATAGGAGGATTAAGAAAGATAACATGTGTCAAGTGCCTAGCATAGTGGCTACCAAAATACTTCATCAACTCTAAGAAAAACAAACCTACATAATGAGGGCCCCTTGGAAAATGCTGATTCTAGAACTAAGGCAAGAGATATAAAAGATGAGCCAGGAGCATCTTGAGTCCAGAAAGAAAGGAAATGCTCAAAGACCAAATAAGAAACCAAACTGAAAGATACCTCATCATTAAGGGGGCAGGTCAAATGGACATAGGAGACAACTCCAAGAGTGTGTAATGGCCAAAGCTGGAGTAATTTCAACAAAATGTAGACTGAATTATATTGAATTCAAATTATTCAAATTATATATAATTCAAACTATATTCAAATCTATTGAATTAAAATCGAAAGCATTAAATAAATACCCATTAGTCCAGAATAATATGTGATTGATAAATAAATGGGAGAGAATAAACACATCTTTCATGTACAAGAATTCCAACCAATTTTCAGAGTTAACTCCCTACTCCTTAAAGGTGGATTGCACCTGGTGACTTCCTTTCTACGAGTCCAGCATGGAACGGGGATGGCAACTTCCCAGTGGGGAAATCTGACAAACACTGCCTCAGCCAGCTAGTCCAGGTCAAAGTCAGCACTGTTGAGGGCTTGAGCCTCTGATTCATGTGAAGAAAATGATGCTCTACCTCTGTGGTCTTTATCTCCAAGACCCATAATACCCATTAATAATGAGGAAAACATCAGACGAATCTCAGTTGAAAGTAGTTTTGCAAAATACATGACCAGTACTCTTCAAAACTGGTAAGGTCATCAAAACCAAGGAGAGTCTGAGAAACCATCACAGCTAAGAAGAGCCTTTTCAAGAAACGTGAACACTAAATGTGATGTGGCATTCTGGATGAGATCCTTGGGCATAAGAATGACAGTTAAAACTACGGAAATATGAATAAAGAACGGACTGTAGTTAGTAACAGTGTATCAATTCTGGTTCATTAATTTTGACAAAAATACCCTATTAATGAGATATTAGTAATAAGAGAGACTATGAGAAATACAGAAACACTGCACTGTCTTTACAACTTTTCTGCATATACAACTATTTTTACAAAGTTAGGGGTTTTTTTTTTTTTGAAAGCTATATTAAAGCTGCCAAATTCTAAGATCCAGAACTTTGGAAAGAGACTTCGGGAAGCCAGCTATTTACATGGATATTAGTTTTAGGAATACTAAATAAACAATGGTGTATAGGTCTCTCATAGACAATTCTCCTTCTAGGGCTCTCTATACACTATCACTCTTCCCTGATCACCTTACAGAAAACACTGTCATCAGAAGGCCCCACCTCTTTGCATAGGCATCGCAACATATTGGCTCCAGTGATCAATGTTCACTAAGGAATAATACTCTTGATATGACCAGAAAAAACAAAACAAAAACCTAACACCAACTTAGATTTGTCATCAAAATCATCTCTGAAGGGTCATTCATAAGTTTACCTTTAGTAAATTTCCTATGTCTCTATTCTGATTTGACCGTTTCAAGAACATAACAAGTATTTAAAAACAACCACAGAGTATGGTTATTTTTGATTTTACTTAAGAATATTTTTCCATGATGACACTTGGATAGATTTCTATTGTTTTGAAGAGTTTTCCAGTTGTGAATAATGAAGCTACGCCCTGGAGCACTTACTCCAAATAAGCTGGGAACTGGTCCAGCTCTGGCACCGCAGTGTTCCTGTTCAGTCACCCTCTGCGCTGTGCCCAAGTGTGGGTGCACTGGGGGCTCACTTGATATTTAAGTAAGTTGAGCTGCTCTGTTCGGTGATTCCTTTGAGGTGTCAAGTTAGCATGGCAGCGTTGGAAGGGCACGGCCAGATTTTCTGGGGCCTGGCACATTCCTGGAACCCACTA
Source organism: Procyon lotor (assembly GCA_028646535.1). NCBI lineage: Eukaryota > Metazoa > Chordata > Mammalia > Carnivora > Procyonidae > Procyon > Procyon lotor. The sequence continues at coordinate 39,235,535 of CM053607.1, read as the reverse complement.
GGTTTTCAATAAATATTTGCTGAATAACTGAATGCTTAGATCGAATTAAGAGTCAACAGAGAGTGAGAGTTGTCAACAAAAGAAGTAATTAAATGAAGGCAGACACCAACTGTCAAGGAGGGTTTTCAAAAGGCAAGTCATTAAGCATGGTTGATGTGATAGTCCAAATATAGGAAACCGAGCACAGTGGGAGGAAAGTGGTATAGAGATATAATCAAGGAATATCTGTGTACCGCCTGATGCAGTGCAATTACCCCAGATTCTTGCTGACATAAAGGTCAAGGTAAGGTATGCTGGAACCTTCTCTATGCTTGTAGCACCCAGGTAGCATTCGGTATGGGATACGTCCTCTGTCAAGTGTCCCTCCTCAACTCATTCTATTAACATGCTGAAGGTCTCTGCTAGGCATAGAGCACTGTGCCAAGTACTGAGCAGGTGGCTCTGCTCCCCCGGAGCTTACGCACCACCTAGCAGGGCAGAGGGATGCGAAGCTAAGAGTTCCATAAATGGTCATCTACTTGCACCTGCAAGGAGTGCAATGTACACAAAGTAGAAGGTGAGAGGAAAGTGCATTCAGGGAGGGCCTTTCTAAGGGAAAGACATTGTGGTGGGGTTCGCAGGGATGAGTAGGAATTCGGTGAATCAAGAAGAGAAAGAACATTTTTTTTAAAGATTTTATTTATTTACTTCAGAGAGAGAGAGAGAGAGAGGGAGATCATAAGTAGGCAGAGAGGGGGGAAGCAGGCTCCCTGCTGAGCAGAGAGCCCGATGCGGGGCTCCATCCCAGGATCCTGAGATCATGACCTGAGCTGAAGACAGAGGCTTTACCCACTGAGCCACCCAGGCACCCCAAGAAAGAGTATTTTAGGCAGAACAATAGACAAGTGTACCAGCCCCGGGGCAGGAAGGAAGTTAGTGTATAAAAGGGACAGAGAGAAAGGCTGATGTGGTTGGAGACTGATGAGCAAGGGACGGAGGGAAACAGGTCTCCCCACTCTGCCATCAGCTGTGTTCTTTCTGCCCTTGCTGTCCTCTGATTCAATTAATTTTGTTGCAAGAAAATTATTTGTTTCTTCTTAAGGAGAGTTTCTTGGGGTTTTGTAAAGAAATTATTTTGTGCCTCACTGCATTCTTTATATTTCTTCTAAGAAATACTTGAGTTTTACTTCTCTCACTATGTCTTTATTGTCCCTGGAATCTACTTTTGTACATCATTGGGAATCATAGGAAAGCCATTTTCCTCAGCACCATCTACCAAGAGAAGGTTATTTTCTCCACTGATACATGGTGCCACCTTCATCTATCAATTCCCAAATATCCATAAGTTGGTCTTTGAGTCTTCTGCTCTGTTCTTCTGGTCTGCTGGTTCTTGCACCAATACATACTGGTTTTTTCCTGTGGTTTGTGATATGCCTAGAGAGCTGATAGATGCCTACCCTCTTTGCTCTTATGGGCCATTTAAATGATACTTGTTGTATTTGGAAAGACAACACTAGCACTCAAGTAATAGTCCAAAACCATTATGATATCAGAGACATACTATGCAGGTGACAGCTGTCAATGTCTAGGACACTCTCCTAAATATTGTCTTGGGTGACAATTTCATCTTCACAGTATATTAAAAAAATACCAGCTGCAGTAACTACCTGAAACTTCCTTATGGTATTTCCCAATGTTTTGTAGAAAACTCACCCACAGTATGTGAGTAGCCACTCTTAAAAGTAAAAATCTGCCCCCAAAAAGGTTTTTTGGGCAAAAAAGCCTAGGAAATTAAACATAACTTCACCCTCCCTCTAGCAGCATGGCACATGGTCAGCTCCGAGAAGTCCTACATCAACATAATTTGGTTAACTTTGTGTACCAACAATTCTGAGATTTACTTAATCACAGTGGTGTTGTCTTTTTTTTCCCCTTAAACCACACGTAAACAGAAAACACTATAGGTCCTATTTTGGGAAATGCTACTTTAGTGACTGATTTGTTTTTAAAAGATTTTATTTCTTTATCAGAGAAAGAAAGAGAGGGGGGAAAGAAAGGGGGGGGAGAGGGAGAGAAAGAGAGGGAGAGAGGGAGAGAGGGAGAGAGAGAGAGAGAAGCAGACTCCCTGCTGAGCACAGAGCCTACTGCAGGACTAGATCCCAGGACCCTGAGAACATGGCCCGAGCTAAAATCCAAAGTCAGTTGCTTAACCAAATGTTGAGCCACCCAGGGACCCCTTGACTGCTTTAAATACATATGCTATGACTTAGGTAACTCTAGCTTTATCTCTTTAGAGCCATGAAAGGGCTTGGCAGAGAATCTGACACATGATGGACTCTCATTAAGACCTACCAGACTGGCTGATGTCTACAATGCTAGTGAGGAAGTGTTATGGCCATTCGATAGAAGAGAACACAGGATAAGTGTGGGGGCCATGAGCAGCCTAGCCCCTCGTGCTGCTAAGTTGCAGACAGAGAGAGGACTCGGGCCTCAGGATTCCAGACTTGAGCACTTCTTTCCTGTTCTACTGCTCTAGAACGCATAGTCTGAACTGTAAGGGAGGGAAGTTGTGACAGAAGGAAGACTTTGGTGCTGGTTGGCAGATTTAAGGAAATCTTCACAGAAGGAGGTGCAGGACACAGACAGAGGCTGCAATGCAAGGAAGCAGCTCGGGCTTTCCCCGATGAGGGCAAGCTGATTCTAACATGACAGCATTCAAAGTCAACAGCAATCCGAGCAAGAAAGGCTTTCCTATGCTACGTTACCCAGAAGAATAGAGACAAAACATTGTTCTGTGTTGTTCTTTGCCGCAGAAACTCTGAAGGCTGCACTTGTCTGGCTTTGGGCCACGAGTGCAAACAGGGCTCTCTGACTCGTGGTGAACTTGCAGTGGCCCAAGAGCACCCCCAGGTCGGGGAGCACAAGTCTGGGCTCTGTGGCTGGCCCCCACACATTCCCCAGCTCCCCCGGCGCATGTTTCCCTCCCTCCCTTAGTGAGGGCCTTTTGCGTTGGATCTTGACCTTTCACAGAACAGCGCGTGGCATTCTAGGGCGTCAAAAGGCATCTCTTGGGAGGAGTCTGAGTGAAGATGACGTGGGCCTTTCAGAGGAAAACCAGCGCAAGCAGAGGCTGCGATTGCTAATGCAGAGAGAAAGCCGGTTGCAGCACAGGACTGGCTTATGGCTTGTGGGAGCGCTGTGATGTGATTTGTTTCTGAGGTACACGCTCAGCCTGATGTGGACTCGACGGAGGCTTAGCCTCTTAAAAAATCTGAGGGACACAGCCCAAAGTTCCAACCTTGGGGTGACTGGAGCCTTTCTTTGTGATGTGCTGTCATGGTTATGTCAGGCTTTGGAGGCACAAGGTCTGCAGCTAAGATCCCATTTTTGAGCTAGTACCCCTACACCACACAGCCTCAACCCCCCAACTGGAAAATGGGAATAAGAATGTGCAAAATAGGGGAAGGGGTACTGCATGGCTCAGTTGGTTAAGCGTCTGCCTTTGTTTGGCTCAGGTCATGATCCCAGGGTCCTGGGATCGAGCCCCATATCAGGCTCTTTGCTCAGCAGGGAGCCTGCTTCTCCCTCTGCCGTTCCCCCTGCTTGTACTCTCTGTGTGTCAGATAAATAAAATCTTTAAAAAGAAAAAAAAAAGGAAGAAATTACGTAAAAAAGAATGTGCAAAATAGAGATTACAATACTACCTCCCTCACAGAGCTGGAGAGATGAACTACAATAGCCCCCATAAGGAATTTGGCATCGACATGTGTATTTTTAAACGTATATTTTTTGAAAGGGTGTTAGATCATTGATGTCGATGACTGATAAGCTCTGTCAGCCCTAACAAAATGGCAGAGCTATTAGGATGTGGAATGTTTCTGCTGCACCCAGGGCAGTGAGAAGCCTGATTTGGGGCAGATACACTGGGGATGGAGCTTAAGCTCTCCCACGTGCTGGCTGCACGCGGCAGGTGGGTAACTCAACCTGTGTCTCTCTGCTCATGCGGAGCACAGGGAGGAGAGCGCCCACCTTAGGGGGCTGTGGCCATGGAAGAATGTGTGTAAGACATACAGCACAGCTTACGGTAACATGTAGGAATGGTAACCGATGACTATACAGAACGGGAGGAGTGTCCTGCGTAGCATTTTGTGTCTAGGCAGGGTGGACAGCTGTCTGGTGGGACGGAGGAAGTGTTGAAAGGCACCATGACCACAAAAGGTGTCTAAAGATCAGAGGGGAGAGGCTGCTCCATGCATGAAAACCTTTCTCACCAGCTGCCATGGAGAGCCAGCTTGTGGAGAATGGAGACGGGCGAGGTGCCTGTTGATTTAAAGTGAGGACAAAAACCACTAATTCCATGTGGAGTCCTAGACCAGTTTGCCTGCGTGGGGAATTCATGAAGGGTAGGCAGATGATAAAAGGGAGAATTCAAACAAAATATTTCATACGTAAGGCAGAGTGTCTGTACTTTGTATCCACATTATTTATCAGAGTCACTTAAGGGTCAAGCAGTAATAATCCCCAGGTCACAGAGAATCTGACTTAGGACCCAGGCTCGTAATTCAAATGTAGTCCTAAGGCCTTCATGCCATGACCCCCGAGTCCTCACAGCTTTTAAGAAGTGGCAGAAAATGTGATTTCAATATTTTTGCTCAAAAAAAAATGCGAGCATGTATTTTCATAACCATAAAAAATCATGAATATACAATATGCTCATAATAATGAATACCATGAATATAAGACATAAAAATTAATAAAAGAACATGACATTAAATAAAAAAGTATTGAAAAATATAGGCAATATGTGAGTTTCTAAATTATTTTTGTGTGCTTTTAATTTTCTTCTTGGCAGGTCAGGTATTTCTAATTTCTTGGGCAGGTCAAAGGGAGAGAAGTGATTTTGTCATTGTCACTAATCTTCTGAAAAGAAAGCTCAGTTCTTGTAGAAAAATCAAATGCATTCTCTACTGCCTTCAATGAACTAAGTAATGTCTGCGTTATATTAATTTGATTGCAAAGAGGAGATGTTAAAGTTGGAAACCAGCCGAAGTAAACTTTGATTAAACTGGCGTAAGTCTATACTAGCTCACAAATACATCTTCTTCCTCATTGTGCAGAAGAGTAATAGTGTCAGGTAGTCAGGTATATTGGGTGCTTAACTCAGTTGTCTGCTGAAAAAACATGGCTAGAATTGACAAGAGGTTCTAATCAGAATGGAGACATTGGGTCATGCTTTGATGTGCTCATGCTCCGTGACTGTAGAACAATGTTAGTGTAACAATAACAGCAGTAACAATACCAGCATATGGAAAACCAGTAAGTCATAGCTGAATTAAAAAAATCAGGTGACTATTCACCATCATGAGGATGGAAACCATCATCATCACCATCATCATCATGATCATCCAAAACTAAGAAGTGTTGGTGAAGATGTGGAGAATTGGAACCACCAGACGTTGGTGGGAATGGAAAATGGCAAAGCCTCTACAGAAAGAGAGTTTGTCAGTTCCTCTATAAGTGAAACATATAATTAGTGAATTTCTCGGCAAGTCCTCTCTTAGGTATACACCCAAAAGAAATGAAAATAGGTGTTCGAACAAAAACTTGTACACCAATATTCAGAGTAGCACTATTCATGATAACCAGAGGGTAAAAACAACCCAAATTCCCATCAACAGATGAATGAATCAACAAATCGTGGGCTATCCATGCAGTGGAGTACCATTCTGATACAGAAAGCAATGAAGTGTGGATGCATGCTACAACTGAATGAACCCTGGAAACATGATGCTAAGTGAAAGAAGCCAGACACAAAAGGCCACATATTACATGACTCCATTCATACTAAATGTCCAGAATAGGTAAATCCACAGAGATAGAAAGTACATCAGTGGTTTTCAGGGGCTAGGGAGAGAGAGTACTGGGGAGTGACTCCTAAGGGATACAGGGTTTCTGTTTAGGGTGATGAAGTTATGGACAACCGATGGTTCTATGCCATCATGAATGCACTTAATGCCGCTAAATTGTACACTTTTTTTAAAAGATTTTATTTTTAAGCAATCTCTAGACCCAGCGTGGGACTTGAGGTTACAACTCTGAGATCAAGAGTTGCATGCTCTTCTGACAGAGCCAGCCAGGCACCCCTGAATTATCAACTTTAAGTTGATTAAAATGGTAAGTTTTATGTTGCATTATGTGTATTTTACCACAATAAAAAATGTGGATAATCATCTTCACAGATCAGAAACAGAGACACTAAATGGAAAACAGGCTACAGCCACAGGCCTGTAGGCACAGAGGGCTAGAAGCAGGCTGGGGTGATTGTCTGCTTAGCTCAAGAAAATCAAAGGACCCTCAAGACTTTTCCATGAAATAAGAGAGCATAGCCAAACTCCTGCTGGGAGGTCTGTGTGTTTGAGGTGGGGAAGAAGGACCACAGAAGAGGAGTATGTGCTAGGAAGATCAGCGGGGAATAAAGTGAAATGATGTCTGTATCATACTTAAAAGGGAAGATGGGGTTACCTAATAAGTATACATGTTAAAAAAGAAAGTGGTTCAAAAAAATGAAAGTGGAGGCACCTAGGTGGCTCAGTGGGTTAAAGCCTCTGCCTCCGGCTCAGGTCATGATCTCAGGGTCCTGGGATCAAGCCCTGCATTGGGCTCTCTGCTCAGTGGGGAGCCTGCTCCCCCCACCCCCCTGCCTGCCTCTCTGCCTGCTAGTGATCTCTCTCTCTCTGTCAAATAAATAAAATTTTAACAAAAAAAATGAAAGTGGTCATTGAATTAATTGCAACATAATCTGTGGTCCCGAGATCAGAAGAGAGAAGAAATAAAAAAAAAAATTATTCCACCAGAAAGATAAAAGTTAAAAAAAAAAAAAAAAAAGAAAGAGAATAGAGAAGAAACACAAACCACCAAGATGGTAGAAACTAAAACAAATCCATAATATAAAAACTCAAAGAAAATGTTTTTTATAAAAGAAGTATTTGAAAAGGTTGAAAATAAAAATACGGCCAAAATATATTCCACACAAATATTTAACTAAGAGAAAGCTGACGTATCAGCATTAATTCAGAAAAAGTAGTATATAAAGCAAAAAGCATCAATGCATAAGTGGGAACTACGTGTAAAATTAAACATCTAAAAATAAGCTATACAAGCCTTAAATGTCATGACCAGACACTGAAGTATACATTGTACATGAAATTATATAACAAACATGTAACTATTTAACAGGTAGCTTAAAAACATGAATTAAAACTTGTCAGAAGCATGAGGTAAATTTGGCAAACTCTACTGTGAGATTTTAACAAAAAACTATTAAAAAATTATAGACTTTGTTGACCAAATAATAGCAAGGCTATGAATGATCTGAATAACAGTACTTAACTAGTTTGAACTAATGCACATAAGAACTCTGCACTCAACAGAGAGAGGATCTACACAATTTTCAAATACATGAAAGCATTTGCAAAAATTAATGTTGGGCTAGTTCACAGAGGAATTAAAAAAAACAGCGTCATACAGAACACATTTTCCGACTGCACTACAATTAAATTATAAATCTAAGAAAACATAATTTAAAGCCAACCTATCTTGGACATATAAAAATTGCCATTCTAGGCCATATTGATTTCTCTGCTTTCACTCGTGCTCTCTTAACGTCTATTAGCCCCAAAGCTGCCAGACTAATCCTTTTCAAATTCAAACAGATTATGTCACTCCGATGGAAAAAAAAAAAATCCTTCAGTGGCTTTCTATCACAACTAAGGCTTGAATTAAGACTCCTTACATGGAGCACTGGGTGTGGTGCATGAACAATAAATCTTGTAACACTGAAAAAATAAAATAAACATATTTTGGGGAAAAAAAAAGACTCCTTACTACAAGAGTCTACATGATCTGCTCTGCTGCTCTCTCTCTAATCTTTATTCCCTACCAGGTTCTCCTCAATCTCACTGTCATTTCTACTCCAGTGACATTGCCTCCTTCTATTCTTCAAACAAATCAGATGCCTTCCCCTCCTGGGACAGGCTAGGGGGACATTTGTACTTTCTGTTCCTTGTGGCTGCAATTACCTCCCCTCCAGATTCCCACCCAGCTAACATGGCAACCTCTTCATTCCTTAGCCTTTGGAGAAAGAACAGAGATGCTTTCTTTTTCTCTGTTAACTTAGCACAACCTAATGTGTACTGTGTATCTATTTGATTGTTTTTTTTGATCCGTCTCCTTCTACTTGGATAAAAGATCCAGGAGGGCAAGGCCTTTGTTTTATTCACCACTGTGCTGTCAGTGCCTAAAACAGTGTCTCATACAAGGTAGGTATGAAAAATGTTCGGAGATGAATGAATATTGAAGTCAATGTGAGTTCATTGAGTTAGTTAACTGATTGCCAGAAAGGTCGATATTCCTCGATTATAGTACCTCCAGTGTTGAAGAACAGGAAGATGGTCTCATTTCACCAAAGCCAGAGCACATCTGAAATACTGTGTTCAGAGTCAGACCCTACACTGTCTCCAAGCAGGAGACAGAAAACGGCCAACAACCAGATAGTAAATACAATAGGGTCCTAAAGTATGTAAACACTGATTCATATACATAAAAATGGCTTCGATGTATTATTTTATTATACATCATGTGCTCAATGACATTATGAATGTTCAACCTGTCGTTCCTCATTAGCAATGCAGAATTTGATGAACTGAAAAATTGTAATCACTGTGGTGTAGTAACACATTTTCCCTAACCCCGCACTTTTATCTGTGATGCATTGTTTCACATGATTGATTTGTCTATTTTTTCTTGAATAAACCTGTACTTAGAGCATATCAGAAGAGTTCAAATGTGGCATACAAGTAGCCCACTGCACACGATTACACATCCAATCCAGCTGGAGACATGATTGACAAGGCAGTCCCTTGTCACCTCCCAAAGGATCCTGTTGGAACCAACCTGAGTGACTGTCTAACCAGGCAAATATGGGTATTCACTGGTCACTTAAGGGTTCAAATAAGTCAATTAGTCACCTATGTTTCCAGAGTTTATGGTTACCCTGTATATTCTACAATGCTTTTCCCTCTTCAGTGGGGGCAGAGTAGGGATTAGGGTTAACTAAACATTATGATACGGACTCTGGAACCAGACTACTTGAGTTTGAATTCTATCCTTACCTCTTAAAAGGTTAACATAAACCTGAACATATTACTTAACTCCTCTCTCATGCAGCTTTTATACACATACACTAGAAACATGATGCTGTTTTCTAGGTAATTACGAGCATTGGATAATGCCAGAAAAGCAATGACAGCATACTCCATAACCATGTTAGCTATTATTTTGACATGGTTAAATGTAATACCATTATCATTATCTAACATGCATCAGTGAATGACTACCATCTCTAAGCTGCTTAGTTCAAATTTTTAGGAAATTACTGAATTTGTCACGTATCAGAGTCTACTCATTCCAAAAAGTTGTGTATCATACTTTGAATCATTTACCTATTCTCAGCTCATTCTGTTAATCATGACTCTCACTGCATGATGCTATACAAATGGCAGTGTGATGGTTAGTTTTACGTCAGCTTGGTTGGGGATGAAATTTATATTCAAAGTTTGGGACTCAGGTATGCAAGATGACTTTGGGAGTCACAAAGCACAGTGTGACATATATGAAAGTCACTGCCTTTCGACTCTCTTCTACCCTTCACGACGTTAAAAACTGTCTCATTTGGGGCCCACAATGACATTAATACCTCTGTAATGCTTGCACATTTCCATTTTTTTTCAAAGACAGAGTTGGTCTCAAGCTTACTCTCTCCCTATTGATAGTTATTCTCTATGCCTTCCTTCTATTCATGGGACATCATGCTGGCTTTTTACATAGTATTAAATTTCTCTTTGAAAATATCAAAGGAAAAGAGTCTTATAAAAGGAAAATATTAAGTAAAACTAGTAAGGAGGACCTATATCATACCTACACAGATGACTAAAATTTGAGTAACACAGGGCAGAGGGCATTCCAGTCAAGGATAAAGGACCACTGACACCACATGAATTCAGCCCAGGTTGAGTGTGGGGAAAATTTTAAGACACATTTTCTTCCATCTGAGATTTGATTCCATAACACGGTAGGCCCTTTAAAGTTGGTATGATCTTATCCCAATAACAAAATAGCATGCTATTATTTAAAACATTTAAAATAAACCATATAAGTAACTTTCAGAAGTAAATACTAGAAATCTCTTTATTTTGGTAGACATCTATTAGTTTTTTGAAGCTGAGTTTATGTAAATTTTATTTTAAAAGGAAGTCTGAATAAAACACCAAATGAAAAAGAGATGTTCACTTCTTTGATTCATGTAATTTGGTCAACGGGCACGTGTGGGACCATAATGATGGACAGGTCTATGATATGAGTTGAAAGAGAATAATCCAGGGCTGGTAGGTTTTTCTTTAATTATTGAAATTGAAATGGCTTTCACTTGTAATTAGTTTTATATATTCTTTGAAGAGCTGTCAAATCACATTCCCCAAGGTTAATATTTGAACAAATCTATTACTCGCTGTGGAAAGTAAAATTTTCACTAAACCTAAATACAACCTAAAAAAGCAAATTGTTGTGCAAACAAAATGATTAGCTTAATTTACAACAAATGAAACATAACAAATGAGATAAATATGTACAGTGGGAAACACTCTACATTCATGAGTCTATGGAAGGAAAGTCAACAGAAATTTCTGTTCTGTGAACTGTGGGACTTTCCTGTTAATTTAGACAAATCAGTTACTGAGTCTCTGAGCCTTCAGATTTCTCCTCTACAGGGTTTTGGAGCACGACAGACTTTCTACTTGGAGTCTCGACTTGATTACACAATGATGCAACCTTTAAAATTCAAGCAGTTAAGTCATTGTGCCATGAGAGCTTTAAAATGTGTTTTGACTCATCAACAGATACACAGGCAAATGAAATGTGGTGTATACAAACAATGGAGTATCATTCAATTTTTCTAAGAAAGTCAATCCTGACACATGCTACAAAATGGATGAAACTTGAGGATATTATGTTAATGAAAGAATGTAGTTACAAAAAAGACAACTACTGTATGATTCTACTTGTATGAAGTACCTAGAGCAGTCAAATTCAGACACAGGAAGTAGAGTGATGGCTGCCAGCAGCTGGGGGAGGGGAATGGGGAGTTAGTGTTTACTGGGTACAGAGATTCAGTTTTGCAAAATAAAGAGTCTAGAGATGACTGGTGGAGGTGACCGCATGACAACGTGGGTACACTTAATGTCACTTATGTGTACATTTCACGTATTTTATGTGACATTATACGTATTTTACCATGATTAACTTTAAAAAAAAAATGCAATGTGACCCACATGACCTCAGGTCCCTGGGATCAAGCCCTTGAGCCCCTTGTGGGCTCTCTCCTCAGGGGGGAGTCTGCTTCTCCCTTTCCCTGACCCCTCCCCCCAACTTGTGTGTGCTCTCTATTAAATAAAATCTTTAAAAAAAAAAAAGGCAATGTGACTTCAAAAGAATTAAGAAAAAAGTGTTTTGATAGAATTCTTTGTTCCTTATTTTATCTCATTTTCCAATAAATCAATTTGCCAACCAAGCCACACACCAGCATCTCAAAGGACAAATTTCTTCTACCATTAAGCCTCACATTTAACTTCCTCATTCTTTGATACCGATTCCAGACAAAGATACTGAGTATGGCAAACCTCTCTTCGATTTAGTCTGAAAAACTTGTGGCAGTGAGGTGAGAATGGTCTTTAGAGAACTTCCCACACTGTGTGGACCACCCTCACTGCAGAGAGTGTGGGTTTAATTCAGACCTACTGAGTTTGAGTCTCAGCTCCACCACTTAGGAGGTGTGAGCCCTTGGCTCTGTCACTTGGCATCTCTACATCTCAGACTCCTTACCTGCTACAAAAGAGTTCAGAGTTGTATCTCCCTCATAGGGTTTACGGGCACTTCACACAGTGACTATTTCAGGGGAGATGTTAATAACTGTCTTTAATCATGATCTTCTTCCTGATAATAACTCTCTAAAAGTTAACTAGGTAAATACTATTATTACAATCCAAGAACTAAAGTAGAAAGTAAGTAGAAAGATCGACCTTTATGTTTTATTATGGATCTGATCCCTTCTTACCACCCCATGGCTCAGACCACCATCACCACCAGGAGCCACTGTATGGTCCCCCTGCTTTACCTTTGCCTCCCTCTTCCCACTCTTGGTACCACTGGTGTCTTAAAATTGTCACCTGAGTGGCTCTTTTGAAACCATGTCAGATAACGTGTTTTCTTTACTCACAATCTTTCAATGTCTCCTCCATCCTTGCCCTCAGAGTAAAAGCTGAAGCCTTAACAATGGCCTGGAAAGCCCCACATGGGTCTGGACCATCGCCTGTCTGGCCTTATCTCCTTCTGCTATCCCCTGGCTCACTTTGCTTTAGCCACACTGGCCTCCTTGTCGTTTTTCAACATGACAAGCATGTTCTTGCCTCAGGGCCTCTGCACCTCAGCCTGAAACCCTCTTTCAGCAAATATCCTCATTGCCATCACCTCCTTCCTGTCATTACTCAAATGTCAACTTCTCAAGAGGCTCACTCTGATTATCCTACTTATTTCTCCCATTCACCTTGGCCCCTCATATCCTATACACTGTGCTACATTTTTCTTTCCCCCCAATATCAATTATTACTTTCTCACACAGTACCTAATCTCCTTATTTTACTAGGTTTATTGTCTCTTCTCTGTTTCTGCTCACCAAAAGGTAAGCTTTATAGGTAGAGGGTCTTGGTCCGTTTTGGTCTCTAATGTATTCCAAGTAGCAAAAGTAGTGCCTCAAACATGACAAATACTCTGTACATACTTCTTGAATAAAAAGAATAAATGCATATCTATCTATCTATCCATCCATCCATCCATCCATCCATCTATCCATCCATCTAGCACCTGCCAAGTACAACACATATACGTGGGGCTCTGCATCAGTTGTCTTATTTAATCCTCATGTTGATCCTTTAACGTGAGTGATACTATCTCCGTTTTTAAGACAAAGTAGTTTCAATTCAATGAAAGTAAAATAACTTATATGAGATCATGCACATGGAAGCTAGGATTTAGACCTAAGTTCTTGATTCTAAATTCAGCATTCTTTCCATACGACCACATCTTCATATACCAAGGGGAAAAGTATGTGATGTATAACAAAAATCAGTTCATTTGCAGACTGGACCCCTGCTGGAAGGAATGACCGGAGGAACCTGCTCAGACACTTGAAAACTGCCTAAGTCCATTCAAGACCATTAGATTGATTATTTCTACTTTCAGAGAAGCATGTGCCAGTGACCCCTATTCCAACGAGGGCAATTCTGATCTATGTTTCTAACTCATCAAAACTAAGTTATCCAAGCCTGAATAGACAGAAAATCCTTCCTAAGAGTTTCACTACATTGCTTATTAGACTCACATAAAGTCGGATAAATTCCAGCCAAGCTCTTGCTGTTCTGTTAGTTGACTCTTTTCAAATGAAAAACTGTTTTTTCTTTTGACATATTAAGGGAAAGATGAGTATTTCTATCAGTGACTTCATAAATGGCCTAGACCAACCCTGGGGGAACCTCTAGAAGCCAGATGGGAAGGGGTCCTCAGAGGTCATCCACTCTGACTTCGCCGTCTGCGGAGGGGGAAAACTGAGGACTAGAGTTACTTCCAAAAAGAACTAAATGTAGAAGAATCAAATCTTGTCAACAGAAGGACTTCACACTGTACACAGGTGGAGTCACAGAATGAAATGTCTCCCCACATTTTCTTTCATTCATTCTTCTCCTTCATTAAGACTGGCTTTACCTGAGTGTTTCTCTCTTTCCCCCTGGAGTGAATCCTAATTAATGAGGTTGTTACTGAACTTCCACAGCTAATAAATAATTGCAATAGCAGTTATTGAGTATATGCTACGTGCCAAAGTAAGAGCTAATGACCGTCTCATTAATTACAGAGATGATCCCTCATCTGCTTTCCAGGTGAGAAGACCAAAGATCAAGGGTGTACACTGACTCATGTAAGAGTGTAAACCGGTTTATCTGGAGAACCACAAGCAGAAGACAGAGTGCAAGTGGTCAGAAGTCTAACTCCAAAGCCAATGTTCATCCTCACTTTGCTTCCCTATATTGTTTCTTATTGAAATTACCTTCAGTTAATTTCACTTGCCTGAGACACAGAGGATGGAGGAAAAAATAAGAAGTATTATCCTAAACCCTAACAATTATCTGCTATTAACTTGCTAATGGCTTGTAAATTGTATCCATCTCTGAATTTCTATTATAAAGTCTTTTGGTTTAATGGATTCCACGAGCCCCTTTCATCATGGTAGAGATGCAGCCCACAGTTGCATTAATGTCACCACTGTATGGAAACGCATGTCAGCACTTAGCAGGATTCCTGGGTGTAGCCCACAGTAACTTTGGGAAAAGAGAGGTTTTCTTTCCAGATTCCCCTCTCCAACTGGCTGATGCAACATTACTTAACTTTAATTACATTCCATGAAGTGGTCGGGGCTTTTCCACTTCCAAAGGGTTTTTGTTACTGCTCTGCAGCTGAGAATTTGGGGGAGGGCGGGGTTCTCGTGGAGGGAAGAAAAATTACAGATCAGCTTGTTTGCTTCTATTATGAGATGTAAGAGGAAACTGTTACATCCGGCTCCATTTCCTTGCCAAATTCTTTAATTGTTTTGTAATTTGAGAAAAAACAAAGGTGATGAAAGAAAACTGATAGAAATAACTCACCATAAATAAAACAAGCTCATAACAGAATCCTAACTCCATCACCATGGCAATGCATATGTATATTTCTCTCTCTCTCTCTTTTTGGCCTATGTATATTTCTAACATCTGACCTCTATTACCACTGGAGGCTTTTTATGGAAACTGGATATTGATCTTGTTACTCTCCTGTTGGAGGGAAAATATAAAGAGACTGATAATTTTTACTCCCTAGGCTTGATTAGTATCATGAGATAGAAACAGACACAGCTTTATTATAATGCAGTGTTCTTAGTGCCTCCAGATTTCTAGAGCTAGAAATCCTCTATACACATTTTGGGGAAGGCAAATCCCCTTACGGAGGCACAGATCTCTGAGAGACTCAAAAGTAGAAAAGGCGGGGTGTGCCTGGGTGGCTCAGTGGGTTAAAGCCTCTGCCTTTGGCCCAGGTCATCATCTCAGGGTCCTGGGATGGAGCCCCACATCGGGCTCTCTGGTCAGCGGGGAGCCTGTTTCCCCCCTCTCTCTGCTTCTCCCTCTCTCTCTCTCTGCCTGCCTCTCTGCCTGCTTGTCAACTCTCTCTGCCTGTCAAATAAATAAATCTTAAAAAAAACAAAAAAGGTAGAAAAAAGCATGTTCCTGTTTCCCACAGAGGTTCAGGAACCCAGTAACCTGTCTAACAATCACTATCACCGAGAACCACACAGAGCTCTTTCATTCCCACGGTACCCCAGACACAGAGGCAGCTGCACCCCCACTTTACAGATGAGGCAACAGTGGAAAAGTTAGGACTCTTGCTCCAGTTCTTACTGCTAGAAAGTGGCAAATTTGAAACTTTTTACTTTCAATTATTGTTATTGAATATCAATTGAATATTGGATATCATTATTATTGATACTCAATTATTGTTCTGTTCTGTCTCTAGTGGAAACACTTGGGCCACCAGAGTTTTTTATTCAGAAGTAGCCTCATTATCTACTGAGATAGCACATTTTTTTTTTTTTTATTTGCGGGGAGGGGAGGAATCTGAAATAGACTCCATGCTGAGAGCAGAGCCTGATGCAGGATTTGATCCCATGACTACCTGAGCCAAAATCAAGAGTCTGATGCTTAAGCCACCCAGGCACCCCTATTTTTTTTTTTTTTTTTTTTGGTAATGTTCCAACATGTATTGAATACAAGTTCCACTTTGCAAGCTTAACAGTACCAATGAGACATTGCTGTCTGGCTGGTAGATATCCTTTTCCCATTGCATGGCCTGAAGAAGCCACGCAGAGACTAAGCCCAGGGATGGGGAGGGTGGCAGATGGGGGAGTCCCAGCTCACTGGCCTCACGATGCAAAACGTCCTGGTCTGAGAGATTCAGGGCAGCTTTTGAAAATGAACCAGCGTTCCTAAGGCTAGAGGCTAAAACCAAGAGCACTGCTCATCTTCCTTCCATTAGAAAAAGGCCCACCTTAATGCATTCCTACTTTGCATAAGGAAACAAAATCTAGAAATGGCCTTTGCTCTTCTCCATATGTAACTTCTACCCCCATTTCAAAGCTAATGTTTACTTAGTGAACACTTCATGTTATCACATTTGATCCCCCAACTATCTGTAAAATTGACAACATGACTGTTCTCATTTTACAGATAGGAAAACTGAAAGAGCGATGGGGGAAAGGGGCTGCCCAAGGTGATCTAGCTTGTGAAATGCCGACCTGGGATTTAACTACTATCTGTCAGATTCCAGAAAAGGAGCTCTCATTCTTTGTATGGCAAATGTGATTGGCATCCATCCACTAAATGCCTACTTTTTTTTTAAATTTAATTTTTTCAGTGTTTCAAGATCCATTGTTTATGCACCACACCCAGTGCTCCATGCAATACTTTTGCCTTCTAGGTTACTATGAATCGTATCAAACAATTGAAGACCAATGAGTACCAAACCTTTCATCAAGTCAGGATACCTGAGCAACTTTGTGGTTAGTGTTACTGTTGTGTTTTACCAGGACCATCAGCAAGCGCAGACAGACATGGTATCTTCAGGCACAGGGAAGATTTGGTGTTTTCTCTGTTAATAACACGGGGTTCCCTGACTGCTATCCGAAATTCCTCAGCTAGGGCACCCTTTCATTCACTCAGGGTTTGATTCTCTCATCAGAAAAATATACCAGGAAGGGCAACCATGCTCAGTGCCCGTCAATCTCTGATGCCCACCCTCTTTGTGCCTGAGCAGTACACATCATTTTTTAAAAAACTTAAGGAGCATAATGACATCAGATCCATCTTCCTATCTCTGGTGATTGGTGCAGCAGTCAGTCTGACACAGAGTAGGAGACAAAATCTTTAGTTATTTGCGTGAAGGATACCTCCATACAAATACATAAGTATTTCTATGCAAGGCACAACTTGGAAGTACCGACATGATAGGGAGCTGACTTCTGATGAAAGGAAATGGTGAGAATCCCCAGTAATGGTGACCATGTACTGAATACTTAGTACCTGTTAGGTGCTGTGGTGAAGCTTTGCATGGATAATGTAATTTGAACTCCACAACAACATAGGGGGGATGTAATACTGCTATCTCCATCTTACGGGTGAGGAAGCTTTACTGGGAGAGGATAAGTAACTTGACCAAAGACCTGGAGCTCACAGTGGTGGAAACAGAGTTTTAAGTCAAGTAACTGGAATCCAAAGACCACACATTTAACCACTACCTTTAAAAGAGAGTCATATAGGAGCTTGTTCTTTTTACTAATAACTCATTCCATCAATTCACTCACTCTTTCAACAATTTCTGAGTGCATTCTTTGCCCTGGGTACTAATAGGGATATAAATAAGGTAGAGCCCTTTCCCCAAAATGATAATATTTCCTTTTTTTGCTGGACTACTATCTAAATCAGGACATAATGCGAGAATTTTCCCAGGCTTAGAGAAAATAGCAGTCACAGGAATTATTTGTTTTAGATATTAAGCTATTAAAGATAACTTAAAGAGAACTCCAGTAATGGAGACCTGGCCACAGTATTCAAGGACAACAGGAAAACCGCCTTATGTTCAACTGGATGGGGACTATCACAGAAGACTTCCTGGAGGTGGTGATACTGTGTTGTTAGCTAATAGTTGTAAATCTAAAATGGACATGGACCTCACATGAAGGTCATATAGAACTAGTGATAGTACAAAATCTTCTTCTAATTATTATGCAAAAGGGTCAGACAGCAAATATTTTAGGTTCTACAGGCCATACAGTCTCTGTCATAACTATTCAGTTCTGCTATGTCCTGAAAGTAGTCACAGACAATATAAAAACAAATGGAAATGGCTGTGTTCCAATAAAACTTATAAAACTTATAAAACCAGGCCACAGGCTGAATTTGCCTGCAGTCTATAGTTTGCTGCCCCTGGGCTAGAATGGAAAACCGGAACCCCCAAGAGTTGTGTTAGTTTTGACTTCCCTTAAATTTATGAATACCCACATGGCCAGTAGGATGTATCCAGAGCAGAAATTCTGGTAAATCAGATCAGCTTCTGATCCCAGCATGCACTATGCCTAATTACGACTACCACCTCCCATTTTTATCTGAGAGAAAACATTCTGTGAACAACAGATGGTGTTGCTATGGAGTCTTCAACATCGTCCTCAGCTGCAGATGTAACTACTCGGGTTGCAGGCGGAAAATGATCAACCAAGTGATGGTTTCTTAGGAAAATATTTAAAAGACAGAAATATTCTGCAGATGGGAAATTCAGAACCATGGCTGATTTTCTCCAAGAAAGAGTACCCACTAGTAGAAAAAAAAATCAAAGGCACGCATACTACACACCTAGTAAACCACTAAAAGTGGGGCAGGTATGAACAATTAAGAGGAGACATACCAAGGTGACATTATCATTCCCAGGGTCTTCTTAATTTAAGACCCTGTGAAATTGGGTATCTGAACGATACAAATGAGTCTTAGCAAAATCATACAACTCTGTATTTATAAACATGACCTTCTGGTATATAACCAATAACTGCAGTTTCAGAAAAGTGAGAACTTCCTCTAGGTTTGCAAAACTTCTCATATTAAGTCCTTGTTTTTGGAGTTGTCCATCGAAAATGAACTTGTTTAGCAAAGGCCTAACATATTTCTCAGCCAAACCAAGAACCAAAAGTACATAGTTTGACTTCCCACTGATTCTTACCTTAAACTACCTTGGGTCCAAAGAGATGACTCTGACCTTGTACATGTCACAGATGTTTTACTTAGGACACACTCCAGCAAGAGAGATGAGCTATAGGGGTGCAAACGTTAACTAAATAAAGTTATAATTCATGAGAATGACCCCATTAGCTGGATGCCACTTTAAGCCATTGTTAATCATGTGTAATTCCCTGGGTCTGGAGATTAGCATTAGATTCCTTTGGTACACAGAGAGCTGAAATGATGGAGGGAAAACTCTGGAACATGGCAGCAGGAGGGGAGTAAGGAAGGGAAGACCTCAGTCATCTATCAGGATAGTGTGAGTCTGGAAAATCACAGAAAAGGATAAATTCTGGTAAAGGATCCTTCAAAGGAGGGACAGTGACAAATAACCAGGAGCAATTTAATCTCATGGTGTTCTCTGCTCTACTAAGGAACAATAGTAAGTCTGACTAGGCTTAGTTTATTTGGAGGGAGGTATAAGAGTTTATGAAGCCTGACTCTGGGCTTATCCCTGGCATCTGCTTTGCTTTGTTTTTCCTCATTACCTATATTAAAGTGTTTTAGATATCAGATGTGTAAGTCACTGTTCAGACAATTAAATATATATTCTATTGACTTAAGTGTATGTGTAGCAATGTTATTTAGCATAACCAAGAAGTAGAAATAACTCCACTGTCCAAGAAGTGATGATCAATAAACAAAACATGGTCCATCCAAACAAGATAATTTTTCATTCAGCCATAGAAAGGAATGACGTATGAGTACATGCTATCATATGCATGAGCCTTGAGAACATTATGGTAGGTGGTAGAAGCCAGACACTAAGAGCCCTAGGCTGTATGTTTCCATTTACGTGAAATACAGAGAAGAGACAAAGCTATAGAGACATGAAGCAGATTAGTGTTGCCCAAGGAGTTGGGGGAAGGGGTGGGAGAGAACGGAGAGTGACCACCAATGGGTATGGGGTTCCTCTTTTGGAGTGATGGAAATGTACTGGAATATGATGGTAGCAATGGTTACTCAATATTGTAAAGATACTAAAAACCACTGCTTTGAAATTGAAACTTTTATGTTATGTGGCTGGTATCTCTATAAAGAGAAGGACTATGAAGATATGAATAGGATGGCCATAGGCTGGTCCTCAAATGGGTAAAACCAGGGACCTTCATCAAAGTGTGCTAGCAAGTGACTTTACGGCATCTAAAAGAAGACATAAATTTGTATAGTGTGGTATGCTTTAAGGTGGGATAACCTAAATATGAAGTTAGATTTGGTAAGAGTTTATTTAAACTAACAGACTGAAAGGAGATTCTGGAAAAAAAAAAAGTGAACTAACCAACAACCAACCAAAAAAACCAAAATATTTTGGGCTGATGGTGAACATAGAGGACAGCTGAGCTCTACTGTGAAGTGGCCTGTGCTATTCTTATCATCAGTAACATTACTGCTGCCTCAGAGAGAACTAAGAAATGGGGACATCCCAGGCTGACAGCAAGGGATATTGCTTCTTCTTTTCCAGTAACTTGATCCTTACTCTTAAGTAGGTTAGGAGCTTTTCCCCCTTCACAGGGCCTCCAAATCCATTTGTGCTTGAACCATATCTATATGGTAGATAGGAAAAGTTCTTCTGTTTGGACTTGGTGCTAACAAAAGGCAGATGATTAAAGGAAGCACTCCTGCTTTAAATTAGTTAATCGGAAACACAAACATGGATGTTAGATCTACTAGGGTTGGGATTGCAACCATGAAACTGTGGTACCAACAGGTCCTCCTACTCTTGTGCCTAAGACTGGCAGGCATTGCTCATTGATAAATGTACACTTTCTCCCTTAGGATCAGCATCATTTTTCCAGTTTCTCTTAGCATAGCTCCCTAGGCAGAAAGGACCTGGCCAAGTGAGCTGGTAACCAAGGGGGAAGTATTTACACATTCACCCTATAGGCTCTCCCCTCTCCTCCTTGTGTCTTCAGGAAATCAAGAGGGAAGAAGAGTTAGAAACACATGCTTGTCTGTTTGTGCCCTAAGTTCCAGTTTACTTTCAATATTTGAGCGGCAATCCATAGAAGGGAACACTTACTTACGAAGGCCCAGGCTGTGGATGAAACCCTGAGAGTTACATCCCAGATGCCACCTTTTGGGTTAACCATGCTGAATTAAATGCCCTGGTGTGAGTGGTCGGTTGGGTCAAATAAAGAGGAAAATAGGGAACTCTTTTCACTCCTATTAGTCAGGAAAACCATTATGGTGAGATGACATTTTCATCAGGCCTTTGAAGAAAGGGGAAACCATGGTGGCAACTATGGAGGAAAGCAGAATGTGAGAAAGCATGGAACAGACAAGTGAGGACACATGGTCTGCGGCAAGGGGGACATGGCGCCTATCAGTAAGCATCTATGGAGAGGCCGCTAGAGGAGAGATGTGTGTCTTACAGCTAGAAGGCACTGTGATATGATCAACTGAATGAACATGTGTTGTTTCCATTTTTCTTCCTTCTCTCCTTCTTTTCCCCCTTGTATCCTTCATTTCTTTCCGTTTCATACTTTTTCACACTTGCATTCATTACAAGACTACCAGAGTTCACCATGTGCCAGGCACTGTTCTAGGCGTTGGAGATTACACAAAATAGCAAAGCCCTTGCCTTCTTCTCCATGGACAGATATGTCAAGGGCAGGAGCCAGAAAGGACAGACTTGACTGGGACATTGTGAGAGTAATAGTCTAGAAGATCAGTGAAGTTCCAAGAGCTCTCTCTCTCTCTCTCTCTCTGTGTAGGTGTGTGTGTGTGTGTGTGTCTGTGTGTGTGTGTGTGTGTGTGTAGGAAAAGAAGAGGAAAAGGCATACAGAAAGTAAGCACTTAGTATGCCCAGTAGTGATAAATCCTAAAAAGAAAAAAACCCAGCAAGGTTCAAATATTAAGAAAGGTGATTTTTTTCCCCCTGGGAGGACACTAATGTGAGAATTTGGGCAGAGATTTGGAGGAAGGGTGGGGATGAGTCAGATAGATATCACAGTTGCAATTTTCCAAGCAGCAATTTTCCAGGCAGCAAGAAAAGTGCAAAGACCTTGAGGTGGGGGTTGCTTGTGTTGCTGGAGGGGCTAAGGCTAAGGGCTGATGAGGTGAGTACAGGGACAAGGTCAGAAAAGATCTGGGGTCATGGCCATGTTTAGGGATGAAGAACAGGCATCACAGCTGAGCACAAGAAGGAGTGGGAGGCCAAGGTGGGACACTCAGTGAGGTGCCTCTCTTGAAAAATCCCTCTTTCTACCTCATGATTATTTTCTTCGTTGAAGCAAAGAAGATGACTCACAAAGGCAGAAAAACCATGTGAAAAGTCAAGCGCCATCTTCATGCAGCCTACTAATTCTAGAGTCTTCGACACCGCCCTTATAAGGATTGTGCCCCAATTATTAAATTCCTACTTGCAAAAAAGGACCGGGTTTGCTCCACGGAGAAGTTCTCCAGCAGGCCCTGGTTTGGGCTTTAAGTCAGATGCAACCATGGGCCAAAATAGGCAATCTAATGGTGATGTTTTATCTCAAATGACTCCTGCACAACTGAGGCCACTTGTCTGCACAAGCAAACGAACAAAATTGAGTCATAAAGCTCCCTTCACTGACTGTGGGAGCAGAAGTGCTGGGTGATGTATCTGTGGTCTGAGGAATCTGAGGATAAATCAATGGACATAAAGCCAGCTCTCACGAGGCTGCCTGTGCATCCCAGGCTCGACCTCCACAGGCATCAGTGATGGCAGTAAGGTTGGGGGAGGGGTGGGGGAGGGAAGCCATCCTACAGCTTATCACCAAAGCAACTAGCCTGTGAAACATTTACCAGCATCTCTTCCCCGACTGCTCACAGCAGAAACATCCTTACCTGGAATGCCCATTTCGCCAGCTCTTGTACAACCAAATCCTCCCTATTCCTTAAAGACTGGATCAAATCTCACTACCCACCCCCCTCCAGGCCTTCCTTGTTTACACAGATAAGAAATGCAATTTATCTGTACTTCTCTGTTAGGATCTGCACACTTATAACCTGGTAGTACAGTTAGGAGATGAAGCATAGTGGTCATGAGCTATAAAAGAGAGACTTAGTGGCTTTAAATCCTGGTGTCAGCTCTAATTCTATTCTGGGTATCATCTTTTACTTATATTTTTTGCATCTCGGTTCCCCTCATCTGTAAAACTGGGGCTTATTGTGAAACCTCATGGGGCTTATTGTGAAGACGGAATGAGGTAATGTATGTAGAACATTTGGAATGCTTCCTGACTTCAATATGCTTATTGTTTTTATCATGATGATAACAGTTGTGTTTAGTTTCCCTTCACCTATGAGACAGTCAATTTCTTGATGGCAGTGATTACTTCTCGTCCATCTGTGAAGTAGGGTTATTTAGCAGCAAGTCAGAACTTGACACAAGATTTTCAGTCCAACCGCCCTTTAGCTCCGAGTTTAGGCAATGGTACAGAAAGCCAAGAGCTTGAGCAGCAATTAATGAATATTTAGCATTTGAACAAAATACCTAAGGATCATGCAACCAAAGAAAAACCGATGCCTCTATTGATAGTAGACACAGTGAACATGGCAGAGTGCAACGAGGTAGCTAAGTGGATTAGACAAAGTAACACATATTTCTGTCTAGCACATTCTATTTTGAGCTCCTTTTACAGGAGTAGAATGAATACTAGCCCATCAGATGCTAACCTTTCTATGTCTTTATCCTCTACCCCACGCAGGAATGTCTATATGGGCACCACGCCAAGTCCATGCCCTGTATGTAATACATGCTTGACAAATGTGTGTTTGATGGAATGAATGAAAGTCTGTAGCTAAGCATGTAAACAGGTTTATAAAATCCAGGCCTATAAAATACCACCGCATTTGCATCTAGGCTGACAATCTGAACACATCCTGCTTTGCTGATGGACATATGTACTCTACCTCCTACTTTACTGAAAAAAAAAAAAATCCCATAGAACAGATGTTTTCCTTTTGGCAACAATCTGTGATCAAAGAAGATACCACCGTACCTTGTGCAAGGTAATACTATGTTTAAATGCTCATTGAACATTAAATATTCCTGAAAGCATGACAGATATCTCCCGTATTTGGGTTATGTATTCACTTAGGAGTTTCAACAGCTGATTTTTGTCTTTCGATACTGGAAAAGGAATGGGGTGGTGAAAAAGGAGACAGACAGGGTCTAAATAACTTGTGGTCTGGGCCGGCAAATTTCTAAGGTGAAAACACTTTAAATAGCTCAGAGCAGAAGTAAATTTTAAAGTACTGTGATGCTTACCCAGAGATAAGGAATTTTGGAACATAATTTCAAGTTACTGCCTCCTACAAGATCACAGGATCTGCTCTATTCATCAGTGGCCTCTCTCTCCTCCCCAGCGCAGTGACAGTCACATCACCTGCCACCACCAGCGACTATTCATTAAAGCTCTCCAACGTCCGACACTTGTGAGGGCTCGCTGCCTCACCTGATTCTCACAGCAGAGTTAAGAGGCAGGGCTTCCTCATTGCTTTTATTTTGTGACCTCAACATCCTACAAGCTCTACACCCTCCAGACCCTCCGGTGTAGGCCTCTGCTTTGCACACAAGATTCCAGATCTGGACGACAAGCTGAGCATGTGGGATCCCCCTTTGCTAGATGAGAAAACTCAGGCCTCAAGAGGCTTAATGTCTTGGTCCCAGCCATGGCTGTGGTGGCAAAGTTGAGACCAGCAACCCAAGGCTCTTGATGCCATGTTAATCCACTGCTTTTTGTATTTCTCCTTCTTTTCTCTGTAGCAGCAGAAGTGACTTTTTGATAAAGCCTGGGTGTGGGGAGGTATAATCTACTGTTCCCTGGTGTTAAAGCACACAGTAGTCTCATTATATTATTAAGTATTTCATTTCATGGGATACATACCTACATAAAAGATATATATATATATCCTGCCTAGAATGACGGGATACTAAAGCAAGGAGGGACCTGAAGAAGTATCTGGTCCAACCTCCTTATTATACAGTCAAAGGAACTGATGTGCTCAAAGGAGACACAACAGATATGGAGTTTGTGGGAGTGCCGGCACTTGACCAGAAGCCTCCATGTGCCACCTGTGTGACCGGAGGCAAGTCACATCACCTTGTTCACATCTTCCCTTTCCTAAAAAGTGAGGCTATTCATATCCAGCTCTCAGTGTTAGGATTAAGAGAAACAAAGGAAAGGCAAATGAACGTGGCCAGTGATAAGAGGAGTGATCAGCATTACTGCTACTATTACTAGCTTTACACGCGTACATGTTGAAATTCCTAACTCAGAATAGTATCAACAGTCATCATCAGTGCCATTAACCTCCTGACAGAGCATCCCTGGGCCCATAGTTATGGGGGATATGTTGTCCTTGTCTAGCATAGTTACTTTTTCTTTGGCCTTTTCAAAAATCTACCTTTTACCTTCTTGGCTGTGTGTAAAACCAGCCTGACCTTTATTTTTGTTTTGTTCTGCCAACACGCCAACGCGGTGTTTACTTCACACTGGCTGGGAACAAAACTCAAATGTCTTCATGGGCCCAACAACGGTGAGTGGTGATGCCTAGGGCTGCTGGCAGCATACATGTGTACCCAGAAACCTTTCAACACAACATTCTCAAGATAGTGGGGTGGCAAACACACTTCATGAGAGCCTTGTGCAGAGGCCGAACCTGAGAGGCCCAATAATGCAGAACAAGTCATTTTTACCTTCTCCCTTGCTAAATGTCCTTCTGTTCCTTCCTAATCTCTTCCTGGATTCTTCTTTCAGTCCCTAAACAACTGCTACGACAATACTGTCCTGCCCCCATTTGGAGGTGTGGGTGGGGCATGGGGGTGGGGGTGTTATAATTCAGAAAATGCTACTTTTAGGAAATGAAAAATGCCTCCTCTGGTCACCCACAGCCCACCCCTTGCTCTGAAACCTTTGGAAGCCTTCACTTTGGATTATTTGGAAGGCTTAGAAGGACAAATGTGGATTGTAGGGAGACTACCATCCATGTCTGGATATTCCAGACTTGTAGGGTAGTAAATGAGGGGAAACTGAATTTCATCATCTCAAGTAATTCTCTTATTTGGGAGGTGAACTGATACCAAGGTAGCTTGAGTGAGCTGCCCAAAGTTTCCACAGGAAATTACTTACAGGGCTGAGGATTAGAGAGCCAATCTTTACTGGACAAAATTCAGATTTCAGGTAATGATACATCTTGCCTACCGCTTCTCTTTGATAGTCCTGCTAATATCAACTAAACCACGGGATATCACTTCGACTAGGTAACCACTCCTTGCTGACTTCAAGTTGAGGTCTCTCTCTTTTTTTTTCATTTCTATAATACACACATCTTGTTCCCCAAAGAGGAGAATTAATTTAGAAAATCCCTCTTCGCTGGAATACACCCAGCTGAGCTTTCCAAGCTGCTTCTTGAAGAGATGCTGTTAATCTCTTAAATCCTTTAATGACAAAATTGCGGGGGAAATGGAGCCAGTCCGCCCTTTGGACAGACTCCACAGGGCCTTCCAGAGTCTGTACAAGTTTCCCTGTGATTACAGAGCAGCCACTTCACTGGCCACTTTGTGGACGCTTGTCCTGACAGGAAAGCCATAGAAGTGGGTTCAGCAACTGCCTGCTCAGAGCATCAAAGACTATCTTTGGGTCCCGGTAGATAGGACAGACATCACCTCTGATAAGGATCACTCAAGGACTTACTGCGTGTGGAGTCATGAGACTGGCAGGAGGCCTACCCTCTTACTTTTATTATCCCATTTAATCCTCACAACAAACCCATGTGTGAGGTATTACCATTATCTCTAGCTTGCAGAGAGGGATCCTGTGGCTCAAAGAGAGTTAGTGACTTGCTTGAAGAAAAGGTGTTCCAAACTCTACATGGATTAGACTCATAACACATGTCCTCCACAATGGAGTGATACTGTCCGAAGTTTCCAGACAAGTACTGTAATTCAGGAAGTGCTGTTTTTCTGAACTTTTTAATGAAAAGGACCTGTAATCACATGGTATTTAAGACTGAGTATCACTTGGCAAGCATCTGTTGAATTAATGAATAGATTCTCTTGCATTCTTTCTTCATCTATATCAGTGCTTATCAACAGGGGCACCCGATTGCCATGACTGGTGTATGTGTGTGGTGTGACCCGCATCTACTGGGTAAAGGCCAGGGATCCTACAGTGTGCTGGACAGCTCCTACGGTAAAGGATCTTCAGATCCAAAAGGTCAATTGTGCTGAGAAATCTAGTGTTGAGAAATCTAGTCTAGGTGAAGCCAGCCACGGTTCTTGCTGATACAAAAGCAGCCGTTTCTGCCTGGAGACATTTCTTAGAACCAGAACCTCCTTTGGATTCTGTATGTATCACCTGTCCTAGCCTTCATCTAGATTTCAGGCTTTGGTTCTACATCTTGGATATCTGCTTCTATTTCTCTGAATTCACATACCAAGGTCCTGTGGTCCACAGGTTCTACTCTCCCAAGATGGAGAACTAGTATTCAGGTCTCCTGTCTGGGAATACTTGCTCTGCACTTGTCCTCGATTTGCTGTTATTCTCTGGACAATTCTTTCTTTTGAGTCAGTGCTTCGAGGCAGCCAAGCAGAGGTCATGAGGTGGGTTATTATGAAGGAGACAGCACAGACTGGAGGGTAAGGCTTGCTCTAAATTCAGAGTGCCTAAGAGGAGCACTGGTTGTGCAGCCTATTAGCTTCAAGGTAAGTTACTCCATCTCCTGAGGCTCACTTCACTGTTTTCTTACCTATAATAGAGGGATAATAGTGCCGACTTCCAATGGCTTGCTAGAAGCAGTCCGTGAATTAATATGTGTAATACACATTACCTGACAGTGTATGAAAGAGGGCTTAACTTAATCTTTTCCAGAAAACTGGTCACACTTAGACAAGCTGGTTCCACAAAGTCAGAACACACTCCTATAATGCAGATACATCATTCTGATAAATTCTGGCATTTGGATGTAGCATTCCAAGGTGACTATGTTTAACATATACCCATTGAGGGGCACCTGGGTGGCTCAGTGGGTTAAAGCCTCTGCCTTCAGCTCAGGTCCTGATCTCAGGGTCCTGGGATCGAGCCCCGCATCGGGCTCCCTGCTGAGCAGAGAGCAGGGAGCCTCCTTCCCTCTCTCTCTCTCTCTGCTTACCTGTGATCTCTCTCTGTCAAATAAATAAAAAAATCTTAGAAAAAAATTAAAAAAACAAACAAACAAAAACATATACCCATTGAAAACTAAATTACCTTGAAAGGCAAGCCAGTTGTTGTAAACAGGAGAAATGGTTGAATTAGGGCAAAAAGAGGTAGCAGGGGCTATGTCAATCTGGGGATGGCATACCTTGCTGAAAGGCATTAAAAAAATTAACATCCTCTGCTTCTTCCCAAACACACACACATACACACACACTTTTATATATGCCTATCTGTGTGGGTATACACACACACACACACACACACACACACACACACACACACACACAGAGTCCCTCCAAAGTGAATCTGTTGTCTTATAATTTGTTAACTCCTCCCCAAAGGTTTAATAACTTTTGGTCAATAAAAGTATCCTCTTTTTCACAGAAGCTACATCACTTGTCTAAGGGAAAGCTGCTCAAACTGTAAGTAGCCTAGACCCAGAGTAGCCTGACCCAGAATGTATTATAAACACATACAAAACCGGACAGAAGTCATCTTTCAAAACACAGAATGGAATCCTCTGACCAGCTTAGTATACAGGGAATTCTTACGGAGAACTCTTCCAACAACTCTCCCAAAAACTCTTTCCACTCTTCCAACACCAACTATTTTGCAATCAGCCCTAGAGCTTCTGTTAGATTCCTTTAGTGTGGCTGTTCAAGAGTTTCAAATATTCTAGGGGGATGGGGAGAATGTATGTTTTGCATCACCAATTTGGCTGCAAGTATACTGGGGAAGAGAGGGAGTGCTTGCACACAGTAGGCATGCAAATAAACCTGGTTTCTGCTCCCCCACCCCCCAAACTTTGCCATTAATATTCTGTCTACTGTTGTGACCAACCCATCTTGAAATAAACTGTACTTAAGTTCACCAGCCTTTGAAACCTTCGTCATTTCAATAAAGGTAAATGTTTCCAGTGACGATTAAAATCTATTACTTAACCAATTTATAATGAATATTCAACAGATGCCAAGCATAATGCTAGTCACTTTTCAAGGAATAAAATATGGAGCTATGTAGCACTCCCTCATTCCTCAGAAATAGCACGCTATTGTAGAAAGAAATGTGACTTCAGGAACAGAAAGATCTGGTTTCAATTTCTGGTTTCCTCATTTGCCAAGTCTGTGACCTTTGGTAAGTTATTTAACTTCTCTAAGGCTTCATTTCCTTGTATGTAAAATGTGTATGTCCTGATGTTTACTTTGTACAATTGCTATAAAGTAGAAGATTAAATAGCATATGCAAGGTTAGCAAAGTTCCTGACACACGTTAGGGGCTCCATAAATGGGAGATTTCATTTCCCTTCGTTCTTGTAGTGCCTTCTTCCACTGCCCTCCATCCACACTAAGGATTGGATTTATGATCTTGGCAAGACCAACACACTTTTCAAAAAAAGGCATTCCAATGGAAATCCAAGAATCACAATTGATTCTCCTCTTTCTCTTCTCCCTGTGCTCCCAGGAGTTGTCTTGGCAGCTCTAGCCACCTGTACCTCCAAAATACTTCTATGTCTCTCTATTCCCCATATGCTCTGCCACCATCCCAATTCAGAGTTGCCATCACCTCTCTCTTGAACCCCTGAGCAGGTTTCCTCCCTCAATCTTCCTGCTCCCACTGGTGTTCCCTCCTGTGGTCCATTTTCTACATATTAGTCACAAAAATAGCACACATCTTTTCCCAGCTTAAAAGCTTCCCCTAGGGGCATCTGGGTGGCTCAGTCAGTTGAATGTCTGCCTTGATTATGGGGCAGGTCATGATCTTAGGGTCATGAGATCAAGCCCTGCCTTGGGCTCTGTGCTGGGTATGGTTAAGATTCTCTCTTAACCATAGTGTGTGCTGCTTAAGATTCTCTCACTCTCTCCTTTTCTGGAAAAAAAGTTATTTTTTTAAAAGTCCTCCTCTGACTGCGTAGCTCATTTAGGATAAAGCCCCAGTCCATCAACATTACCTACACAGCTTAGCTCATAGTTGTCATAATCAACAAGTTGTACGCAGCTTGTATAACTCTTACCTTTCCAACCACGTTAGCCTTCTTTCTGCTCCTTGATCATATCAAGCTTTTTGCCTTAGAGCAGTGCATTCATATTTCTTTGGTTTGAAACATCCTCCTCCTGGCTCTTGTCACAGTTAGCGTCCTTGGGTCTCAGAAATATTCTCTCTGACAACATCATTTCAGTTAGACCCCTGTCATCTGTCACCATCTCCTTATACTCTGTCTTCTTCACAGCCCTTAAAAGCAACTGATACTTGTTTTTTTGTTGTTTATCCCTCCCAACTAGACCATTAATGCCACAGAAACAAGGAAACGTTGATCTTTGGAAAAACTGTATTCCTGAGCTCATAGTCTCCCGGCTAGCACCCTAGGGGTGCTCAAGACATCTCTGTGGAAAATGTGAACAACTGACTGCCATCCAAACTATGGATGGCCAGCATGCTGGTGACAAGGCCAATGGGTGAATACATGCTTCAGGATGACTACTGCGCTTGTGGAGAATGTGGCCCACCAGGATTTGACCAGCACTTCAGTATGTGATGAGATCAAGTAGCAGACTAGGATGCAAAGTAAGGATCAATACTTTTTTTTTTTTAAGATTTTATTTACTTATTTGAGAGAGAGAGCATGAGAGGCGGGGAGAAGGTCAGAGGGAGAAGCAGACTCCCTATGGAGCTGGGAGTCCGATGCGGGACTCGATCCCGGGACTCCAGGATCATGACCTGAGCTGAAGGCAGTTGCTTAACCAACTGAGCCACCCAGGTGCCCAAGGATCAATACTTTTAAGCTGATCACTAGTTTAACGTCTATCAAGGCACAGAAGCATTTAAGGTCTAGGATTATTAAATACGTATTTAGGGAGAAACAGGAGTTCGATGTCTCCTTAAGTGGTGTGGCTTCAGGGCTCCTGGCTGGCTTAGTTCATAGAGCTGGCTCTTAATGTGACACTTAATCTTGAGACTGTGAGTATAGGAGCCCCATATTAGGCAGAAAGATAAAAAAAAAATTTAAAAAGAGTAAAATTACATCATGCGGCTTGGCTAAGGGTATACATGCGAAAGGGAAGACATTTCTTGGAAGACGTCCACAGAACTGCCACAGACATAGGTGTGGAGGAAAAAACAAAGCCAAACAAAAAACATTTTAGTGTACCAATTACTTCCCTCAGCGAAGATTTTGTAATTCTTAGCTCTCCTTTAAAAAACTTGCTATTAAATAGGGGGAGAAATCATAAATAAAATAGCTAAGAAGTATAATAGCTTCCTATTATCTGAGGGCTGAGCATGGGCTAGAGACTGTGCTCAGTGCTTTACACACATACGGTACTCCTGCCTTATTTGTAAGCCATACCAAGTGTGTGATGATGAAACAATATGACATCATGGTCAAGGACATGAACTTTGGAGCTGGGAGTCTAGGGTCAAAATCCTGTTTAAAAAGCTCTGGGCAAATTAATAACCTCTCAGAACCTGTTAGTCATGTTTTGAAGGGGTGTTGTGTTACATAAAAGAGAAAGATATATTATTCACTTTATGTTCTACATGGTGCTTATAAGATTCTTCACTCCATGAGCTCTATTCACATTTTACAGTTGAGGAAAATGAAGCTCTGACAGGTTCAGCCATTTATCCGAGACCTATGGGGTCCCAAAGACTGTGGTTTTTTCCAATATGCCTTGTTGCCCTTTAAATGAAATCCATCTTTTGACATGTGTCAGATTAGGAACTCATAAAAAAAAGGGAGACCCAAGTGTGCCAAGTCTAGGCGTCCCATTTCCCTTTTTCCTACAGCTCTCAGAAGCACCACTCAACACATAAAGGTCGAACACAAATATGGGCAGAGTAAGTGGTGTCTTCTTTGCTATGATTTTAGAAAGACGGCATGGAACTCTATGTTGGGGTCTCTCTAAAGGCTCTGATAAAGGGCCAAAAACTACTATTTTGATTTTTGAGTCTTCTATAGTCCTTTGTCATAATACACACACCAACTGAGTTTAATATATGAGATTATTTGCTTTTACTTATAGCTTGATTAAAATTAAATTCCAGTCAGGAATTACTTAGAAAAGAATTAAGAATGGAAGAGAGAAATTGAAAATGATGAAGGGATACT
>CM053607.1:39175887-39202771 GCA_028646535.1 Procyon lotor | reverse complement strand
ACAAAGTCCCCAGGACAAGTAACAACTGTGCCACCCTCTACCACCATGACTACCCTAAGTAGGTTCTGAAACCAGAGCCAGCAGCTCGCAAATCAGAAGGTAAGAGTAGACACGGCTGAAAGAGCCCTGCTCCTCCTCCACAATGTAGGAAGCCACCAACAAAGACTAACTGGGGGGGGGGGACCCTAATATTAAATTCTGAATGAGGTTTAAAGCACTGATAAATATCTTAGATGAGATAATTAAAATTTCCAAACTGAG
Source organism: Procyon lotor (assembly GCA_028646535.1). Classification (NCBI taxonomy): domain Eukaryota; kingdom Metazoa; phylum Chordata; class Mammalia; order Carnivora; family Procyonidae; genus Procyon; species Procyon lotor. The sequence continues at coordinate 39,202,510 of CM053607.1, read as the reverse complement.
CCTGTATTTGCCCCTTAAAATACCACACTGACGCATATAATTTTGAAATGAGCAGAAAATCCAGTAGGAATTGCCCACGTTTTCATAGGAGGGATAGAGGAGAAGAGCGCCCTTAACTTATGTTTCAAAGGAATAGTGCAGACAAGAATAAAATTGCATTTTAATGACCAATTGTGCTCATTTAACGGACCAGTTCCATCTATGTTCAACAAATATGCGTTGAGTGCCAAGTGCAGGAGTAGACAAATGAATACCATGGTGCATAAATCCTGCAAGAGGACTCCTGCCTGGAGGGAACTCACAAGGCAGTGGGACAGGATGGACAGAGGACAGGATGCCCTCTCCAAAGCAGACTGATACCGGGATAGAAAACAGGCTTTGGGATTGTTCATATCTGGATTTGAATTCTGACTGCTCCACATGCCAGCTGGAGAGAATTACCTAATTATCTTGTACTCTAGATCTCACCTATGACTGCCAAGAGGATTTAAGGAAAATGTACACACGTGGCTAGTAATCCTTTAGAATCAAACAGACAAAATAATGGATATCACTAAAAGTATCCCTATCACCAAAGTTAAAATGCAAGATTTAGGAGAAAGAACTAATTCTTCCTAAATAACTTGGGTCTCACTATTCATCTTCCTTATACTCTATAAAAATTCCCGCTCAACTGACTGTAATATTTTTATTTTTTGAATTTTATTGTATAAATAATCAGCACCATATAATCTAGGATTTAATCATCTCATTTCCTATGCTTTGTCTTTTTGCACCAAGGCTTATCTCCCAAATTATACTGTAAGAGTTCACTGAAGACAGGGGCAGGCAAAAACATTTTGGAATATTTGCTAAATATTCTAGATCTTCAACAAATAGAATAGAAAGGACTTAAGCTTTGAAATTTGTCAACGTGCAAAAATGAAGGCTCTTCTGAGCTCCCACTGTAAGCACAAACACAAACAAGGCAGTCTTTGTAATCTCCTCTTCAACTGGAAAACACTCTCATGGCCAAAGCAGAAACACTTCTTGATACTTGCAAAACACCCTCTGACTGATGAGAAACTTCTCTTGGGATTGAGATGGGTTCCAAACACTACAAAGACAGGTAGGGAGAGAATGAACTTTCCCAAACAATTCTTCAAGTTGAATTTCAACATGGAATCTTAGTGAGTCTGCCGATGGCATTTTGAAAAGAATTTCATTAAATGTTGCTAACATGTCATAAGCTCCCTTAAATGGAAGGGTAATGGCTCATAACATTTGTAAGCTTTTTAATTTCATGGAATATGAGCAGCATAATCAGGACCTATTAAACTCAATCAACTGTGCCAAGTGGGGCTACCTACCTTTGCTTTTGTTTCTATTTTTCCTTGTGGGTACACCCCATGAACCAGGAGGCAACAGCCCCGGTATCATTCTTTAAGGCTAACACTGGTGTGTAATATTCTGAATAACCTCTGATGAAACCATCACAGCAGCACTTGCATGTATGGGTTGGACAGACACCTCTTAGGAAACGGCTTTTGGCTTCTGGGAAGGACAGATTTCCCTTTCCATTTGCTTCAGCTCAGAGGGCGCAATTTTGGTCGGATTCAAAACCAGTCATCTGACCAATGTAAGTGGAATAATAAATGGAGGTGAATATAAGGAACCTTATTTATATTTTCAATGACACAGTGGTGCCCAAACCACCAATCCTTCAGGGCCTGCCTCTGGGTTTTTCTCCTACCATAAAGCTTTTAATTAGAATAGTGCCTATCTACAGGAGCTAAGTGGCAGGAACCCTGTCTGTCTTCTCATTTAATTTTCAGGACAACTGTATGATACTATAGTTACTCCATATTATGGAGAAAGAAACTAAAGTTTGAGACATCCAGTAATATGACCCAAGTTACAAAGAGTGAGTAGCAGAGCCAGGCTTCAAACCTAGTTTTAGTCTGACTCTGAATCACATGCAGGTTGCTACTATGCTATATTGCCTTCACAATTACCCTGTTTCAAGTCTTCCAATGGGACAGGGATATCCAGAGAGAGTATTTCCTCATAGGCCCTAGAGGAGGCCAGGGAAGGTGATAATCCAGGATGGCTGAAGGCTGCAGAACCAAAGAGGGAGAACTCACCCCAACAAAGTCAAGGGAGAATGCATACATTAAAGTTGGAGAAGCAGAACTGAGTGTAACAAACCAGCTGAGGGCAAGGCCACAACCGGAAGGATGATTTAGAACTCAGGAAGGCCAAAAGCAGGTTCAGGAACGGAGTAGAGAATGGGCCAGGGCAAGCAGTGCGAGAGGAAGATTGAACACAGACAAAGGTTACACACGCCAAGGCTGTGAACACATAGGGAAGTCAGAGTTCCATGTGTGTACACTGCTTGTGTGGTGCGGGGCACACTAGGTGGCTGGATGGAGCAGGGCAGGACCAGATAAATTCATCATGTGAGCTTTCACCGCAAGAAAACACCCAGAATGATGAACATGTAGATGGGGTCCAAATACAGTGTCTGCATTTAGTTACAAATTATACAAATGATGAGGGAGACATTCAGTTATTCTCCAGGCTGTCATTAATGACTACTGGAGCAAGAAAATATATAAATTAAAAGTGTTACACTGACGGACATGCACACCCACCATAACACCTGAAGGAGATGAAAGCAAAGTGTTCATCTTACAAGAAGATGATTTTGTCCCCAAACACTTACGGCCCTGTAGGGGCACTACTGCAAATATGTCAGTTTGAGTTGATAAGAAATGAAGAGACAGTTAAGGGATAAGAATGGTAGTGGGATCGTGTACATATTATATTTGAAGAACTTGTAAGAGAATTTAAATTTAGAATGAAGATGACAGAATCCATTCTCCAAAGGGGTTCCCGGAGGTAATTAAGTTCTAATGCCCTAAGACGTCCACTGTATATAATAGATGAAATTCTCTCCTATGAATCTAGGATGCTACAGGCTATTTGAAGAATTGAAACAATTGATAAAACACTCATATTTTCTGTGTTCTGTAGTTTCAGATAAGAAACCAGAGTTAAGAAAGTCCAGAGCCTGGGAAATTTGGGATTTCTATAGATCTTTATGAATTTATCTTTGTTCAACTTTGGTTCAGAATGAGAAACCAGTAACTTGCAGTCTAATGTTCCAGACAAAATCACAGCTATAGAACTCGAGGTATTTAGGCCATAACGGGCATTTTCCTAGAGTCAGACCTATCAGCCCATGGATCCTCAGTTATTTCTAAATAGATACCATTCTAACAGAAGGCATGGCCAGAGAAAAATAATGGTGTAGGGGTTTGAATGAGGAAAAAAAAAATGGCGTCCAAAGGACGCTGTGATTGTATGACGCAGACCTATAGAACAGAGGCCATGTGAAGTGATCTAAAGAATGGCCAGACAAACAGCAACTGACAGCAAAAGGAAAATAAGATGCTCTCCTTTTCATGAAACTGGTAAGGGTCCTGCACATTTTTAAGTCTTGCAGGGAAAGAACAGCATAGACCAACATCTAAGTACTGCTTACTATCCCAAGGTAACACACATCACAGTTGAGATTATGGGTGCTCACGACAACATGGATTGGAAAGGTAGGGGTGTGCTCTCCCTTGACCCTTGTATTTGCTCATCTCTAAAGAGATGATCAGAATGCTAAGTTCCTTCTAAGGAATTATCATAAGGAATAAATGAGAAAATTTTACATTAGAACTGAGGCCATTAGCTTTTAAAACATGACGGCCTAATCATGTATTATTTATATTCAAATTCAACACACATTTATGAGCAGTTATTATGGGCAGGGATCTCTGCTAGGTGATTTTGCACCTTTGAGTTCACTTAATCTCCGGAACAGCAGATCTTTTAATATGTATTGAAGTCACACAGCAAAACCCCATGGGCAATTGGCAATGCTTTAAAATTTTCTAACCACTCCTCATCTCTTGGTAACAAATTGTTAAGTACCTGGACACAATAATCCAGGCATCTTAAGGGTCTTTTACTGCTCCCATTAGCTTAACCTCACTATTTTCCTGGCTTTAAGCTTACTGTACAAGGTTGGACACACCAAGTCATGGAAACTATACTCTCTGGTGCTGTAAGGCCATTTCAGGGGTGATTTTTAAATAGATGCACTTTTTGCCATGTAAAAGTCAAAACCATGTAACCTTGCCAGATAATCAACACTGCTGGATCCCACATGACCATGAGTGCCACGGCCAGCTGTGGTGGTAGGAACCCTGGAGAGAAACAGTTCCCACCACCTTCACCCATAGAGAGCAGGGAATTGTCTTGCACAAAACACAACTGTGCTGCCTCTGGTCATCTTTTTCATAGTAACTCTGTTGTGATGTCATCCCATTTGGTTTTCTTTTCATGAAACTTCTTCCGGTATCTCCCTAACCAGATCGCAGTACTAAGATGTGATGAAAGAAACATCTGGTGATTGAGTGAAGTCTTTGTGACAGCAGTCAACAGCATGGGGGCTGAACTCCACCTTTCAGGAAGTTCGCATGGTCAGCCCAGCCAAGAGTTATCGAGAAGGCTAAGAAATGAAAAATGCTGGCTTATTTACAGCTGAACTGAGAAACAAACATGGCAACTCTAGACCCATCCAAGAATATGAGTGCATATGCATGCATTTCTCATCTGTTAACGGGGTGCTACTTGAGGATAATTCATCTTCCCCTAACATTTCTCTCATATTTCTTAACATAACTGCCTGAGTCTTAACCGAGTGCTAAAATCAATCCACACAGTTTGAAATTGGAAAACTGCAATTATCAGACCATCTGTACTTATCTATTACTGCAGAGAGATGCCACTTTTTTTGTTTCTCTGACTCTTGATGTTCCAAAATAAAAGTTTTGGCTTACTAGGTAGAGCAGTCTACCTTCACCACACACAGCGAGGGGGAAAATGGAGAAATCTGTGGGTCCCATTGTTACCTCACAGTGGGTTTTACCAGTCTACTGCTTCCTCTTCCTCTCTCTCCAAAATGCAACAAGTATGTCTGCAAAATATTTATTAGTCTTAAAAGCCTATTTACTTTGCGGACCATTTGGTATTTGCCTAGAGGCAGAATCACTGCTGATAAAAACAGAATCATTCATGGAAATCTAAAGTTCCACACTCCTAATTTAGGCAACTGCCATTTAAAACATCACTGGTGATAATTTACAGAGCACTGGATCAAAAGGCCACACCCAGTTACTGATGGGGATCCAAAAATCAAAGTAAGAGTTAAGTATTTGCTTATAATCTCCTGTGGTGAAGAAGGGGTTTCTTTCAGCCGCTGAAATGACATCTCCTGAAAAAATTATCACTGTTTTTTGACAAATGAACAAGTTCTTAAAAATTAAGACTAACACTGCAACACACCCAGAGCAATTATAAACTCCTGGGGATGATAAAAGTTGTCAAGAGAGGAGCATGTTTTGATTGAAGCAATTTTTTTAAAGCGATATTTTTGCCAGCCCTTTAGGGGTGAAGAACAATACAACTTTTAAGAGTGTATTAAAACATCCTTCTTCCTGAAAGTTGGCTTCTCCCTCTGTTACACTCCCCAAATACTCAGCAGGTATCATTGGCTGTGAGATGCTGCCTCACTGAAGGAGAACTCTTCCTACCATTAAAAGAACATAAGCCAAACCACAGCAGACTCTGGTGAGCACTTCTGTCTCCTCAATGTTATTTAGGAGCTAAGCAAGGAGCAGCCTTGCACCAAAGTCATTATAGGCGGCTGGGATGTTCCTGAAACTGCAAGTTAGACAACACTGACGTGCCACAGTGATGATGAAGAGAAGCTCAAGGATATGAGGGGCTGGGAGTGCGCATTTTATTCTCTTATACTTTCCTGTCTGTAATACACAGCTCCACCACTCTTGGGAGCTTTCATTAGCCCATGGACAGCATGAATCAAAACTTATAGCTGAGCCAAACTGCAAAGTAGGGAAAGATGGGCTTTTAGTACCTTTCGCACCACTTTTATTTTTTCCACTTAGTCTGTTCCACTTCCTCAAAGTCTCATGCCACACAGCGGTTCATGTCCTCTTGGACATAATAGGATTCGTGGTGTGTGGCTGGTACAGATAGTCAATCTAGAAGGTCCTATAAAAGAGAACTTGTCTTTGTCTCTCTAGACAAGATGGGAAGCTTTTATAGAACCTTTGAACCAGAAGTACCCTAAGAGAACATTCATTCATTTATTTAAACACACACACACACACACACACACACACACACACACACACACACCCTCACACACAAATCTGTTACCAGTGATATGCACTAGTCTAGAAACGGGGAAACAAAGCAAATAGTAAACAGTTATGTTGAAATTTCATATAGTGCTCTACACTCGAGGCACTGTTCCATAAGCAGTAAAATGTACATAATTATATAAAATAAATTAACTCTTCTGATCCTGTAATAAGCTTATGAGGTATTATGACGCCCATGTTACAAATGAGGAAGTAAAGCACAGAGAAAGTCAAGAAATTTGCTTAAGAGTTAGGATATTATTCCAGGAAGTTGGTGCTTCAGAGCCTGTTTTTGTTTTTAAGATTTTATTTATTTAACAGAGAGAGAGAGAGAGAGAGAGCATACAAGCAGGGGGAGCAGCAGACAGAGGGAAAGGAGGAAGCAGGCTCCCTGCTGAGAAGGGAGCCTGATGTGTTGCTTGATCCCAGGACCCTGAGATCATGACCTGAACCAAAGGCAGAGGCTTAAAGAAATGAGCCCCCCAGGTGTCCCTCAGCGCCTGCTCTTACACTTCACTTGGTAACTACCTTTCTATGTCCCTGCCAGCATGGAGATCATAAAGTCATAGGGGAAGCAAATGGGTAAATAATTATAGAATAGAATACACGTAATAGATGGAAATAACTACACCTGTGTAATTCATATGGCAATACAATGAAGGACAATGAAACTACTAGGTAAGAGATTTATTTATTTATTTATTTATTTATTTATTTAAGATTTTATTTATTTATTTGAGAGAGAGAGAGAGATCACAAGTAGGCAGAGAGGCAGGCAGAGAGAGAGGGGGAAGCAGGCTCCCTGCCAAGCAGAGAGCCCATGTGGGGCTCGATCCCAGGGCCCTGAGATCATGACCTGAGCTGAAGGCAGAGGCTTAAACCACTGAGCCACCCAGGTGCCCCAAGAGATTTATTTTTGATGGAGTGGTCAAGGCAGGCATCCATGAGAAAGTGCCATCTGAGCAGAGACCCAAATGAGGCAAGGCTAGGTCTTCACCCAGTCTGGCAGTTTTCAGACTGCAGTGTGGGAACCCCCCTGCGGCCTAGGCATCATGTGGCTGGTGACAGGGAGCCTGGGCGGGGGGGCAACAGGCTGCCGCACTCTAGTCCCGGCCCACAGCAGCTGGGCTTCCATTTTGTCTGGATTTGAGGTCACAGATAAATTTGGCTTAAAAAAGATCCCATGGTTAAAAAAAAAAAAGTTGTAGGAAACCCGTGTCCATGTCCCATGTTTTTAGTTCAGAGAAAGAAATTGAGGGAGAAGAGGAATGATTTGCTAAGGGTTCACTGCGGATCAGCAGGACAATAAGAAGAAATTTCAGACTCCTTCACTTTGAAGCTAGTGTACTTTCTAGAACACTGAACCGCCAGCCTTACCCCTCCACTCCATCCTGGATGTTGTACCATCTCAGAGGGTACACATGGAAGGTTGCACCCAATGGGCTGCGCTTCTCTTTTGGGAAACTTCATAATCAAACTCCAGGCTTAGCAAGACCAACTACAGTGATGTTCTGGCCTATCTCCTATGTTCTATTACACTATTCCCACCTCTGCCTTTTATTCTAACTTATGTTTTTCCTCATCTTTTTTTTTTTTTTTTAAAGATTTTATTTATTTATTTGACAGACAGAGAGAGAGATCACAAGTAGGCAGAGAGACAGGCAGAGAGAAAGGGGGAAGCAGACTGCCTGCTGAGCAGAGAGCCCGAAGCGGGGCTCGATCCCAGGACCCTGAGATCATGACCTGACCCAAAGGCAGAGGCTTTAACCCACTGAGCCACCCAGGTGCCCCTATTTTTCCTCATCTCAACCCATCATATGCGTGGTTACTATATGACCATAAATAGTTCTTATAAGCTACCTGAAATCCTTGTGGAAGTATGTATGTGCACGGAATGTTTGCAGTAGGGGCCTGGCATGAATACACATTTCTGAGTCTTTGAATAAATGAGATCTGAATGGTGGACCTGTGGGGACCACAACAGGCAAGAAGGAAAAATGTGGGACTGCCTCCGTGACCAGTGGCCCTCAAATCAGGTAATCAGATGTCCGTCCTCAGACTCATGTGAAGTTTGGAACGACTTCTACCAAAACTGGCTGTTATAGTCTAAGTGATATCTGACCAAAGCCCTCAGTAACTCTTATATTTCCAGCATGATTCTCGTTTAAGAAAAGTATGCACAATTTCTCCCAGATTAAAGGAAGAACAAAAACCCTATCAGCTCATGTTAATTCTGCAGCAACCAAAAGCCTGTGAATCACTCTGTTTCCCAGGATCAACAAACAAACCAACCACAGTGTGAAGCGTCGATGTATTCAAGATTGTTCATCTTCTTAAAAAAAAAAAAAAAGAATAGGCAGCTGGACCACACTATTGTCCACAATAAATTACAATATGCAAAAAGATACATTTCAGGAATGGCGATCAGCTTCACAGGGCAGATGGGCTCATAGATGACCCCTCCATTTTTCAATAATCTCCATAATTTATGTGTGAACCAAGAAATGCAAAGATGCCGTATGCATCCCTCTGACTTAGTACAAATCACTTTTATTTACTCGGGCAATACTTCATGGTCCAGTTAACTTCTTAATTAAAGACAGCAAGATGCTCATGTTCCATGCAAGCGGCATGGAACATACTGTTTTATGTGCAATATGTTCAGCTGGGAGTTGAAGCTATTTTGCTTACTGAGAAGAAGCCACCACAGCCTTCATTCGGTTTCTAAACTAACCAGAGACACAGCTCCTCTCATTGGCACTAAATCGCCAACAGAGCCTCTTTCAGCTGAAGCTTGCACTTGTCTGCCATCTCATACTACTTTTTGTTTTTATTTTTTTTGTCTCAGGCTGAGAATGCTACATCTCAATTTTCAACCTTCTTTTCTCAGTCTGCCTCCTCCCCCATCATGCTCTGTAGTGGTGAGAGGAGTAAGATAAAAAGAAGCCATGTTCTAGAAGACTCAGGAAGGGGCATGACTGCCGTGGACCAGAGCCTCAGCCTCCGGAAGCTCTGATGTCGCTGAGCTTGCAAATAATTCCAAAACCCACAGGAGCCTGACCACTAGAAGAAACCGGGGCGAAAAAAAGAAAGAAACCAAATGCAAAGTGAGAAATAGTGAGTCGTGAGAGACTATGAAATCTTTTTTTTTTCTTTTTTTTAAGTGACTATTAATCTTAAGAGGCCAACCTAGTTTCTGAACTCCTGCAGGTCAGGACGCACAAACTCTCAGTTTCATAAATCAGTGGTGGCAGGGACCCATCACATTAATGGCTTAAGTTTGGGCAGGAGACAATAGTGCCTGGTGGAGACTGAGGCCCTCTAGAGAACATATGCCCGTCTAAAAGAGGCAGCTTCTACTCAGCTCCAGCCCCTAGAAATATCAAACCACTCTCTAGATTTAAAAATTTGTTTGTTTTTTAATTTTTTTATGAGGATCAGAAAATGCAGACTTTTTTTTTAATGTGAAACCTTCAGTTATTTACATATTAGAAAAAATTTATATTAAAAGAAAAATACTGTGTCAGGCAAGTAAATTGTATCTATGGGATGGATTTAGTTTGCAACTTGTGTCTTAAGTTTTCATACCAAGAGCTACTTAATAGTTTATAAAGTGGGTTACTGAAGTTACCTCACAATAAGTTTCTGAAGTAGAGAATATCCTCTCAGTGACTAGATGAAGCATAATTAAGCTTGTTCTTGTTGCATTACCCACTCTTGTTTCCAATCTCCTTTTTTTGAGTGCTTTTGAATTCCCTCAGGAACTTAACATACCTTCCAGGAAGTTATTCCTCAGGAGAGGGAAATGGCCACATATAACTCAACTTTACTGTACCGAACAGTGTCATGAGAAAATCATTTACCATACAGTGTGTTGGTATGGAAGAAGACTGCAATTCTGCATTTTCATTCTGACTTTTACTTGGTAGAACTTGGGCACATCCTACCTCCTTTCTGAGCCTTTGGGGTCCTGTTAAATGAGGTGATTGGTCTAAAGGACTTCTAGGGACTTTCACCTTCCGGCCTATATGCACCTTGGTAATTCAGGCTGGTGGAATAAATCTTAATTCACATCATACTAAAATAAACAATGGAATTTAAAAAACTCATTCTTCTATAAAACAAGAGATGACATATCCAAATGTAACCATGGACAGTGCAGATGACCAGCTCAGACTTTCAAGGAGAATTTGGGAGCTTCTTAACTTTCCTAACTTGGATACCCTCAAACCCAATTTTATATATGGAATTCAAACTTGTAGAGGAACTAGTCCTTAGGTTGGTTTTGTACAGCACTGGCAGGTGTGTATGTTTTCATTTTGAAATATTTTACTACATTTGGCTCTTCCTTGATCAAAAATGTGTGGAAATGTCATTACTACACCAAAGTGTATAAGCATTTTTAATGTAGTTGGCATGTATTATAAAACTATTTTTTTCAGAAAGATTGGAAAAAGAAAAACAATAAAAAGACTGTGCCACTAATAAAACATTTTAAGCAGAAGAATGAGAAAAAAGTGAGTGGAACATTGGAAGAGTGTAACTCAGTGAAAGAAAAATTTAAAGCTAAAAGCTGTTTAATATGAAATGGGTTCCCTGGGAGGGCACTGAATCTGTCATTAAGATGACATTGGAAAAAAAGAGGAAAGACCATCTCGTTCGGAGCAAGGTCAAGCATCAGGTGAGATGGGGGCCACATGATACTGCTGCTGATGGTGACAATTTCTGTCATTGTCATGATCATCATCACTGTCATCATCCCCATCAGAAGGGGGCGAGAGCACGAGTTACCATTTTGTAAACACTTCATGTCATGGTCTGCATTAAGCACTTTACAAACATGATCTTACTGACAACTACCACAATGTTGGTATTAATATCAGTGTTATAGACAAGGAAACAAGGATTTGGCAAATTAAGAAGCTGCTCAAGGATCACTCATCAATCAAATGGTAGCACTTGCTGCTGTCTGAGTTCAACAACGCAGCTCCTGACTTTAGCCATGGTGCAATACTGTCTCTTGGCACAGGCAACTTTTAAAAACGCCACTTAGATATAATACCGTAATGAACACCCAGGTTTTACTGAGTGAGGACATCATAAAATATGTGGGTTTTTATAGGATAAGGAAATTTAAAAGACATATAAGTCTCAGGTTTTATACAATAATTTCCTACTTGACTCTTTGAAAGTAACTTCATTTTTTTTTTTTTTACCCCTCCTCCAACTTCTTTTTCTACTCCTCCTCTCCTAGACTTGCAAATTCCATATAGCAGTGGGTTAGGACCTCTAGACCCACCCCAAGTATAATGTGAAGCGAGTACAGAAATAAATTTACTGTGCATCTTTCCGGCTGCTGTAGGCGTGGCACAGCATACCCAGAATAGTTGCCCACAGGAGCTACCCAAGAAATGCCAGTTGCTGCCTTTCCCTTGTGACTTCACATTAAGTCACATGAAAGTATCATCTAGAATGGATAAAGATGTGGTACACGCATGCACACACACACACACACACACACACACACACACACACACACACACGGGAATACTATGCAGCCATCAAAAGAAACGAAATCTTGCCATTTGCAATGACGTGGATGGAACTAGAGGGTATTATGCTGAGCAAAATATGTCAATCAGAGAAAGACAATAATCATATGATCTCTCTGATATGAGGGAATTTGAAAGGCAAGGTGGGGGGTTGTGGGAAGAAAAAATGAAGGGAAGAATGTAGGGAAGAACAAAATGAAACAAGATGGTATCAAGAGGGAGACAGACCATAAGAGACTCTTAATTTCATGAAACAAACTGAGGGTTGCTGGGGCATGGGTGGGGTAGGGATGGGGTGGCTGGGTGATGGACATTGCGGAAGGTATGTGCTATGCTGAGTGCTATGAAATGTGTAAGCCTGATGATTCACAGACCTGTACCCCTGGGGCAAATAATACCTTATACATTAATAAAAAAATTAAAATAGCATATGATTCAGTAATTCTACAACTGGATATTTTTACAAAGAAATTGAAAACACTAATTTGAAAAATACATACACCCCTATTGTTACTGCATCATTATTTACAATACCAAGATATGGAAGCAACCAGTCTGTGTCCACAGACAGATGTCTGGATAAAGAAGGCATATACATGTGTGTATATAATGGAATATTATGCAGCCATAGAAAGGATGAGATCTCATCCTTTGTGACAAGATGGATGAACCTAGAGGGTATTATGCCAAGTGAAATAAGTCAGTGAGAAAGAAAAATACTGTATGTTTTCACTCATATGTGAAATCAAAGAAATGAATGAACAAACAAAAAACAGAATCAGATCCATTGATACAGAGAACAAAGTGATGGATACCAGACAGCAGATGGGCAAAATGTGTAAATGAGAGTGGGAGATAGAGACATCCAGTTATGGAATCAATGAGTCATAGAATAAAAGGTACAGCACATGGAATATAATCGATACTGTAGCAGGATTGTTTGACAACAGAATGTAGCTATACTTGTGCTGAGCACAGCATAATGTAGAGATGTTGAATCATATAACACCACGTTCACTATACTCAAATAAAAAAATTAAAAAAAAAAAAAAGTACCGGGGCACCTGAGTGGCTCAGGCGTTAAGCGTCTGCCTTCCGCTCAGGTCATGATCCCAGCGTCCTGGGATCCAGCCCCGCATCGGGCTCCCTGCTCAGCAGGAAGCCTGCTTCTCCCACTACCATTCCCTCTGCTTGTGTTCCCTCTCTTGCTATGTTTCTCTCTGTCAAATAAATAAAATCTTAAAAAAAAAAAAAACGTACCATCCTATTGCAACATCGTGCGAAGTACAGTAAGCAGTCTCTCCAAAGCAGGGCTTCACCACTTTTGTTCAAAATGACACTCTGTGGTTAAAAGTCTCCCTAGTTTTCATTCCTTTGACCTATCTACTAGTAGCTCTTGCCAAAATTTTATAGTTAAATGCCTATGACACTGAAATGGGGATTTAAACACAGAGTTTTGGGCAATAAATATCCTAACTTTACAACATTCTGTGCTAAATGCATTCAAGTAGTACTTCTAGAGACAGGCTGGTCTTCGGATGTCACGGAAGAATAGTTAATTTAGCGTGTGTCCTTTTCAATCTGTTTTTTGAGCCACACGATACTTAAAGAAGCTATGCATCCATGTGGCTAAAGTTAGCATGTCCTGACACTTTCGTTCAGTTCCCAGATGGAAGTTTTTGTAGTGATGAACATTTTCTAATTAATCTTCCAGAGTGATTGCTGTCACACAAATCAATTTGTAGTGACTTTACGGGATTGCAACCTTCAGTAATGAAATCCGATACAGTACTGAACATTGTGTGGACTGCTTAACCAATCCCAATTCCTCTCGGATCAATGAAACCCAAAAGCAGAATGAGGTATTGCTTCGTTAGTTATCCTCGCTCAGAGGGCCTGAATAATCTTGTTCAACTGGGCACTAATCTCTTTTTGATGGGAACAAGAAATAAAGGCAACTGTGATCTACAGGGAAATGATACTGCAAATACTTCTTCTGAGAAGTGCCTCCCAGAGCTGGTCTATAAGCAATGGCCAAGTGTATCAGAAAAAATCCAGTAAGCTGCAACAGTCAGAAGGGAGAGGAGAAGCTGCTCTTCAGGGTCACATGAGCACCCTGTGAGGTTATGAATTAACCAATATGGCAAATTCTGTTGGTTGTCTGCCTAACAATCCTTCCCCACCTTCTTTGATACCAGAACCCCGATTCTGTTCAGCTAGCAATTACCCTTGTGCTTTGAGGGAAGGGGAACCCTATGGACTGTCACCAGGTTCTGATCTTGTTCTTCTGCCTTTTTGATCCAGCATATCTGTTTTCACTTTTTGTGAAAAAACAGAGACTAATTCTCCCTTGGCTGTTATGCCTAGCATGCTATTCTCTAGTTCCTTCTCAGTGCTGTGATGTCATCTAAAAGGGAAATATTCACTTTTATGAGTGAATGAGCCACTTCTGTTGTATCTCTCCAGCAAAGCTAAGATAGCCCAACTGCAGGCAAATTTCTTCTTTAAGTTGGATATTAAATAAATGGTTAAGAGATGTTGACAAAGCCATGTAGACAATGCATTATTAAAATTATTCATATATGCAAATTATATGATTCCATTTATGTAGAGTTTCAAGAAATGCAAAGTAATGTGCAGGACAGAAAGCATATGACAGAAAGTTAGTTGGGGACAGGGTAGAGGGACTAAAAAGGGCATGGGAGAAACTCTTCAGGGTAATCTGTTCATTACCTCGATTGTGTTGATGGTTTCAGGTGTAAATATCTATGCAAAAAATATCATAGCACACATTTAAAATAGGCATAATTTATTCTATGTCAATATTATCTAGATACAGAAAATTTACCATTAATATATTATTTGGAGGGAAAAAAGGTACAGAACAACATGCAAAGTATTGTTTTATTTAAAAAATGAGGGGCGCCTGGGTGGCTCAGTGGGTTAAAGCCTCTGCCTTTGGCTCAGGTCATGATCTCAGGGTCCTGGGATCGAGCCCCACATCAGGTTCTCTGCTCAGCAGGGAGCCTGCTTTCCCCTGTCTCTGCCTGCCTCTCTGCCTACTTGTGATCTCTCTCTCTCTGTCAAATAAATAAATAAACAAACAAACAAACAAATAAATAAAATCTTTAAAAAATGTACTTGTGGGAAATGCCTAAAAAAAGTACACTGACATGTTAACCATGCTTGACCCTGCAAGACAGATTTAAGTGATACTTTATTTTTAATGATTTATTTTTCAATTTCACAGGTATCTACTGAGCACATAGTGTGTGCTAGATATAGCAGCAAGACTCGGGAATGTACTAGGGAAAATATACTAGGAAAATACACTAGGGAATGTACTAGCACAATCTCCTGCTCTGCCAATTTATATTTCTGAGCAAACAAGAATGTCAAATGATAACAGTTACAAGGGGAAGAAAAAGGGGTGATTTTTTAAAAAAATTTTATTAACATATAATATATTATTTGCCCCAGGGTACATGTCTGTCACGGTGATTTTTAATATATGGCTGTTGTGCTAAACGAGGAAGGTCTTTCTGGAATGGCAACATTTAAACTGAGAACAGGATGATGGCAAGGAGCCCTCCATGGAAAACATCTAGGAGAGAATTATATAGGCCTTAGTGAGGAGGTAGGAGTTTATTCCAGGTGCAATGGAAAGCTCACAGACAATCCTTGGTAAAGGGTAGAGAGACCTGACATTTCAAAAAGCCCACTTTGGCTATGATTCGGATTCTGAGGCTATGAGAGAAAGGTAGTGGAGAGGGCGGAGGCTCTCACAGTGGTACAGGTGGGACAGGATGCTGGCTGGAGCCAGCAGGTGGCATGTCATGGAGGAGAGTGGACGAGGGACGAGAGACAGATGTAGGCACTGTTTTAGCAAGAGAATGTGGCACTTAGGGGTTGAATTTACTGTATATGCATTTTGTATGTCTTTTTTTTTTCTTCTGTGAGATCACACTTATTTTGCTGTCAGAAACATTTAAGCTATAAGAGCTTTATTTACTATTTATTTTTTGGAAGGGAAGTACTTTCTTAAGAACAATGAAAAACAGTGAATTCTGACATTTTATTTTCCTTAAGTGGTGATGTGAAAGCACTGAGTTTAACTCACTGGTTTTTCAAGATTAAACTAAGCTTTTCATAAAATTTATTTGAGAGCAAGCAAGCATGCAAGCCCATGAGATGGGGGGAGAGGCAGAGGGAGAAGCAGACTGCCCACCTGAGCAGCGAACATGATGAAGGGTTTGATCCCAGGACCCTGAGCTCATGATCTGAGATGAAGGCAGAAGTTTAACCAACTAAGCCACCCAGGTAACCCCCTCTATTCCCCTTATAAAATTTTAAAAAATGTTTTTAATTAATTAATTAATTAATTAATTAATTTCAATTTAAGAGCTCTAACTCTACACCAAAGAAACTTCTCTCAGGGTATTTTATGTAACATATCAAATATTCTCCCATGACTTTAGAATCTACTCCCTTGTATCACATGCAATTTAGCCAGATCATCTACATATGTATAGAAATAGCGCTAATAGAGGCTAGAAGCTTGGCAAACTACAGCCTGCAGCCTATTTGTTTGGTGGCCCTCAAGATAGCATTTTTTACAGTTTTAAGGAGTTGTTAAAAAGAAAAAAAGGTCTAAAATATTTGCTATTTGCCCCTTTACAGAAAAAAAGGGGGGGCAACATCAGTAGAAGGAAATTATCAGCCCAAACTTGTGAGTTAAATAAGTTTAATACAGTATAGGAAGATGTAGTGTACACACACACATATACACATAGGGATATTATGCAGCCATTAAAAGAATGAGATCATGCCATTTGCGACAACATGGATGATTTAGAGGATTTTATGCCAAGTGAACTAAGCCAGATGAGAAAGAGAAATACCATATGATTTCACTCACATGTGGAATGTGAAAAAACAAGTGAATTAGCAAACTAATGAAAAGCTGAATTGGACCTATAAATACAGAGAACATACTCTGTTTGCCAGAGGAGAGGTGAGTTAGGGATGAGTGAAGGGAGAGGGTGGTACAGGCTTCTAGTTCTGTGATGAATAAATCACAGGAATAAAAGGCACAGCATAAATAGTACAGCCAATGATATAATAACAACGTTGAATGGTGACTAATGGTAGCTACACTTGTGGTGAGAATAACATAATGTATCAACTTGTTTAGTCACTATATTGTACACCTGAAACTAATATAACATTGTGTCAACAATACTAAAAAAAAAAAAAAATTTAACATTGATAAGATCAATCTAAAGTACAACTAATAACTCAAAAGATAATTTAACTAGCCAGCTTGCCAGGCTGGGAGAAATACAAATTGTAGCAATGCTTATAAAGAGTGATTTCATGGGGTACCTGAGGGGCCCCAGTCAGTTAGATGTCTGTCTTTGGCTCAGGTCATGATCCCAGGGTTCTGGGATTGAGCCCCTCATCAGGCTTCCTGCTCGTCCTGCTTCTCCCTCTCCCACTCCCCCTGCTTGTGTTCCCTCTCTTGCTCTCTCTGTCAAATAAATAAATAAAATCTTAAAAAAAGGTGATTTATTAAATGCTTGAAATTAACTGTGTCCATTCTATTCAACATAGAATCATCACTTGACTCTCCTTATTATAGCTTTATCCTATGATTCCTTCTAGGATATGATTTCCTCAAGGCAATGGATATATTTATAGTACTCTTGGTACCTCAGTGCCTAACCCAGTGTGTGATGAGTTCCAGTTAAATTTTATAATCACTAATAGGGTGGCTGAACTGATCTGTTCTTTTTGATAATTTTAACAGCATGGCTCCCTCCCTTTCACTAGGCACACAAGGAAGTAAACGTATTGGCAATTCAGTAGTTGTACCCAGTTTAATAGAATTCAGTAGTTGAGATAGCATTCGGATAAAATTATCCACTGTACCAACTTGCTGAATTTCATTCATTATGCTCATCAATGCACACTTAGGCAAATAATGCTTTAGGGACCTTTCACATTACTTTTTGCTTGCATGTGAACCTGAACCAATCCCAGAAGAGCAAACGCATTCATAATCCTTTTGAACAGACAAATCCCACCACTAACACAAATCCCACCAATAACAGAGCAAATCCCACCACTCCACCAACAAATGAAAGACCAAACGAAGCCAAAGAAACTAGTGGGGGAAAAAAAAACCCTTAAAAATAAAAATTAATTTTGATAAAATTAATTAATAAAAGCAAAATATCTAGAAATCACTTCTCTCATGACAAAAACAAAGAATGAGAATAAAAGAATGATAGTGGACTCTGCTTAACAGAAAAGCTTTAGAACTGGACTTCCTGCATTGAAGTTCTTGCTCTACTACTTCATAAGCATGTGGCTCTGAACAAAGCACTTCTTTAAGGCTCAATTCTGTAATCTGTAAAATGGAGGCACCAATAATTGCCAACCCTGTGGACCGAGGTACAGATTAAATTAGGTAACGATAATGCAAACAAAACAACAGAGCATGGAACAGAGCTCGTACGCTACAGTGATTATTTAAAGACCATTTTAGAGTACAGTGGTTGATACCTTGAGTGATTCTAACCAACCTTGGGTATACTCTCCGAATTCTTAACGAAAATCAACAATCTAGTTCTTTTGTTGTGTTTCCAAAGGCAGCATTTAAAGCACTGGACAATTAAAAAAAGATAGCAATACTTCCTTGGATTTGTATAGTACTTAAATCACTTCACATTTACTTTCTTGGCATATTTACAGCATAATCTAGGACAGTTCATTAACAAAGGTTATTACCCCCCTTTGGCAGGAATAAAGGCTCAGGTCATCACAGTTGGGTACAGTACAGCAGGGATTATGCTCAAGACTTGCGATTTGATCAAATCCTACTATCTACATTACCATTCCCTCCCATGATGCTCTATATTCAGTTGATGGTTTATGATAAATTTCCCCAGATTTAGATGCCAGAGAAACCACCATTCCTTTTTCTCATGGCAGTACTTACTGGTCGGGACTGGATTTCTTTGGCGTAGAGAGGTTGCAAGAATTCTGAGTCTCCTTCTAGTTTTAGACCTTTGTCTGTGATTCTCAAATTCCCCATACCATCCTGAAATAGAAGCAAAAAGATAACAGAGAAAATGCAATTAGCCAATATTTCAAAAAACCTCAGGCTTTCAAAAATTGAAACAAAGTTACTGCTTTTTTTTTTTTTTGAGAGATGGAATGAGAGAGGGTTCAACAAGATACTAGAAGATACTATTCAATGCAATTATGCATATTACCCTCTTTGCTCACTTATTCTAGAAAATTCTATTCCAAGCAATCTGTAATGCCCCCTAGTCATTCACCAGCACAGATGAAGAGGGCCCTTTTGCTAGGTATTGCAGACATAATCGAGGCAGGAGGTAAGTGGGAAAAGATAAAGGGATAATTCCTCAAGTTAAAGTCCATGGTCCAGTTTTCAAAACTTTGTGCAAAACTGCAAAGTGGCAGTCCGTTGGTCGAACCCAGTTTTTGGACACACTGTGTTAGCTCACAAAATACTCAAGAGGTCAAATTAGTTGCTGACATTTTTGTAGATATTCTATTGTGGAAATAGTAAAATACATACAAAAATAGAAAGGATCAACAGCAAACACCTATGTACTAACATTCATCTTCAACAATGATCCATTTATGGCTACTGTTATCTGGTGTACCCACCATATCCACCTCATTTGGTTAAATGTAACCATAATACCATCACTTTCACCACAAAAATAATAAAATATCATTTAATACCCTAATATCATCTAATATCTAATATCATCTAATACCCTAATACATCCAATATCATCTAAACATAATAGAATAACAGCATCAATGTTCAGATTTCATTTTTATTTTCTCTCCTTAGATTTGCTTCCTCGAATCAAGTTCCCTACTACAATTGGTTGATACATGGACTAGTAGGTCATCTCCTAAAAATCTCCTCAGTCTGGTTCTTCTCACAGATCCACAATATGTATACATCCTTTATCTGATGAATAGAACATGTCATTTTTCTAACAGCACTGTCCAGCATTTACATGTGGCTGAACATTCCCGTAATTTCATAGTGTGTTCTTCCGTCCCCTACCCTTCTTGTAAGTTGGTAGTTAGATCAAGAGGCTTGATGAGATTTAAGCTCTGTTTCCTAAGAAGAACACATTCCAGGAAATGGAATATATTATTATTCTACTGCTATCATCACAAATAACCACAAACTCCATGGCTTAAAACAACACAAATGTATTATGTCACAATTCTGTATAAGTCTGACCTAGGACACAAAGGGTGAAAATCAAGGTACCATCTGGGCTCCTGCACTCCTTTCTGGAGGTTCAAAGAGAGAACCCATTCCTTGACTTTTTCTAGCTTCTTGAGCCTGCTCATGTTCCTTAGCTTGTGGCCTCTTTCATCTTCAAGGGAATCTACCTCATGTCTAATCCCTCCAACAATGAGTCTTTCACCTCCCTCTTCCACTTTTAAAGACCCTGGTAATTCCATCGGGCAATGGACAATCTCTCCATTTTAAAGTCACCTGATTAGCAACCATAATACTATCCATAACGTTAATTCTCCATTGCCATTCAATGTAACATATTCAGGGGTTCTGAGATGAGTACATTGACATCTTTGAAGTGGACGGCATTTTTCTATTACATACTCTATCAAGAAGCATACAATGTCTTCTGCTGTGATGTTGTCAGCCATTGGTGATCTTTGCCTGGAGGATCTATTATTTCACTAGGGATTTCAAATTGGTGGAAGGAATAATTATATTATTTCTTAATTTATTAGTTGAGATATTCTACCAAGAGAAATCACATTTAATCAACTGTTCACCCTAAATTATAGTTTATAAAAACCCTGAAAAGGTGTGTGATTTTTCCTCCTTTATTTATTGGTTCTCAAAATATTGGTTACCTAGTAACCTCCAAAGATGACCAATTTGGTTTCTTTTTTTTTTGGTTTCGTTTTTTTATATAAAAGATTTTATTTATTTATTTGACAGAGAGAGAGATACAAGTAGGCAGAAAGGCAGGCAGAGAGAGAGAGAGGGGTAAGCAGGCTCCCTGCTGAGCAGAGAGCCCGATGCAGGGCTTGATCCCAGGACCCTGAGATCATGACCTGAGCCAAAGGCAGAGGCTTTAACCCACTGAGCTACCCAAGCATCCCAATTAGGTTTCTTTTTTTTTTTTTAAAGTATCATTAAGACATTTTTCATTTGTTTCATTCCAGTGCAATTATTGCTATATAAGTTCTAACTTTCCTACCCTTGCTCAGTAGGAACCTCTTCAAGTTGGCCCCTAAGTCCTTTTAACATGATCCATCAGTCTTTGATGGCCCTTTCACTTCTGGTATGACAGCATGATCCAGGGTTATTGCACACATGTCCTATCCCAGGCCCAGAACCAGCCATTTCTAATAAGAGTGCTTGGTTCATTTTTGTGGCAACTAGTGTTTAGAGACCATAGACTGACAGCTTTGGGTGCTCATTGCTACTGGGTTAACCCTTGTTTCTATGGACAGAGCTAGAAAATAAGTTCTGTATTTTTAAAATAGAATACAACATGAATTCCCATTAGACTTTTTAAAAGAGATTTTATTTCCTTGAGAAAGAGAAAGAGAACAAGAGAGCACAGAGGGAGGGTGAGAGGGAGAAGCAGACTCCCCACTGAGCAGAGAGCCCAATGCAGGGTTCAATCCCAGGACCCTGAGATTATGATCCAAACTGAAGGTAGACGCTTAAATGACTAAGCCACCAAGGTGCCCCATCCCATTAAACTTCAATTCAAATTGAGGACAGGAATGTTTTCATTTAATCTCATGGATCTTACAGTGTCACTACCTTTTTTGCATACCAAAAAATCTGTTCTCAACATCAAAATGATTACTCATTTGATTTAACCCACAATACATAGAGCCACTACTATTCTAATGTTATGATTAAGAAAAACAATTTAAAATTTGTCTTGAAAAAGCTTTAGAGTACATCCTTCTGAGAAGGAACAGGCAAATGACTGGATCTCAAAGCCACATGAAGTAATTCCATTCTGTATGGTTATGTCACCAACCTGCTGTCGAGTCAAGAATACTTGTTTCATTCCTCCCCATCTCTTATTTTTTTATGACAATTTTTTAATGTTTAATTTTGTATTATAGTATTATAAACTATTTAGAAGGCACCAAAGTCAAATCTACGAAACAAGATACATTCAAAGAGGTCCAGCTTCTATCCCTGTCTGTCCGCCATGTTTCCTCTCCTCCACATAAGTGTGGACACGTATCTATGTCAGTCAGGGAATACAGGTCTGTATTGGTCAGGGATACAGGTCTGTATCCTTCTCCAGGGAAACAGAACAGGATGCATGTGTGTGTGTGTGTGTGTACACACACATGTGAGCACACACACACACACGCACACACACACTCATCTTGAGGGACTGGCTTCAGCAACTGTGGAGGATGATAAATTTCAAGATCTGTGGTTAGCAAGCTAGAAACCCATCTTAATAAAACAAATCATACACACACACACACGCACACACAATTTTTACCAAATTATTCCTACCTTTTCCCAAATGCATTGTCAGGTGGAAAAAAAAACCACATACACACAAAGACAAAATTCTTTAAAAGGTCACTGACCACTGGATGGAGAAAGAGTTGCCAAGATGTTTTGCAATGTGTCTCTGTCCACACAGACAGGGTTCTGGTGTGCAATTTTATGCACTGCACACCTTTTTTGGTGTGCTCTTGAAGAAATGAGTTTGAAGTATGGACTTTGGGGTGAATTCGAAGAAGGAAAATATTACTGTAATTATTTAAATGTTAAAATATCCTAAAGAGCTAACTTTAAAGTACTTTAAATGTCTCATTCTTTTCCATACAGTAACTTTATTCATATTGTGCACCTGAAACTGACATAACACTTTATGTTAACTAAGAATTAAAAACTGTAAAAAAGATAAATACAAATCTCTTAACAACAAAAAAAGAAAATTGATTTAAATGAAAACTCCAGGTTTTCGGCTTCTTGTGAAATCGGGAGCCCTGGGAAATCGGAGCCTGCCTTCTCCCATGGCCACCACTGGCTGGAGGCGAACAGCAGCTCCCCTGGACGATGCTATGAACCATATGCTCTCCACTTCACCAGTTCCCATCCAGTCTATTTCAGGAAGTTACATATACGCAGACGACTGAAGTCTCTCACTGGCATCTCCCATTTCTTCTCTAAGGCACTGCCATCAATGCATGGAGGACAGAAACCACACGGGGGGGACTGAATGACAAAGTGGGAAGTGGGCACTGTCCCCCCATCCTTCCTCCATTACAGTGCTTCAGCCTGTGCATGAGAACCGATTTTTCAGGTCAATTTATCCTTTCAGAGATACAGCATGCCATCTGTATGTTTCTATTTTTGGTCCTTGTGGGGACAGCGCTGCCAAAAGGGCCCCAGACTGGGCATTCAGATCCAGAGTGAGAGGCATCGGGCTGGAGGGCATGTTCATATAACACTAGCAGCAGGTAGACTCCACAACAAAAGGGAAAAAGAAAAAGCAAATATCCACCCAACCCTCTCCCCACTACCCCCGTCCCACAAAGGATATGTCAGTTACCTTGTTCTGGATTATTCTTGATGATTTTTGTTAGTTGGAGAAGCAGAACTTTTCATAGAAACATATACTAAACCTTTTCATAGAAACACATCTATAAACTCGTGGATCTGCTTTGTGTGATATATGTTTATAAAACAAATAAGAACCGCTAAACATTCTTACAAAGAAGATTATATCTGGAGTAATTAGCAAGCCTATTTCAAATAAAATCTATCTTCCTCCCCTCTTACAGTACACAGATTTGCTAACCTTAACATTTACTGATGCCTTACTAGGTGCTCATTACTATATGCTGTGCTTTTCATGCTTCATCTCATCTTCTTAATTGTTCCTGAAAACTACCATGTCACTTCTTGAATGTAATCATAACAAAATAATCCCATTAGTGTGAAAATACTTGGTTAGAGAGTTGTTCATCACCATGCCAGTTATGAGGAAAAAAATTATAATTTAAAAACTACTTAAGTTTTAGGTAAACTAAATAACTCGTATAATATGTTAAATGTTAATGTTACTGTATAATGTTAATGTATAATATGTTAAATGTTAAAATAACTGAATATAATAGAACATGATGTAGGTCCTGTAGAGGAATACTTAAGAACATAGGCAAATGTGCACAATCAATTATGAATGAAATCATCAATAAAGAAATACGTATGTATATTTTATACTATTTTAAAAAAAGATGTTATTTATTTACTCACTTACAGAGCACAAGTGAGGAGAGGGGCAGAGGGATAGGGAGAGAGAGAATCTCAAGCAGACTCCACACGGAGTATGGAACCAGACGCGGGGCTCAATCCCACAATCCCGAGATCATAACTCCAGCCCAAATCAAGAGTCAGATGCCGATTGGACTGAGCCACCCAAGCACTTGTTTTTTATGCCATTTTTATATAACTACATATAAATATTCATACATGTGCATACATATAATCATATGTGCACATAAGAAAAATTCTGGAACAAATTTCATAGTAGAAAATTCCAGAAAGAAATAGACTTAAATGTTAATATTGAAAATCTTTGCATGCTTAAGACATGGGTGCTTTTTATTTTTCTTCGTTTTGCTTTTGTGTACTTTATCGTTTTCTGTAAATAGCAATTATAATTAAAAAACTTGTTCTAAAGTGTTAAGTTTGTACTGATTTATTTTAAAAAGCAACACTTGTCAAGAATCTATGTCATATACTAAATGCTTATAAACATATTGTTTCATACCATCTTCTCAATGATCCTATGAGGAAGTCTTTATGTTCCCTATTTCCCAAGTGAGAAAATTTATTGGTAAGTAACTTGCTCACAATTGTACAGCCAGTTAACAACAGGCTCAGGAATCTGAACTCAAGTCTTTCCAATTCAGACTATATGCTCTTACTTATTATTTTAATCTAATGTAATGTATGTAAAAGCCATCTATGGAAGGTATCTGCTGGGCTTCACAGGGTTACTTTGATTTTCCCTTGCTTGAGGAGGGCACTCAGTGATGGTAGAGAGGGCTCTCTCCAACCAGGAGAATAATGCCCTCTGTTCTTATGGTCAGACACCCCTATTCCAACTTTCTGGGGTCCAGAGGTGCTTTATTATAACCCAACTGCGTCCCATGCCAAGGAACATAAGCAAAATGAATCCTCTGCTATTTCTACAAAGAATACTGTGTTCATAATCACGCACTGCAAGCCCTGGAGAGTCAGAAAAAAAGAAAGCCCTCCCCATCCTATCCTCTGTGACGGTTTATAACACAGGGGGCACACAGCCAGAGAACAGTAAAGGAGACACCAGAAGGATCAATGCTTTAGAAATGCTCCTGGAATCAATAGGCAATGGATGCCTTTACTTAAATACATCTTTTGGTAGGAAACACATCACAAACTTTGCCAAATTTCTAACATTTCATTCAAATACAGGTTCTTCCGATGCTTGAGAACCATGACCTCATTTTCCCCATCTCCTTCCCCGCTCCCTAGGTCTGCCCAATGGTATTGTTGGAAAAGGTCTATCCAATAGTATGAATTTATGTTAGTGGCCTCTATTTCCTACATATAATACAAAGCAGACTAGAGTAGCCAACTACATATGTTCCCACATTAGAGTCCCCTTTCTGGCTCTGGAACAATCAGACTGGAGCAGATACACATCAAAACAACTTGAGAATCACCTTATTTAAAACCATTTCATCTTTAATTGCAGACATAAGAAGCTATCAGTATTATTAAGATAGGAGTTTTAAGTCAGGTTTACAGCAAAATTTCCTTTCCAGTAAGATGCAAAAAAGACATTTAGAAGATTCACAGCCATTCCCAAAGTAATTAGGAGGAAAGAGACCTTTCCCCACGCCCCCCTTCCCTGTTCAAATGGTAAAACTTCAGTATTCTTAAAGGCAAACATAAAAATTCTAGCAGCCAGAAAGCTTGGCTTAAGGGAGCCAGCTCTGTCCAATCGGTGGTCCTAAAGTCTATAAAGAATGCTTGAAACAAAAGTGGGAGGTCAGGATCCCACTGTCGTCCGTGCTGTAGTACACCAGGGCTGACCCACAAGCCTGGCTCATGGGACTTTTCACAAATACATGAGGGGATCTCGGTATTTTCTCAGTCCAATTTGGAATGGACTTCTTGTAAGATCTTTTGAGGAAGAGAGGGTCTGACGGTTGGGATGCAGTCAGTACGGGAGCAGAGGTGGGTAAAATTTGGAGAATCTCCCTTTGGGCTAGTCCAAGGATGATGGCATTTGCCCTTTATTTTTTATCTGGTCCACACTGTCTGGTTGGTTGTTTCAAACTGACAGTTTTTTTTTTTTTTTTTTTTACAAAATGAGCACAGAATAAATACGATCCTACGATTCAGCAATCGCTCTACTGGGTATTTACCCTAAAGATACAAATGTGATCCGAACGGGCATGTGCACCCGAATGTTTATAGCAGCAATGTCCACAATAGCCAAACTATGGAAAGACCCTAGATGCCCATGAACAGATGAATGGATAAAGAAGATGTGGTATATATATACAATGGAATACTATGCAGCCATCAAGAGAAACGAAATCTGGCCATTTGCAACAACGTGGATGGAACTGGAGGGTATTATGCTAAGCGAAATAAGTCAGTCAGAGAAAGACAAGTATCACATGATCTCTCTGATATGAAGAACTTGAGAGGCAAGGCAGGAG
>CM053607.1:39159231-39175787 GCA_028646535.1 Procyon lotor | reverse complement strand
TGGGGGTGGGGGAGAGAAATGTAACAGGAAGGGATGGGGAGGAAGACAAACGGTAAGAGACTCCTAGACTCAAGAAATGAACTAAGGGTGGCCGGGTGGGGGTGGGGTGGGGGGGTGGGTAGGGATAGGGTGGCTGGGTTGTGGACATTGGGGAGGGTATGTGCTGTTAAGTGCTGTGAAATGTGTAAGCCCGAAGATTCACAGACATGTACCCTGGGGCAAATAATACATTATATGTTAATAAAAATTAATAAAAAAAAAAGTGTCTGCCACACTTTCAGAGTGGCAAGACAATGGACTGAAATATTAATTTGTTTCTTTCTTCCTATGTTTCACCCTGGCCCCTGGCCCCTTTTCATCACTATTTCAAATAGGTTCCTAGGCTTTGTAATTATAAGGCTTAGAGATTTTGAGAGAAAAGAAGCAGAGGCAACCTAAAAGCAGTGGGATTTCTTTTGTAAAAGGTAACTCTCACTGGACAGTGCTAAGTGAGTTAAGAAAAGAGGCAAGAAGGAGAGGAGAGGTTTTCCAACTCTCCTGGGGAGTGGACAAGAAACTTGTGAATCCCGTGACTTCTAGAGACCTTCTAGACCAGATAGTCTAGAGACTTCTAGACCATCCTGCCAGTGTCCCTGGGGGGAGAGGGGTGTGTTAGGACTTCAGAAGGAAATGGCTGCAGGGCTCCACCTTTCCCAAAGTTCCCTCTCTGTAGGAATGGCAGAGAGGTCCCTTTCCCAGACCTAAATGGACCATATGCTTGGGGCTCCAGTTCTCTCGGCTACTGCCAATAAAAGATGGTGACCAGCACCCCCAGAGTTCTTCCCACTGGTGCTGACAAAACCCTAGGATGTCCAAAAAATCCTGAGACATAACATGCCCTGCTAGCCTTTGTGGGAGGGGACCTGGGAATTAGTATTGTGCCAATTTAAGGGAAGTATTATTTCGTGTTTCTCTGACTTCCCTTCACATTAGCGTCAAATAGGTTTTTAATCCCTTCAGCCTATTTCCAAGCTGGACATAATGCTAAGTCCTATCTTAGGACACAAGTTGGGAGCCTATATCTTGATGGGGAGTTTTCATGGCAGACATTGTTTAGTTTTGATCAAGAGAGAACCAATTTTATCTGTGCAGATTGCTTTAGAATGTAAGCTTCATGAGGGGTGGGAGTTTTTCTCACTGCAATCTCAATTCTTAAAATGCTGCTTGGCCCACAGTAGGTACTCAGCAAGTATTTGTTAAATGACAGAATGTCTTTGTTCGAAATGCTGTGTTTTGCAGGGTACTGAGGGGATTGTAAAAATGTTAGAACGTAGGCTTGTCCCTCTAGGAGATCACAATGCATCATGATATTCATTGGCATGTTGGGTGATGCAGTCCCCAGTGGGTAAAAACTGGTGACTGGGGGGAGTTGGGAAAAACCTTACTCTTTCATTTATAATGCAAAAATAACATGTAGGTATAGCATGTGTTCATGGAGTATCTGTAGTAGTAAAACTTCACGAGGGAGTGAACAATTAGGAAAAATCTGTCTAAAAATGCTCTTGGGGGAGGGGAGGCAATAAAAAAAAGATGAGAAACACTGCACCAGAGTGTCAGAGATTTTGAGACGCTTCTGGCTTTGCTCCCTTTAATCTATAAATGGACAATTCTGCCAGGTGTGTATTGACCATCTTCTCTGGAGCTCCTTAGCCTGAAAAATGTAACAGACCAGTGCAGCACAGGCAAGGAGCAAACTCCTTTACGTCATAGTTACCTCTCCCTTCAGGTGACACTGGCACACTTCTCCAGACCTGTCTCCTTCACTCCGGCACAACACATGCCAGTGGTTTCTCCCAACTCTTCCCCTCACCAAGTCTTGGCAAATGTCCTTTCCTTGGCCGGTCATGCTTCTTCTAACCCTTCTGTCCATCTCTCCAGTTCTTTGACTGTGGTAGATGTCTTTTCTGGGTCTGAGGCCCCTGTCTGAGGTCTCCTTATCCCCTGTGTGCATCTCTAGTAGGCCCTTGTCACATGGCATGGCAGGGATTCACTTACATTTGTGTCCTTCCTTGCTAGAATTCAAATTCTTTGAGATGAGGAATAGCGTGTCAATCATGTTCAGTCCTCACGGCCCAGTATACTTTTTTAGTTTTTTTTTTTTTTTTTTTTGATGGGTTGGGGGGAAGGGGTAGCTGGAGAGGGAGAGAGAATCTTAAGCAGACGCCATGCCCAGTGTAGAGCCTGACGCGGGGCTCCATCTCACTACCCCAAGATCATGACCTGAGCCGCAAACAGGAGTAGGATGCTTAACCGACTGAGCCACCCAGGCGCCCCACACTAAATCTAAATATGTGACTCCAAGAGCCAAAAAGAAATGGGCCAAACTAGAGGTGGTTCAGAGAGCATGCCTTCATACAAATATAAAACAATACCACAGCTACTGCTTTCATATGCATGAGACAGAGCACTTCGCTGACATTACGTCCGTGAATCTGCACCATTAGCCCATTTCACAGTTGAGAAAATTATTGCTCCAACATCCCGACACATCAAGTCCTAAACAAAAGTCTTTCCCCACCATGCTCTCTGTGGCACCGCTAAGCTCTAAGCGTGTACCTAGCCCTGTGCTAAGAGTCAAGCAAGGAGGCATGAAGACAGTCTCCCTTCTAGGGGTTCCTAGGCTAATGGGGACAAAAACTTGAGTAACACACACCATGGTGAGGATGTGCCCATACAGGAGCTCTCAACCCCCACTAGTGGAAACACAGGGTAGGGCAGAAGGTTACAAGGTTTGACAGTTACAAAGTTAAACCTAGAGTTACCACTGACCCAGAAACTCTGCTCTTATACTTGTCCACGATGAATAAAAACATGTGTTCATCCAAAGACTGGCACATAAATGTTCACTGGAGTAAAATTCGCAATAACCGAAGAGTGGAAATAAATCGAATGTCTATTAACTGATGAAGAGATATATAAAATATTCTATGTCTATGCAATGGAATACTGTTCAGAAATAAAAAGGAATAAATGCAGGCACACGCTACAACTTGGATAAACCTCTAAAACATGAGGCCAGACCCCATGCGGCATGACTGCATTTCTATGCAAAGTCTGGTGAGGCAGACTGATGCAGAATGTAGATGAACGGCTGTCCACGACCGGCAGTGAAGAGGGACTGGAAATAGGCTCAATGAATCTACTGAGAGGACCGAAATGCTCCAACACTGGACTGTGGTCATAGCTGCATAACTCAGTAAATTTACTAAAAATCAGTGAAATGTGTATTTTAAAGAGTGAATCTTATAGTATGTAAGTTTGACAAGGTCGTTTGAAAAATAAAGGAGTAACAGACGTGTAATAATCTTCATGGAAGTGAGGAATCCAGTTCTGGAGACACGTGGTATTACATGCTTCGGAATTCCCCAAATCAGCAGAGAAGCCATTTAGAGATACAGGCTAGGAGAAAGAGACAGCGGGGTCGAGAGACTGCCAGCCAGAGACAGCCCTATTATTTGTCTACACCTGATATGGAGTTACTAAAGATCAGGTTGGCCAGTGTTGGTCATCAAGGACCAAGCACAGGGAAGGAAGAGGAGCCCAAAGGAAGACAGAGCTGAATTAAACACAGAACCTCTTTCTGTGGTCACGGCAATCACATTGTGGGCTGGGCTACAGTGCTTGTGCGTGATCTTCTTTATCAGGGCGTATCAAACATGGGCCATTACCAGTGCTGCCCGATGAACACAGCGGCGAGAGAGAGGAGCAGATGACCCCTCAGTGTCTAGGTCACAGCTTCTGATTATTTGGGTCAGATGCTATACGATTGCAACTTCATCCATATTCCTTTTACTGATACTAATTTATCCTGTAGTTTTTTCCTTCTTCTCCTCATTACTGCCAAGTTACCATAAAGCCAGAAGTTCATGGATTGGTTAGAACATAGTGTATGTGTGTGTGAGAGAGCGAGTGAGAGATGGGAAGGAGAAGAAGATGGGAAGGAGAGATGGGGAGAGAGAGGGAGAGAAGAAGGAACAGGAGGAGGGAAGAACAGAGGAGACGGGGGGGGGGGGGGGGGGGGGGGGGGCGGAATATAAGACATATGTAGCTGTCAATTTGCTTTGCTGCCTCCGTAGGTAAGAACTGTGATTTCTCACATTTTATTACATCTCATAAAGTTTCTTTTAATGATTTATAGATCTAAGGCTGCGGTATTTCCTGGTTGCTAGTAGTAATATACGGATGGACATTCTTCACTGTGTACTTTTCCTGGAGGTTCAGGAGCCAAAGACAGGGGTTCCTCCCACACACATATACATGGGGGATAAGGCTAATTCTCTTTGTCTTCCAATCACTTTATTCCTACTTGTCCTTTAGGGCATACCTATCAGTTTCTTTGGGAAACCTTTCTTGATTCTCTTCAATTCTTTAGAAATAAGCTTTCCTCACTAACCGGAACACACAGATACAGACAGACACACAGGACATTTCATTATAGGGCTAAGAGTATAGGTTCTGCAATCAGAGCACATGAGTTAATTGCTAGTTCCACCCCTTATTAGTGGACTTTCTACTTCTCACTCTTCCTTAAGTAGCCACAGTGAGATCTTCTAACTCAAGGATTAAATCAGACAGTCCACACATATCAGTTGGGAGAGGTTAGGCTATGCCATGGTAAAGACAACAAAATCTGCAGTGGCTTCAAACAACAAAGATTCAGTTCTGCCCCAAGCTACAAGTCCGCAGAGGCATAACAGCAGAGTCAGCTAGGGATATGAGATGATCAAGCAGCCACGATGTTAAGATTGTGCTGCCCTCTGTCTTTGGCCACCTGCAGGATTGTCTTTCCCCACCCACTTAGGATGGTCTGAGCCGTGAGATTTGTCGCAGCTTGTACGATGAGCATAAATCAATTCTTGGAGCAGATGCCAGAACGGCCGGGGCCTGCCTGCCTGACCATGCTCTATTCCTACCCCCCCACCCCCGCCCCTCAGATTGAAAGCTTCTAGCAGGCAAGGGCAGTATTTTAGCTGTCTTTTTATCCTAGTCACCTGTCATACCCCATACACAGAGTAGATAGACAATAAATTTTGACTGACTGGATGAAAGGTCTTCTCTCAGCCACAAAGAACTGTGACTAGAGCTCCCAAAGGAAGTCAGGTCTGGCTAAGACGTCACCGAGCCCTCGCTAGGTACCAGTACCATGTGTGAACTGGGAGCCAGCCATGCGGGAACACAGCTAGATCACCATGGGGGTTTCTGTATACCTGCAGATGTTAATTAAAGAGTATCCTTCAAGAATGTGTGTAAGGAAATGTAAACACATCTCAAGGAATCGTAAGGTTGGAGCACTTGGATGCTGGCCTTCACCCTTCTGAGCTTTGAGGCAAACTCGGATAAGCAAGCCTAGCGAGCCAGAACCTGTGTCCTCCGACCTCATGATGGGTAGCTGGGCAGCATGAACATCACAGTCTCCACTTAAAAAAGTCCTGTGTTATGATGCGTAGGAAACAGGATGCTCTCTGGACAACTAGACGTCACAGCTGTCCCCGGGCACTGAGACCCTCGACTTCCAGCAGCCGCCACGAGGGCATCTTGTGTGACTTAAAGTTCTGCTCTGGAAATGCTTGCGAAACCTCTTGCCAGTTCCTCCAAATGCACACCCAGATTTGGGGAGGACTTAGGCATGAAAACTACTGCGAGCACATTGTTCTGAAACAGCAACTTGTAAGCAACCTTTAAAAAGAGATCTTGGTGGCGAATTTATCGATTGTTTGAAGGAAGAGGATGAGAGTTGGATAATAAAGTACAAGTTGCTACAGCCCCTGTCCCAGGTGAAATATGTGAGCTTATGAATCCTGAGCTATTGTTGATAAAGGAGGGGGACTCATTTATCTCAGGCAGACGCATAAAAAGAAATAAGTGAAATACGATGAGGCCTATGCCAAGTGTTCTGAGGAAACGCCGGCCGTGGCAATCCCTGCTGCTCACCGAGCACTTCCCACCAGCAAAGCCCGATTAAGAAGCTGACCTGACCGATATTAAAAATGCGTGCTGCGAAAATCCCTCCCAAAATAGATTCTTCCACCAGGGTGTCGACCACGAGGGAGCTGCCTGTCCTGCCTTCTATTTCATTAGGAAAAGTTGTCAGTTGTACCCGACAGTGTCTTTTATGAGACTTCAAGTTATGGCTTCAAAGGGCCCAGGGCCTTTTTGATACTTGTGAGAAAGGTTCTGAGAAGTTCAGAAAAAAGAAGGCTATTGCGTGCACTCCTGGCACTAGAGCTGTCTCACCTATTAATTTGGCCTTTCTGTTCGTGGTTTGATGTCCAAATTGGCCTTCCGAAGGATCGTACCACATGCACCCTGCATCATTCAGACAGGTGACCGATTTCCACAGTTACCTTTAGCCTTAAACTGACGAGAACAAGCAGGTGTCCGGAGGCGATGTCTGCTGCTGCTTCCCTCATGTACTGTACCCCCGAGGCCTGATTGCTTCCCACATCTCATGCACGTGTTCTCAAAAGAGTGGCACAACGGAACTCAGCACAGGGAATCCCTGAAGCCGTGGGAAATCCCGGCTGCTCAGAGAACAAAGGCATGCATTGGTCTCTTTACCCTGGAGCATTACCCTGCCAGAGCCACGTACTGGGAAGGAGGCAGGGCAAGAATGGGGGGTTGGTGAGGAGGGTAGGGTGTACTTTAGACAGGAGGTTCCAGAAGTTGTCTCTGAGGGGAAACCAGTCCAAAGTGAGGGAGCCAGTCATGGGAAGATTCAAGGCCAAGACCAGTGGGGTTCATCTGAGGAATACAAGCAAGGCCAATGTCACCATAGTGGTGTCACTTTACCTCTCTAGAAGACAGAGAGCAGTAGGAGATGAATGCAGACAGGTGGGAAGGGACCAGCCCAACAGAGCATCTTGGAGAAGATGCTATTCAAGGGTCTGATTTTTATTTTATATCCCGTCTATGCCAATGGGGTGCATTAAGGAAGGGAATGACGGGAAGTGACGTACATTTTAATTTAGATAAATTTCAGTAAGACTTTCGCGAAAGGTCTGAACCCAACTTTGATAAATTCACTACCTCAGAATGAATTCCCCAAATAATTTTCTAATAAAAGTCTTGCTGATAATAGATTCTGTGATTTTGTCAACTGAAATAATGTCTTGGAATGCACTCCCTGCTCCCTTTGTCCGTCTAAATTCCAAGAGCACAATGAACATGACCGTGGGTTCTGGAATCAAAAAGACCTATTTTGGGGTTCAGATCCCACCACTCATTAGTCATCCAACTTTCCCTGAGCCTTTTACATCTGTGAAATGGGGATCAGGGTATCCCTTTCGGAGGCCTGAGTGTGTGCGCTTGCCTTTGGTCTGCTCAGCGCAGTGCCTGGTGCACCGTAAATGCTCAACAGCGCCCTGTGCCCAACCAGCCGCCAGTTCAACCCTCAGCTCCCGTGTCCGCCTCCTCCTTCCTTCCCTGACTGCCTTCTCTGATCTACGGCAGTCACACTCTGCCACACGCAATTTAGCACTCGGTTGATGTGATCTGCTCCGAGAGGCTTGTGTGAGGAGGAGGAGAAAGAGGGTCAGTGGCGGAGCTGCCACTGTCAGGATGGAGAACAAGGGAGGTAAGGTGCAGGATGAAGCAGCAGCAATGTTTGCCCCTGAATTTGAAGGAAGGGAAGGGATTAGCATTCAGCCAGTGTCTTCTAGCCAGCAGTGAGGGCGGAGGGGGAAGGAGAAGGGGCATTCTTGGGCTTGCCAGGATCGAGACTGTCTCCTTCTCTGGACGACAGTACTTGAAGTAACTGCAAATAATCAAATCATCAAAT
The DNA here is from genome assembly GCA_028646535.1 of Procyon lotor. Lineage (NCBI taxonomy): Eukaryota > Metazoa > Chordata > Mammalia > Carnivora > Procyonidae > Procyon > Procyon lotor. The sequence goes on along the minus strand of CM053607.1, from coordinate 39,167,971 downwards.
AATAAGAGACTGAGATTGGTTAAAGGGATTCCATTTACCTTACTCCCGTTGAATCACCATGCTGGCTACTACCTACATCCCTCCAACCACCACCAGAGAAGGGAATCTTTCAAGTCTAAGTATCTTGAGAGACCAAGAATGAGGATAATTCTCTGGGCAAGAAGAGCAGTAGAGGAGGTTAAAAATCCATAGCAAACCGAATCACAACCATTCTTTGAACCTTATGGAGGAGGGTAGCTGTGACCGTGAACGTTACATGCCAATTGGACTGGGCTGTGGGGTGACCGGATGCTTCGTCCACCAGTATTCCGGGTGTGTCTGCGAGAGGGCTTCTGGACACAATTCACATTTGAATTCGGAGACCAAGTAAAGCAGTGTTCTCCCTCATGGGAAAAGGCCTCATCCAATCAGCTGAGGGCCTGACTAGAAAAGGCTCATCGTCTCTCAAAGAAGGGGGAACTTTTTCAAATTCCAACTGAAACATTAGCTCTTCCTGGGTCTCCAGTCTGCTGGCCTTAAGACTAGAACTGAAACATCAGCTCTCCTGCTTCTCAAGCCTCACGACTCAGCTGGGACTACACCATCGGCTCTCCTGGGGCTCCAGCTCACTAACTGCAACTCTTGGGACCGGTCAGTCGCCATTACTGTGTGAGCCAATTTCTTATGATAAATCTCCTTCTATATATACATGCATACATGGACGTGCACACACACGGCCTACTGTTTTCTGTTTCTCTGCAGAACACTGACTAGTACAGAAGGAGAGAAGTTTATCCCTAAATTCAGATTATTGAACTGTCACAACCAAGCAAATGAGCATGACTCAGAATTAAAAAAACCTTCAAAAACAATTCACCCATGTTATATAATCTCTATCTGCACCACTCACCTCTTAAAGATGTGAGCCGCTCTCTCAGAGAGAACATCAAGACTTTCTTAGCCCTCGCTTGAGGACAATAGCCACCACTGTCCCTTCTGCTTCCCATGAGGTAAACTCCATCACGTGACAGCATCAGGAGTTTGCAAGCAAAGTTAGAACTTATGCATGGATCTCTCCCAGAATTGGATGCCAGGCTCAAGATGACAATGTAGTCAGGTAGGAATGAGCTGGGTCGCCATTACAAAGACCTTAGGGTAACCTTGACCTTGATGGGAATGGGGCTTCCACAGGTTGCTGAGAACTTAACTACTTAATACAATGTTTGCTGGGCATTGTTTAGTCTGAGTTTATGTTTACAGCAATCATCTAGAAGTTGAAAGGGAGGTGCTTCTCCTTCATGAGTGCGGATTCCACATGCTTATACAAACATCTTGAGAGAGCTGCCCGTAGTTATTAATGGCTCTCTAAATGCTTTAATTGTAAGGACGACATAGTAAGATTCATTTTTTCCTGCATTCTTTTTAACACAAGTGTGTCTGAGAGGTTGGCAAGGAAACTCCCTCTCTTGTGCTCAAAATACAGGAAGCAAGAGATGCATAAGATGAGTAGAAAGAATACGGCACCCCTGGGGTCACACTTCAAAGGTACAATGGGGGAGATCTAAAGTTAACTGGAAAACGTTCATCTGAGGTACACTGCCAGGAACCTCAGATACAAGCAATACGGTAAGGACTTCTTACACTCGTAAAACTCCTATATTGAGAAGACAAGAGAAGACAAGAGAAGACAAGAGAAGAGAAGAGAAGAGAAGAGACAAGAGGAGAGGAAAAGAACTTGTTCCCAAAGGTTATGTGGCAGCTATTCCTCATTTACTTTACTAGCACTTTCAATTTTGGCTCAAATCCTATTATTCGGGAGATATGAATTGGCCAGTGGGAACATTTCCAGCAACAATATTTCAGAATTAAAATCTAATTTAACCAAGATGACCCTGGAAATTACCAAGCTCAGGTAAAAGGAAACCTTTTAACAAAAACGGCCATGCGTTATTCATGCCATCCAGAGGGTACTGGGAAAACTCGCCAATCATCTTTATTTTATTTTTTATCATCTAAGCCACCTTTCTCATCATACAATGCCTTGTAATGGGCAAGTTTAAAAAAAAAAAAAAGGATATGTCACCATCACTGATGTATGTGTAAGAATGAGGCCAGGTCTGGGAAACACAAAAAAGCCATTTCGGAGTGGATGAATAAGGGGGGAGTATGAATAGTCTGAAAAAATGCAGAGTCTAACAAGTAATTGTACAATGAAGATGTTAGTATAGGGAGTAACTCAATGCTTTCTTAACTTCAGATTTAAAAATGTCTTTTTTTAATCAGAAAAGTACAATAGGAGCTGGAGTAGCAACAGACCCTTATTCATAGGCCAGTTCTAGTCTTTGTCACCTGTGTGACCTTGGACAGGTCATTTGCCATTGTGCCCTCAGTTTCCTCTTCTGTAAAATATAAATATGCTGCCTAGGTAGATGGATGTGAGCATTCAATAACATTTAAGTTGCTTGGTATAGAAAGTGGAAAGCTGTGGGTGCTTTGTAAATGTTACTTCTCGTCTTTCAGTTAAAAGTAGAAAGGAGTTTGGCCTTAATATGCTCTGTCTTTTTGGGGAAAAAAATCACCTTCTGTTAAGGGCAGAGATTTTTAAGGCTAGATTTATTTCAGGTTTTCCCTTTCTTTCGTAATAACGTCATGCACTGGAGAATGAGTTCTTTAGTGGATCCAGACTAAAGCCCACGGAGTTATTTCCCTTAGGGCCAGGTCTGACATGTGGGATACACTGGAGTTAGTTTCTGTATCCTTGGCAAGACCTGGTTTCTGGGATGTCAATTTCAGGCTCGTGGAAGTGTTCGCAAAGTTTCTTTCTACTGCCTTAGTCTTAAGCCTCAAATCCCGAAACACATAACATTCAGGCCCAGATGGCCATTCTAACTGGCATCGGGTTATTCCCTTTTTCACTTGGATTTAGCTCCAAAGTCTGGGTTATGGTGCGATGACACTTACTCTAAGCTCTGTCCCCAAGTTGATAAGGATGTTAGTGGAGGTGCCCCAAAGCTCACTGTAATCTCCTGGAGGATGCCAATTTCACAATCTTGAAATAGAGAAACCCTATAATGAACAGCAGGGCTTTACTGAATTTCGGTACCTAGAAATGTGCTTCTTGCATCAGTTATTTAAAAAAAAAAAAGTAACATCGAAATGAGACATGTGAAACAAAGCCGTTGGCCTGGTAGGTAGAGAAGCAGCTGCTCAGTTCAAATGGACGAAGTGGCATTTGGCTTCTATTTTGAGGGTCACAACACACTTTACTCACCAAGCAGCACGCACAAGATGCCAGGCTAGTTACAGAGGCTACTGTTCTCAAGATAGAGGATGAAAAATACAGAAGAAAAGAAAGAACCTGAATTTCCCCTGAGGTTGACTTCATGTATAAATGAAGCTGTGGGACTCCGGGGCGTCCCTCTCCTTTAGTTGGGCACACGCAAGGACACAAGACAGGTAACCTGTGGAAAACCCTTGTGCGCAGCAGGAATCAGTAAGCATTTAAGATGGGCATCCTGTGTCAATGCAATTTGTATCTGTTCCTTCTCCTCAACCTCAGGGTGACTCCCTTCACAGTCAGACACTGAAGATTTGTTGTCTTCTAAAAATGTCACAGTCTTTGCTAAATATCAAGCACGCCTAAAAGAAAAGAAAGCTTCTGTCGGAGACAAGCCAGGATCTTGGGGGCTCCAAGCAAAGTCAGAAGAACCTAAGTCTCCTGCAGCCACACTGACCTTCCTGCTTGTCCTCTGAATACATCAAAGAGATCCAACCACAGGGCCTTTATACTTGCTGTTCCCTCTGCCTGGAATGCTCTTCCCCAAGTTCTCTGCACAGCTGGCTTCTTCCCTTTGGGTGTCTGCTCAAACATTCTTTCCCTCATGAGGCCTTCCCTAACCATACTATCTAAAATAGCACCCTCATTCCATCTATGCCAGTCCACTGCTTAATACCTGCCATTCCTTTTGTTCACTTGGGGAGGGTTGGTACCCTAATCCAGATCACAGCTCCATGCAGAGAGAGACACTGCTTCGCTTACTGCTGGAACAATACCCAATATACAGTAGGAGGTAAATAAATAATTTTTCCAAGTAAACTTGCTATCCTTGACAAATCATGAAGCCAAGTCATTTTTTTCTCCTCTGTAAATGGAAATAACGGTATCTAACATCGTAAAGTTTTACAGAGGAATTAGTACACTTTGAGAGACTACTCAAGAAACCATTAAATGCACTGAAATGTGAGTCATTTCTGTTATCCTCATTACTGTGAACTAGCTCTTCTATCAAAGCACCAGGTAGTGATGGATTGTGAAGCTGTGGCTTGATTTATAAACTTGTCCAAGAGTGGGTGAGCTCCTTGAAAGTAGTCACCATATTTCATTGTTTTTTTTCTGTAGGCCTGACTTAAAGTAGACACAATAAATTCTTGTTGGATAAATGGAGGGAGGGAGTAAATAAAATGCTTTAGCCAAGGAAAAGAGATGAGGCCAAAAGTCCAGTTCTGACTCATAAAACAGGGAATGAAGACCACACACTGGATATGGTAATGGACCAGCATCCTAAGGAGTGTCAGGGCCGGACCCCAGTCCAGAGGTCCAGGTTGAATCATGGTCCCAAATCAATAAAACTGTCATGATTAATCCATTGTTCATAAATAGGAGGTCACACCTGAGTCATGAATCCACTATTAAATGACAAGAGATATAAGGCCCTAGCGAGAGACAGGAATTCCTGAACCTAAGGGTATGGTCAGCCCAAGGCTGGAAGCTATTAGCAGGGACATTTCACTAGGATGGAGAGATACAAGCTGTTATAACTGGTATTACCAGTGTGTGGTCAGAAATGGCAGTGGGTTCAGCCATGGGTGGGTCTGGGCACCACAGAACTTGTGCAGTAAAATGCACGTCCCTCTGATCCCATTCGCTGCTCACGTTTCATGAAATCCACAGTAAATATGGGAGACCCACTCAGGCAAACAACTTCTAATTGGCGATTCTATTTCAGATCAGATCAGATCAGAAATGAACTGAATGTATATCTAGACATAAAACTACAGCATTCTAGAGCAAGATGAAACCTTAAACATCATGGAACCCAACCTTGCCATTTAACAGAAAAAGAAATTAGAGCCCTGGGTCTACGACGACTTGCTCACAGTCATACAAGTAGTTAGCGGCAGGACCAGAACCATGATTTAAGTATCCTGACTCCTCATCCAGTGCTCTTTCTGCTTTACCATTCTGTTAGTACTGAACCATGACTAAGTCAGTCAGACCCTCTGGAAGTGACCATGGAAAAGAACGATGCAAAATGTCAAGCGATGAATTAAAATAGGGCCTTTCCCTCACTCCAGTGTTGTGCTTGCAGAAACCCAGACATTTAAGTCATCAGGAAGAACATCCCAGATATATAAAAATCTCAATATTCCTCCATTAATTCAAGACTTATTTTAGAGTCAGAAGGCCCCTCAGCAATCATTAAGTACAACTCCCTACTTTTACAGATGATGAGCAATGCCGTAGAGAGGTTAGTTTCTCAGTAGCATACATCTGGTTAAAATGTCCCGAAGCTTTCATAAAATGATTCTTACGCTATTCTATATAGGTAGTCTCAACTGTCTGGGAACGGGTCCCTGGGATGCTTTGGAAAAAAGTCCTTGTCATGCTCATCAAGTCAAATGGACATGCTTGCATAAAATGGTACAGTGGAAGCAAGGACACCTAGCATCTAGAAAAACACTCCAGAGGTGATGCCGTTTGCTGGATAACAATGAAAAAACAATTCTATTTTTTGTCTGACATGTGAAACACACCTTGGCCAAATGTAATTCCCCAAACCAGTATTTAATATGAGGCTCAAGGTACTGGGGGAATTTGCCCAGGGTCTGACCTAAGCAGATGATGTAATACATTCTTGTTGGATGGATGGATGGGTAAGTGGGTGAACAGAATAAGTAAAAGGCTTATGGAAGAGATAGAAATGAAAAGGTAATGGGCCAAGTGTATAGCTTTGATTCATGAAGCTTGGAATTAAAACAAAAACATTGGGGGTGAGGGGAGAAACACATTAGTTAACAGACAAAAAACCCCAATGAGACACCTCAAATAGTGCCCACGATGAGGGGTTCACGCTTAACCCTTAGTTCAAAGAAGAATTAAGGTCTATACTATAACAATTGATATGGTGCACGGGAGAGAAAGGGAAGAAAGAAAAAACCCTGCTGGAGTAAATCTAACTCTTGCATTTAGTAAGTGAATAGACTCTGAAAGTGACTTTGGACCAGCTTTTCTGAAATCACTTTAATTGGTCTTGGGCTGTAGAATTTTGGACAAGTAAGCAATCTTGTCCCAAAATGTTCTGCTATATTTTTTTTCTGATATTTGGATATATAAATTGTATCTGGTTACCATAAGACTAAGATTTTGGAACAAAAACCAGTCAATGGGGTAAATGACTGTGGACTGTTCAGAAGGCCCGAATAGGCCAACTGGATGGTAAGGACAAGCATAGATGCTTGGATGGGCTGTGACAATCCTAGTAGAGCTGGTTCCCATCAAAATTCAAGAGCCCCCCCCCCAACAAATGTTGGTACAAATATTAGTAAGACTCCAGGCAAGAACTTGTACCTATCATACAAATTTAGTTGTTGCTGAAGGCTTGTAAAACATTACTCAAGATACAAATACCTCTGGCCCAAGTTTGTAATAGAAATGCATTTATCCCTTTGCTTAGTGGCATTAGCTTTCCCCCATTCATCTTCATTTCTGGGAGATTCTCCTTCTATTCCCCTGCATATCCCTTCTGCCAGCTCCCCATGCCCAGATCACATTACTCTTTCTGCCTTTTTTTTTTTTTTTAAGATTTTATTTATTTATTTGAGAGAGAGAGAGAGAGAGAGAAATACAGCAAGAGAGGGAACACAAGCAGGAGGAGTTTGAGAGGGACAAGTAGATTTCCTGCTGAGCAGGGAGCCTGAGGTGGGACTCGATCCCAGGACCCTGGGATCACGACCTGAGCCAAAGGCAGAGGCTGAAAGGCTGGCCCACCCAAGTGCCCTTCTTTCTGCCTTTTTGTCCCACTCTATTTTACTCCTATTAATATCAAAGGAAAGAGAACAGACTTCTAGGCCAAGCTCTTCTGCTCACTATGGTTTGGCCCTATAGGAATGGTTCTCAACCAGGGGGGATTTTGCCCCCCAGGTAGAAATTTGGCAATATCTGGAAACAGTTTTGATCGCCAGAATTCAGGAGGGGAGGGTCCTTATAGAGAGATAATGGTATCTAGTAGATAGAGGCTAGAGTTGCCACTGAACACCCTGAGATGCATAGGACGACCCCCACCAATAAAGAATTATTTGGTTCAAAAATGTACAAAGTGCTGAGGCTGAGAAACCCCGCCCTAGATTATTCAAACACTGCTAAGTCTCAGTTCTCTAACTGACCAAAAAGGTAATACTTACCTGCTCTTCCTAACACCCTCTTTTGTGTGGAGGACAGATTGATAATGTGCACATAAACATTTTGGAAAGTACTTTATAAATGTTGCTTTTCTTTTTAGCTCTTGACACTTTCTCAGATTACCCAAGGAGGCTTAAATGGAGCTTATAATCTTACTCGTTTACAATACAATCTTTGTACTCTGACTTTAGAGGGGATCTTTATTCTAAAGAGAACACAGAGTAGAGCTTTTTATTTGCCAAAGCCTACTGAGCCCGCATTTCCACCCGTTGTTGAAATAAAAAAAATTGGCAGAAGGAACATCTGACCCTTGCTGCAGGAAACAGCAACAAAAACAGGAGTTAGAGTTACTTTGTTCATTAATTCAATAATTACTTGATGTCACTATGTGTAAAACAGTAACAATAATATAATGAAAAATATTACTATTGATCCCTTACAACATCCCGGACAAGGAGCTAAATGCTTCACACACACTGCTTACAACAACCCCCGAGGTAGGTCCTATTATTATCCACATACGTAAAAGATAATTTTATCTTGGAAGCAAACTATGTGCCCAAGGGCAAATAACCAATAAGTGGTAAGGCTTGGACTGAAATCAAGCCCCATCTAACTCAAATGGCTGTGCTAGGAAACACTACGCCATACCGTGCTTGGCATCGAATGTGCCTCCTAGGAGTCTGGAGGGAAAGAATAAAAGTATGAATCAGACATGGATGCTGCCCTCATTAGCTAGCAGTGTCCTAGAGGAGATCAGAAGCAAACACAAAGGGAGACAGTACAAAGTATCAAAGTACCAATGACCTTCCAGGATGGGATTCTAAAATCTAGAGCTTGAGGCATATGGATTCAAAGAACTGAAATCAGAATTAGGGAGAAAATAAAGCGATGGAAAGGAGACGCCCAGGCAAGGTGGGTTCCTCAAGTAGACAGCGATGCTTCCTCACTTTTAGCGCTCATAGAATTTCTCTAAACTCTGAGAAGCCAGCCTATACTGATTACAGCACTCGGATGACACCTTCCCACTGGTGAGTGACCACCCAATCAAGGATGGCAAATGTGGCCACGTGTGATGCCACCCCCTCTGCTGAAATGCAGATCAAATGTCATCAACAAGCCACAGCCCTTTTTCCTATGTTGTTGGGAAAAGCCTCAGACTCCTTCCCAATGTTCTGCACCAGTCCTTAATGTAGGTGAATCGCATCTGAAAGAAACCTATATCATGTCCTAGGGTTTTTCTATCTGGATGCTATATCTCACTTAAAAACACATTTGTAGAGGCGCCTGGGTGGCTCAGTC
>CM053607.1:39141092-39158731 GCA_028646535.1 Procyon lotor | reverse complement strand
CAGAGGCTTAACCCACTGAGCCACACAGGGACCCCAGAACCTGGACTTGCAAATAAGTCCATTGCCTTTCCTGTTACATGTGCTCCCACTGTCATGGTCTATGTGGTGGGGAGCAAAGCTAGTCTTGCTACCCCGACCTCTGAAGCAAAGATCCAAATTCTCTCCTGTTTAATAAAGAATTAGAAACAAACCCATCTTTTTTTTAGTGCCCGAATAACTAATATCCACCTCCCCTCCGAGAGATTTCTCCTTTCTAGCTAAGCAACTCAGACGAATCTAATTCACGGAGAGGTTCTTATCAAAATGTCAGGATACTGATGATTTCAAATTCGCAGTTAGGGAGGCCTGCCTCCTGGAGCTTAGCCCACTATCATTTCGCCCATCTTTTATTTATTCCCATTCACTTAATCACAGTTTTTGCTATATTCAAATACTAAACACTTTCCTTTGGATGAACTTTAAAAGAAAAATAATGGATTCATCCTGAATAGTAGTGTATATGGAATCCCAGGTTTGATGTGCTATTTTTTTCCCTTTAATGCACATGTGAAAATATTATTTTAAATGCCATCCTTGTACCATGTAAGTCATCTTATGTATAATCAATAGTACGTGCATCGCATTTTGGGATACAACCTTCTCATTATTTCAGTTGGATTCTCTGATCTTCCCATTATACCCCAAAGGGGAGCTTTCATAAACTTCCAAAAGAAATCTTTTTAAAGTCTAAGTTAAATGAAAATAAAGATAATATTCTGGGGTCATCTTAATTCCTTTTTAGTATTATCTCCAACGAGGCACATTTGACAATCTTCTATGTTAATATCATGCCCAGAGCTATTTGGTTATTTTAAAGAAATGACAGATGGCACAGAGGTTGCTAAGGTAGAAATTAAAGTTTTTTTTGTATGTCTGGCAAATTTTATAGCATATGAAGGTTGTTTCATTGCTGTGATTAAACAATGCAACAGCGTCACATTTGTGTCTAAATTTTACATCATTTTCAAGAAAACAGAGAGTTGGTAACAGATGAAATGATTGATAGTTATCTAGCAACAAAGGGGAATCCTAATGTGACTGGTAGATATTTAAATCTGGACTAAAAGGAGAGGGTGGTTTAGGGAAAGATGAAGCGGAAATGGCTAATGTCACTCCTTTGGAGAAGGAAGGAACTATGTGTGTGTATATACACACACATAAATTTTATGTATGTAAAAATATGGAGAAATGTAAAGAAAATATATATAAATTTTTAAAAACAGAGGGACATATACATCTTTATTTTTTTATGTGTATGCATATTTTAACTTTTGGAACTGTGACAACTAAGTTCAAGGTTTAGAATCACCACTTGGACCCTTTACAAGGGGAAGTTTGAATGAGCACCGCAAATCGTTTCCAGCTACACTGTTTCTAGGTTTGCCCCAGAGAAGCCTAGTAGAGTCCTGGCAGCCAAAAGAAAACTCCATTTAGAGGGATTGCGGGTTTATGCTGAAGCATGCTTCCTAGAGGTTAAGTCTGGAAGGCTGAATCCACAATCTGGAAATGGCACCACTCTCAACTGGGAGTTTAAGGATGTCCACCAGGGTTTTGAATTAGGAGAGCTTATTTGTCAGCTTTAGGGACAGTAGGAAATGGAGCATTTTTGGAAAACCATAAATGAGTTAATGTAGTGTTCAGGACAAGCTGTGAATTGGCCTCTCAAAGGAGGTCTGTAGTAATAACCTGCTGTAAAAATTACCACCACCTTTTCGGCCGTTTTCACCATATGCTCCTGCTCTGAGAGCTGGCATTTTCTGGCAGTCACTGTAGCTTAAGGACCTATTATTCTGTGAGGTGGACTTGGGCTCTGCTGCCTCTGTGCTTTCCGGTGGGCAGTTGGCAGAAAGAGAGGGAAGCCTGCGGGAAGTTAAGTAAAGATGGCAAGATCTCTTTCAGAAGGTTCTCCTGTGCAGTGGCAAGGGGCCCAGAGCTAAAGAGAGGTGTTTATTTTTGTGAGGGATAGAAAGCAGAGTTCCCCTCAGCCTGCCCCCCCCCTCTCTCGCAGGAAGCTTTCCTGAGCTACTCCCACTCATGCCCCCCAACCCCGCTCCCACTCCTCTCTGCTGTGGTTACCCCACTGAGTCATCTTCTCCTTCTCATTTCTCACGGGGAACCCTAACCAAACGGTTCCATTTTAAATGGTCTACATTTTTGAAAGTCCTCTGTACCCCTTATTGCACTGAATTCAGCTGTGCTGGCCAGATAGCCTCATAATTGTCATCGCTGCCAGAGTCGTCACGGCAATAACACCGGTCAGAACAACTTAACGTTTATTGAAGGCATTTTAGGTGGCAGATGCCGTTTCAGCTTTCCGGCAATGGACTCCTTATTTAATCTTCAAACAGCCCTGAGAGTTCTCTTTCTTTCCTGCATTTGAGAAGCATTGAAGACGGGAAATGTTAAGTAAGTTGCCCACACTCAGAATACTTAAGCCCGTGTATTCAGTCTCTGTGGCCCTTTCTTTCTTTCCCACCACTGGGCTTTCTTTCTTTTTAATATTTTATTTAAATTCAATTCAGCTAATATATAGTGTATTATCAATTTCAGGGGTAGAATTTAGTGATTCATCAGCAGCATGTAACCCCCAGTGCTCATCACATCACGTGCCCTCCTTAATGCCCAGCACCCAATTACCCCATCCTCCTACCTACCTCCCCTCCAGTAACCTCAGTTTGTTCCCTGTAGTTAAGAGTGTCTTATGCTTTGCCTTCTTCTCGGATTTTATCTTACTTTTTTTTTTCCTTCTCTTTCTCCTATGTTCTTCTGTTTTGTTTCTTAAATTCCACATATGAGTGAAGTCATATGGTATTGTCTTTCTCTGACTGATCTATTTCACTTAGCTTAATACCCTCTAGTTCATCCATGTCTGGAAGGGGCAAGATTTCATTTTTTTTGATGGCTGAGTAATATTCCATTGTGAATATGTACCACATCTTCTTTATCCATTCATCAGTTGGTGAACATCTGGGCTCTTTCCACAGTGGAAGATGAGGAACAGTAGCTCACCTTCATAGGGAAGGTAACTGTTCGGGGCTCTGAGCCAAGTCTTTTTGAGGTTTAATCCCATTTAATACAATAATCTGGGGGTGGGTACAGAGCCCTTTCCAACCCCCTTTTCCATTTGTCGAAGCTTAGGTTTAAGGAAGTTATGAGTTGCTGAGTTTCATGCAACTAGTAAGTGGACCAGCTGGGGTGCTGTTCTCTTAGGCACTGGTAAGCCATTGTCTTTAGGACACACTTGATATTTACCTGGGTGGTTAAAAAATATATATATAATATTTAATATATATATATAATATATAAAATATATATTTTATATATATATATATATAAAATTTATTTGAATATCCTCCATGGAGAAGCTTACCCATTTCTCAAGAGAGATGAATTTTTCCTGGTTTGCTTTATCTAGGGTGGGGCTTCTCAATTATTTTCACATTGTTGCTCCACTAAGGAGCATATTCAGGTCTTTTTTCATAATCACCCCTCCCCCCATCCGTATACCTCTGCTTTATGCCCTCTGCTTTATGCGTGCAGAGAGTAAGAAATGTAAGCTACCACAAACCAATTTTCATTCTGTCGGCAGTGATATACAATCTAGTCCCTGATTACAACACATGGCTGAGTCTTTCCAGGCTCCCATTTTTTAAGCTATTTGGCACAAGCTCTTGAAAAAAACACACGGTAAAATTTTGAATCAACTAAAAGCTCGCTGTCCTGGATGCTCCACTTAATTAGCCAAGAATCCTTTAGGTTTATGCTCGGATTAAATACTTTGTGTATCAGATTGCTCTGAAAAAAAATAGAAGTGAATGAGATTTGCCTTCTGTGCCTTTCACTCAATCTTCTGAGGTCCAAAACTTAGAGAAGACCCATAGGACCCATCAGACAGAAGATCATTTGCTTTTATTTTTATCGAGGTCAAATTCACATAACCTTAAAACCAAGCAGAGTTTCAAAGTGAACAATTCAGTGGCATTTTCTGTGTATATCCAAAATGTTGCACAACTGCCATTTCTGTCGAATTCAAAGCATTCCTATCCTCTCAAAGAAAACCCTGTACCCATCAAGCAGTTATTTCTCATTCCCTCTCCCTTCCAGCCCCTGGCAACCCCCAGCCTGCATCAGTCTCTATGTATTTACCTCTTCCAAATGTGTCCTGCGCATGCAGGCATTTAGTATGTAGCCCTTTTTTTGGTCAGATGGTATTCCTTCTCATGGCTAATGCCGCATTTTGTTTATCCATTTCTTGGTTGATCACCCTATAGGTTGTTTCTTCATATCAGCTATTAGGAATCATGCTGCTATGAATAATTTGTTGATGAATTTTTGTGTAGGTGTGTTTTCAGTTCTCTTGGGTATAGAGTTGAATTGATAGATCCCGTGCAAACTCTGGGTTTAACATTTCAAGCAACTGCCGAACTCTTTCCACAGTAGCTATATTGTTTTGCATTTCCACTAGCAACCTAAGAGGTGTCCAATTTTTCCACATCCTCACCAACACTCATTTCTCTTCTTGTTTATTAGTGCCATCCTACTTGAAGTGATATCTCATTGTAGCTTTGGTTTGCATTTCCTTCATTACTGATGATATTGAACAGGATTCCATGCACTTGTTGGCCATTGGCTAGATTTTCTTTGGAGAAATGTCTTTTCAAATCCCTCCTCATTTAAAATTTAAGATTTTTATCTTTCTTTTGTTGTAAGTTTTGGATACTAAATCCTTATCAGATAAATGATTTCCAGATATTTTCTCCCATTCTCTAAGTTTGTCTCTTCACTTTCTTCATGGTATCCTTTGAAAAACAATAGTTTTCAATTTTGACGAAGTACAATTTATTGATCTTTTTCTTTTGTTGCTTGAGCTTTTGGTATCATATCTAAGACACTGGCATTTTTAAAATGGGCTGCTTTTCACTCTTCTGTCCTCAACCTGAAAAATGGAAACTTTTGGTCTTTTATGACTGCAGGCTCTATAGTAAGGTGGGTCAACACTAGTTTTGGTGGGAGGGGTCTTGTAGCAATGAACTTCAAGGTAACACAGAATAGCCCCTCTTCTGAACAGAATAAAGCTCCCTTGAGCATGAAGAAGATGAATCTCTGACGAGTGTAGCACATGGTCATGGGTGTAGCTTGGAGGCATACTGATCTTAATTTGAATCTAGCACTTACCCGACAATTCTGCATTCTTGGGCAACTTAATGAACCTCCTGGTTTTCTTGTTCTGCAAAAGGAGGTTAATACTCTCCTTCATGAGGACATTTTGTAAATAGCTTAATACAGCATGTGGTATACATAGTGCGTGCTTGATAAATGTTATTGTTAGCTATTATATGAATAGGTATTACTTTATTCTTTGCTAATCATTATGTGTGATACAAAGCCAGAATGAATGATCATTCCCACATTCAGTGGATCTGCATGATCTGTGCAACCATTCTCCTCTTTCACTGTGACTAATTGAAAGATGATTGCACAGATAAACCTCCTGCATTTGCAATCAAAATTTGCCATTGCCATGTAGCTCCGTGTCTTTCCTCATGGATTTTTAAAATAAGAAACCTGTTGGTCCCCTGTGTAAGTACTGGGAAAGTTCACCTAGAAACGTGCATGGAATCCAGCCAAGGCTGTTCTCTGACCTCAGCTCCCTGCAATGTGTTAGTAGGCTGTCATCACCCTTGGGGTTAATTTTATGCACTCCCCTGAGTGCTGCAAATGGGCGAGTTGCTCACAGTCACCCACGTTAGAGATGGCTGATTTGGATGGGAGGTATGCCTTGTGACTCTGAGCACTGTCATAAGAGCACCTTCCTAACTGTGAAATGAACTTCTTATCCAAGCGGGGAGGTAGCGGGTTGCCATTGGAGAATAGAAAGCTGCTAAATGTGATCGTCGGCTTTGGCCCTGAATCATGGTGCCCTTTCTGGGTTGGCAGAAGCATCAAGCTGCATCCAGAGGAAGAAATAATGGATTGAGCTCAAGGTGTGGCGCCAGGGTTGTTTCTTGGCGAGGGGCAGGGGCGGGGGGATGGAGGGGGAGCGGCAGATAGGCGTATTCTTTTTCTTTATTTTCGGAGCTAATGCAATACATTCGGGACAATCGTGTATGTTCTGCACTTGTGACTGAGTGAAGAAAGGCTGTCCCAATACTCTTAACCTGCGGAGTCTGGCAAATAGAGTAGAAAGCGTTCCAGTAGAATCGGTCTAGCCTGTTTTAAACCTCATCTCTACCACCCCTCACCTCTAGACATTTTCACAAGTCCCCACATCTCTGGAAGTAGTTTTCTTAACTGTGCAACGAGAAGATTGGAGTCAAAAAATGGCTTTTGTGGTTAAATTATTTCATTTTCAAGGGCAATTCAAATGCACCACAGGATAAAATTCGAAGGTACAGGAGTATATTTCAGTCCACAGTGTGCATGCAGTCTCAAGGCCCGTCCATACCTGTCTCTTTCCATTCTCTCTTGTGAGCATTTTCCTGAGTTTTCAAGTCAGCTTTGTAACAAGCCTTTATGTTCTTGCCTTATAAGCCCCCTTTCCCTAGCTGTCCATCCAGGTAAAAGCCCTTGGTCTTCTGTTACAAATGCCCTGAATTTTATTCATTTTTTAAGTTAACAGAGAGTTTGAGCACTTACCTTGGCTCAGGTACCTAACAAGGTGTTGTGAATATGATAGAGAAAACAGATAGCATCCCTGCCATCATGCGACTTATGTTGTAGAAGCGAAGTCACATAGCATGGGGCAATATCCAAAGGAAATGGACATCTTTGATGGAGTAAAAGAGTGGACCCACTTTGTGGAGGATGTATATGACGATACATACAGCCTTCTTTCCATCTTCTTGGAGACTATTTGCTCATAACATATGCTCAGATTTAAGATTAATATTGCAAAGGATAGTAATACTTTCCTAGGCCATCGGTAGAAGGCATCATTAAATTCCTATCGGAAACAGGTTTGCAGCATGAGTCAGCCATAGCAGTGCCTGGTTGTGCAGTGGTCCCACCTGGGGAGTCATTAGACCAAACCTCTGTCACCCCTGCTTGGGACCATGAGTGGTAGAGATAGCAGGTTAGGCTGATTAGAGGCTGAACTTGTGGTCGTCTCTTGCCGTTCCATTTGTAGGCTCACATTTTCCTTTGCTCTGCATCCCTGCTGATTGTGTATAAAAAACACCCTTGTGACATCCAAAGACTCTAGGACCAGGAGGGGGGAACCCTTGGGAACCCTCTGACTAACTTGCTGTGTGTCATTGAGAGAATCACTAAACTTCGCTGGGATTCAGCTCCTCAGATATGAAAAGGAGAGGATTATTGGACATGCAGTGGCTTCTAGGTTTCGTCCCCTGAGCCATCAGTAGTGTGAAACACCAGATCGGGGCCCTGCAAAAAAGACTGCCACAGAGGATTAGGTCCACTGTGGGCAAGGGAGAGGCGAAGTCTGTACTCTTGGCTTGCACTCGCTGACCCTAAATTCGATCATCTTTCTAGTCCTCAACTAGCTACAAGCGTCTTTTCCCATTATCAATGAGAATCTCAGTGCATGGAGATTTTCTGCACATTGAAGATTAGCCTAAGCAAACTAGATACTTGCTGGTTCCTGGAAACCCACCAGGTTTTTCAAAACTTTTTCTTTGGGTTCGTGTGTGTTTGTTGGCTTTGCTTTCCATCTGTCAACTAATCATTATTAAAGGAGAGACTGTAACTGTCAGGCTTTTGTAAAGCCCCTCAACAGCCTGAGAACCCCGTTCAGAGAATCGCTTCTCTCTTTTGGGATAGACAGGCTGCGTCGGCTGCGATACTTCACTTCGAAGCTGCCTCGGCTTCCAGATGTGTTCTGACACCGGAGACAGTCTGCGCTTTCCAAGCTGGGCCTCCAACGATGTCAGCTGAAGCGACACAGCCGGCTCCGTGCACTGAGCGGCTTGTCCTCTTCTGAGAGATGATTTTAGTTGGAAGAGTTGACGGTGCCGAGGATGGGAATCTTTCTGCGCCTCCCCCACCTCCTCCTCCAGACCTCCCTGCCACCCAAACAAATGCCTCTATTAGAGGAGGGAAATGGTCTTCCTCTCCAGCTCCCATAAATCCCTTGTCCTTTCTGTAGCGATTGTGGTTAATTTCATTATCGTATATAATGGATGAAGAACATTCAGCACAAAAATGTATCTATCCACTGTAATTACATCAACATTTTTAAGCTTAAAAAAAGTGTTACAGAAAGAACTCATTTCGCATGTATAACCAAGAATGCTCCATGTGTTTTTACAAGAGGATAATAAAGACATAAATGGGATAGATGGGGCTAAGTAGTTTTACAGATGGTAGTTGCATATTAAAGATTAAATTGCTGTCTATAAATAAAACCACTTTTACAGTAACTAGGTTACTGCTTTATCTTAATTTAGGTGTAATTGAGAGCATTAGCGTTCTTCATAATAGCCCAATGAATGTTCCTGCAGACTGTAAACAGGACTCCACGGAATGCTAACTGATGAATTTGCTTTGCCACAGAGAGGCCCTAACTTAAAAGGTTACTTTAGAAACTCTCCTGGTTTCCAGGCTTTTCTTTGACTTCTGTGAGCCAGAAGATTTTAGAAATATCTTGTGGGGCTGCCTATGCAGGAGGCAAATATCTCACTTTGGGGGGTGGGTGTGTGTGTGTGTGTGTGTGTGTGTGTGTGTGTGCGCACACTAGGACTGATGGTGTGTTTTGATCTCTCCTATTGGTTGCTTCTTTTGTATTTTATCACAATTACTACATCTGGCCCAAACTAGAGCTCGTTAGATCGTGACCTTCCATCTTCCTGGTAAAATGAGGACCAGAGAGTCATTGTGGCTACGAAATAGAAATTTACTTTGCAGTGTATTTATTTGATTTGAGGATGACAAGAAAATGTGAAATACAGAGTATCATGTCTCGCAGAGAACGGAGAGAGAGACCTTTATTGTATTGTCAATGCCCTCAGTCTGGTGTCCACGAGGGAGAATGAGACAACACAGGAGCATGATTCTGAGTGTGGTCAAAGAAGCTAGCCTGCTGGGTTTAAGTCCTCCCTCTACAGTCTGCTGCCTCTGTGACCTTGGACAAGTCCCTTAATCTCTCTCTCTATTGGTTTCCTTCTCTGCAGACTAGTGTCATAATAGCATCAGTCACATAGGATTGCCATAAGGATTAAATGAACTTATTCATGTAAAAGGGTGGGAGCGATCCTGACAATTGTAGCAGCCCTAACACAATGCCGCACACACGCATGCACACACAAACGCCTTACGCCTTTACCATCCTGTGCACTTGAGATAGTCTCATTCGTTAACTCCTTAACTGATTGTTTGGGGGGTGCATACTGTGTACTGGGTAGTATGCTAGCTGCTAGACATGAAAAAATGAAATCACTCCAGTCTCTAGGAACTCTCAGACACACGCAGATTCTAAAAAAGCAAGAGCCTTTTCATTCCCATCCAGCATCCTCAGTGCCTGGCATATGGTTGGTGCTAAGAGATTTGCTGAGAGGATACACTGAACCAGCTCATCCAAGGTCCTGAGCTCCACGCCAGCGCCATGGGAAACATGGAGGTAAAAGATGATACTCCAAAGCAAGTGGTCTTAGTTTTGTCAAAAGAAGGAGGAACAGGTGCTGGGCAGCAAAAATAAATGTCCTTTATAGAGGCAAGAAAAGTTAGGCATGTTTGGGAAAAAGTGTCCTAAGACAAAGTGTGTCACAAAGGCATTTGCCTTGGGGTAGGGAGGGGATAGGGGAAACTCACTGTAAGCGTGAAGATTCTGATGGACCTTAAGGGTAGGGAGAGATCTGATGGCTGAAGACAGCCAAGACGTGCAACTGCTGCAGGGTGAAAAAGGAGGAAAAGCCCAGGCTAAAAGCCAACTTCAGGATTTTAGAGGAAAACAAGCCTTACTCAAAAGCCCCTTTTTATTTTCTAGTTTTGCAATGTGTTTTGTGATCTTCCCCAACAGGTTTAAATTCCTAATTAAATTTATGGTAAGCACCCACTCAGAAACACAGTCCATAGTGAGAGGGATAGATGCGAGAGTTCTACCTCCTTATCCTGGTTGAAAGAGCTGGATGGAGGAAAAGGCTGGCTAAGTAGGAATACTGTGCAAATTAGCCCTTGGTAAAATTCCTGGGATGGAATGATTTTATGAGGGTGAGATAATGTGGGAAAGAACATGAATCCCAGGATCCTCACATGAGAGCCCAGCTCTAGAGTTAGGAATTGGAGAGTTGACCGATCTGGAAGGCCTCCCCTCCAACCCGTTCATTTTACAGATGAAACCGAAGCCCGGGTAAATGAAACCTGTATCTTAAGATTATGCATCAAATAGTGGCTGACCTAGGGCTTTAGCCCCTAGGTCTCCACAAGCAGTGGCGGAGACACATATACTGTTCCCAGAATAGTATCCAGAACACATAACGGGTATTACACAAATACAGATAGGAGTCCAGAGATGGAATCAAGTAACTATTTTAACTGTCTGCAAAGAATTTTACAGTGTTTTATCATGGGAGTCCCATGCAGTTACACAGATAAACTTTTCAATGAAGTTAATTTACTTCTACCCACCATCAAAGCCTTCTTTAGAGCATAAGATGGGGAGCTATGATTTCGGGCATATCATCCTCGTAGAGATAGAAAATTGTCGGCATCTGACCATTTTGGACATACTGAAATGGAAATTTCTGTAACATTGACTCTAATGCAATGTAACACACAAATGAGTACTTATTTGGTATTCTAAGGACACAGCGGTGTGACCAGGAATAATTCATACTTCCTCAACCCCCTAACCGAATTTTCTGGTGCCACTTTTCTATTGTCCCAATCGAAATTCATCTTTCTCTTGTAATGTTGTCATGCCTTGTTGAAATAAATACCCTAATGGATAACCTAGATGTTATTTGTTTAAAAGTCATAACATTAAAAAATTTTGAAAGTAACAATCACTACCTTTTATTGAGTGCTTACCGTAAGTCGTGTATCACGGTAAGTGCTTTAGCTACATGATTGTATTTAATTTTCATTACTGCTTTCTGAGGTGTAGATATATTTTTAAGACTTTATTTCTGAGGGGCACCTGGGTGGCTCAGTGGGTTAAAGCCTCTGCCTTCATGATCTCAGGGTCCTGGGATCAAACCCCACATCGGGCTCTCTGCTCAGCGGGGAGCCTGCTCCCTCTTCTCTCCCTGTCTGCCTCTCTGCCTACTTATGATCTCTCTCTCTCTCTGTGTCAAATAAATAAAATCTTTAAAAAAAAAAAAAGACTTTATTTTTTAGGAGCACTTAAGGTTCACAACAAAACTGAAGGAAAAGTATAGAAATTTCCATATACCTGTGCCCCTACACTTGTCTAGCTCCCCACAACCAACATCCTCCACCAGGGGCTGCATTTGCTGCAACTAATGAACCTACATTCACACATCATAGTTCCCCAGAGCCCATGGTTTTTGATATGGGTTCATTCTTGGTGTTGTACATTCCATGAGTTTGGGCAAATGTGTAATGATGCGTATAAGATGTCACTGCCCTAAAACCCCCCTGTGGTCTTCCTCTTAATCCCTCAACTCTTCCCCCACCCCAAACCCTTGGCAACCACTGATCTTTTTATTCTTTCCACATTTGTGCCCTTTTTGAGTTGGAATAATACAGTATGTAGCCTTTTCAGAGGCACTTTCATTTAGTAAGATGCATGTAAGTTTCCTCCATGTCTTTTCATGGTTGGATACCTTATTTCTTTTTAGCACTGAATAAGATCCCATTGTCTGAGTGTGCCACGGTTTCTTTATCCATCCATCTACTGAAGGACATCTTGGTTGCTTCCAAGATTTGGCAGTTGTGAGTAAAGCTGCTGTAAGCATCCTTGTGCCTCTGTGTGTGTGTGTGTGTGTGTGTGTGTGTGTGTGTGTGTGTGTACACATAGGTTTCGAACTCCAGTGAGTGAATACCATGAAGCATCATTGCTGGATCATATACAATAAGAGTATGTTTAGTTTTTTAAGAACCCACCAGAAGGTCTTCCTTCTACAGATGGAATGGCTGTATAAAATGGCTCAGCCATTTCATATTCCTACCAGCAATGAATGAGAATTTCTGTTGCTCTAAATCCTTGCTATTAACTGAGGCTGTCAGTGTTCTGGATTTTGGCCATTGTAATAGGTATGTAGTGGTATCTTGTTGTTTTAATTTTCATTTCCCTGATGACATATGATGTGAAGCATCTTTTCATAGGCTTATTTGCCATCTGTATATCTTATTTGGTGTCTGTTAAGATCCTTGGCTCATTTTTTAATCAAGTTATTTATTTTCTTAGACATTGCTTTTAATCTCCATTTTACAGGAGAGGAAAATATGAGGGTCAATGAGCTGAAGTGTTTGCTCAAGGTCTAATTAGTTTTCAAATCTAGGAGACAAAATTCAGACCCAGGTCTGTCTGAATATAGGTCTTTAGTTTTGGTGTCCACGCTATTCTGACTTTGAAAAAAACCCATTCTATAGCACCCTGAGCACTACTCACCTTTTCTCTGTTTGAAGTTCCCCAGTGACTAGAACTTGGAACTTCCTGAGGCACAACTGTCATTGAATGGTTCCAACTGTTCAAAAGTTTGTCCTAATTTCACATCCCCAAAGCGCTCCTGTTCACTTTCCAGCTCTGTGTGTTGACTAAGCCTTGTGCTGTTTTTGTTGCATAAAGCTCAATTTCAATTTGACCAGCTACCTGGGTCCACACAAAGTAAAATGAGATCACATTAATTAGAACACTCTGTTGAGGATGAGTTATATTGATTTCTCAATCAGAGCATGGTGATAGAAAGCAGTTATCTAATTTATTAATATGGCCTATGGTACAACACTAAGCAGCAAGCTCTCCATGAAACACCCCTGGCAATGCTATCTTTTCAGAGTATAGCAGCAGGAACTGGAAAGATAGGCTTAAAATAACCTCACATTGCCTGGACATTCTCAGGACATTTCAGAATATATGCAAACCTAAATTTTCCCATTCTAAGGATGGGCAACTCTCATGGCAATGTAAATGGGGGAGAACAGGAATACTTCAGACGTGCAAGAAGGCTTCAGGTCCTTCCTTTGCTTTTCTGTAAAGGCCTTATTAAAGCACTCAGAATGTCTACATGGTTGAGCCAATAGTTGCCAATAGTGTGTCCAAAAGACCAGATCAGTAGGATTGAGTAGGTTTAAATCTAAAAAGGGGGGTATGATCAGATAAGTTGATTAAATAAAACTGGTTTCTTTACTTCTTAATTTCTAATTTATCTTTGTCAGATTATTTGGGTCATATTTGTTTCAAACTAGACCGTGAGTTTGGTAAGGGCAGAACTGAATCTGAATTTCCTCAACAATGAATCTTCGGTAACTAGTAGAGCACCTGGCACGTTCAATATGTGTTTGAAAATTGGATGAATTAATTAACTAATTAATTAAGGAATGCAGAAAAGGGAGTTAGGCAAGGAAGCATAAGGAGGAGGTTTAATAATCCACCAGGAGGAAAGAAATAGGACCATGAAGAGAATAAAAAAGAAACTTGACAAACTTTGTACTAACTCCAAAGCTAGGCCTACTCCAGATTCTATGTGTACAAGGCTGGAGTTATTTAGATTCGTTAAGATGGATGGTTATATTTATTTTTAGGTTCTAAAAGCCTGAAATGGTATGTTCTCCAGATGGGAGGGAGGATGAGAGCATCTGGAAGCCAACTTATTGTAAGCTCGATCTTTTCACTACCTTCCACACCCCGGCAGCTGGTCAGAACAGCCTTCTAAACACTTGCTACCATATTTCAATACTGTTCTGTCTTATTCCTCTCAGAAAATTTAGGTGGCCTGCAACTTTGATTGCCCTTTTTTTTTTTTTTTTTCCTGGAGATTGGATTTGCCTCCTTTGCTGGCAGCTTGGTTGTTTTGACTGCCCAAAACAGTCCATTTTTCATTTCCACACCATCAATGGGAATCCAGGTGCAGAGCAAGGAAATGTGGACAGGTGTTTAAAACCTGGTGGGACTCTAACATGGTGTGCTGCGCACACTTGGTGGGAAGGCTTTATGAGAATAAAGCAGCTAAAGGCAGGGTATTCAATTCATAAAGTTATATAGTTAGTTCTTAATCCTGTGTTAAAAAGTCATCCAACACTTACTGTCCATTTTCCCTGCAAATGCAAATAAGTCATATATCAAAGACCGTATACAGCAAGCTGAGACATTCACCAAAAGATCACTTGGATTAACTGTGACTTCTCTTTGGAAAGAATTATTGTGTTCCAGATTAAGAGATTAGAAAAAAAAAACCAAAAGGGATTAGAAAAAAACAGCTTTTTTGTTATTTTCTGTTATTACTGAGTGGCTAGGATAATCTCCTTGCTCATAAAGCACTAGCATTTGTTTTCAAGTCATATAGGTTAGGTAGTCTGTGGAATTTCATGTTTTAAATGAAAACTAATTAAGAGGAGTGGAGCTGGAACTTAATGGTAGAAGCAAATTCGATCTCCCTTTATATTTAGAATTTGGAGGAAACTTTCTTTTTATATTAAGGTAACGCAGGCACACTGTAGAAATTTTTGAAGACAAATGAGCAAAACATAAATAAAAATTTACTCAGAATTTCATCATTCCTGAAATTAACCTCTTTTTTCCCCCATCTTTCCAGAGATAGGCAGACAGGTTGGTGTAATCTACTTTTTCTCTTTTCCCTTCCTTTCTTTTTTCTTTTTAAGTAAGGTCATACTATTTTCCAATAACATTTTTCAGCTAAAAATTGATGGGCCTGATGAGTAGATCAGTTTAATGCCATACATGTTTTGAGTCTAGGCTTAGTGAGGCATTTGACAAAATCTCTTATTACATACTTATGGATAACATGGAGAAATATGGTCTGATAGCAGAATAATTAGGTGACTTCACAGTTGGCTGAACAGTTGAACCCTAAGGGCCTTGATTAATGCATGGATGTCAACCAACAGGGAGGTCCCAGTGATGTTTGTACAAGTATGTTTAACAGATAATATGCTCAGTCACTACCCAGAAATACACCTCCTTAAGGGACTTTTGAGAAGTGTTGCATCTGTCCACTCTGAATCCCAAAATCTTAACAGCAGTTTTCAATGGAAGTCCATGAGCCTATGATGGAGCAATCTTGTAAGAATGGAGTCATCAAAGTGGAGCTGGTGGGCTTGGAGTTGCTGTGGACATAGTCATCGGCACAACTGCTGTGGACTTGGCTGTGACTTGGTACAAAATCTGGAGGTGCTTTGAGAACAAAGGATTCTAGCAATAACACAAAGGACTGAAAAGTTAGTTGAATCAGTACTAAGTGTAGTACCAAGTTGAATAGTTAACCTGACTGTGAACTAGAACATCAAACTACAACATGGTATGTGGTGATTATTTACACTCAATTTTGTCTGCACAGAGAAATCATTGACATACCCAAATAAGTATGGCTAACAAGAATGTCTGAACCTTGTTCCTTCGTGGATAATGAAACACTTGACCTTTATTGAGTTTTTAATCTGTACCGGGCACTGCTGAAGACTTTAATGACTTACCTCATTTATTCTTCCAAAAACCTTGTAGGACAGGTATTCTGGATTTATAGATGAGAGAAGTAGGGCAGAGAGAGGCTGCTTCTCTTGCTAGAGGTCAACACAGCTAGTACAGGGTATGGTATGGATTTGAATCCATGTGTAGGTCACCACATATAGGCACAGTACCTTCCTTCTACTGCCTCACGCTGCCTTACCCACTCTTCTTCACCGGTGTTCCCTCTGCTGGAGGTTAGTCCCATGCTCATCTCGGTTCCAAGGTCTGCTTCTTGGCTTCACAATTTTTCATTTTCATCACAGAAAGCTCATGGTCCCTGCAGTCCTTCAGAAGCCAGGATCGAAGTACAGCCTCTCATTAAGTTTTTCTGGCATTTCCTTCTCACATGATGCTTGCTGTTGGCATAACACAAGCTACAAGAATCTGCATTTCTCTCTGCCCACACTATCAGCTTGCTTTCTACCTGTTTTTCAGATGGTGATACATAATTAACAGTCATTTTAAGCTACTAGCTTTTTGATAGGAAGAAACAAAGTACCCTCTTATACATGGTACACAGCTCCCTAATTCTTCAGGAACCAAATGTTCTGTGATAGTTTGTAAGTGACCCTAACAACAGCCTCTCCTTTCTATAGCCACCATGGTTTTCAGAAAACACAGCAGATCAACAGAAACCAACAGAGCCCTAAGCTCTTCATCTTCAACATTTATCTTGAATCATAGAAGAGTTAGAAATTATTTTAATTAATATGAGAGATGCAAAGCCAAGATACTGCCCTGAAGGACACAACCAATAATTCATATGAACAATGACTTGTTGAAATGAGAGTTCATATGAACAAGGTGAAAGGTAATTTAGGGAAATGTAAAATCTTGTATTTATGCTGTCTCCAAAATAGTCATACAAGAATGGGATAAAGGAGACACTAATTAGCAGTACTTTATGGGGAAAAAGTTAGATAGGCTGATTTAACCATAAATTATTATGAAGCAACTCAGTCCTGAATTACAGTAAGTAGGATAATTTTACTTAATGAATGTGAACATACCTCCTTTTAGTTATACGGTTAAATAGTAGTTAGAGTTTTTACTTCATTTTGAAGATTGCATACTGAAAGTATCCTTGCTGAGTTGAAGTTGTGTCCTGGAGAAGGCAAACAGAGTAGCACTGTGGTATATGAAGGGAGGCTCAAGAAACTAAACCTTGTATCCCAAAGAGAATAAATAAAAATCAGAGGAGAAATAAGATAGCCTACCATGGGAACCAGTGTCACATAGAAGAAGAAACAGAATCATCTGTAGAAGCTTCTAGTATAGGGCAAATGGATAGATTTGCCCATCATGGGAACCACATCGTAGCATCCAATTATAGAACTAGCTGTTTTTCAAAGTCTCAAGTACCCCGCCATCAAAAGTATTCAGTTAGAGACCAGAAAATTGTGTATCATGAATGCTCTAAAAGGAAGCGTTACACTTGAATGTGAATGTTCAGAGTAGCTCCATTCAGTTTCTGAAAACTGGAGGCCATTGAGATATCCATGATTTAGGTGGGTGGATAAGCCAATATTCTAACCAGGGTTGATTTTGCTCTCTGGGGAGACATTTGGCCATTGGAGACATTTTTGTTTATCCCAGTGGGGAAAGGGAATGCTATTGGCATCCATTGGCTTGAGACTGGGGAGACTGCTAACTATCCTGTGACACAGAGGACAAGAATTATCTGGCCCACGTGGCAGTAGGGCCAAGGGTGAAAATCCTGGGATAAACAAAAGATGGTTCATCTGTACAGTGGAATTGCTCAGCAATAAAAAGTAACAAAGTGTTAATATATGCAACAACATGAGGGAATCCTCAAATCATCCACTGTGCAAAAGCCGCCAGACGCAAAAGAATAAAGACAGATTGCATGATTGCATTTGCTCAAAATGCTAGAAAATGAAAACTAATATATAGTGACAGCACATCAGTGGTTGCCTGGGGATGAGGGTGGTGGGAAGGAATAGATGGCATAGGGTCATGAAGACTCTCTTAGGAT
>CM053607.1:39102534-39140592 GCA_028646535.1 Procyon lotor | reverse complement strand
TTGGTGGGATTGCAAGCTGGTACAGCCACTTTGGAAAACAGTGTGGAGATTCCTCAAGAAGTTGAAAATAGAGCTACCTTATGACCCAGCCATCGCACTACTGGGTATTTACCCCAAAGAAGCAGATGCATTACAAAGAAGGGCCACATGTACCCCAATGTTCATAGCAGCAATGGCCACAATTGCCAAACTCAGTTTCCTCATTTTAAAAAGAGATACTATCATCTGCTTTCCTGCTCACGTACAAACAAACAAGGAAAACAAACAGGCAGCAAAGAGTTAACACGGCAGGCTTGACTGCGACCATTTAGAAGGCCTGCTGATATGGTTGGCTCTTGGCTGATGTCTGAGAACTTGTCCTTCGGGAGGGTTCCCACCATTCCCAGGACTGATAAGAATATGTCACTATTTCTTTTTTTTCCCTCCCAAATAAGTTTATTTTTTCAGTGTTACAAGATTAATTGTTCATGTACCACACCCAGTGCTCCATGCAATACGTGCCTGCCTCAATACCCACCACCAGGCTCACCCTACCTCCCACCCCCACCCCCTCCCCTATTTCTAAACTAAACTCTGTGTACAGGCAATAGGGTTTTGGCTGAACATCAGCTTTCCTTCTGGAATTTTGTTATATCTATCCTCCCCCCAGCAGCCCCCAGGCGGCCTATGTGAGCAGCCCCTCATAAGCGCCCTGCTCACTGAGTCTCTAGTGAGTTTCCGTGTCTGGGAACATACTTAGACAGGTATGGTCAGAGCTGGTGGCTGGGAGAGGTGCGTGCATCTGGCGGGGCTTCCCTGAGGGAGAACTCTGGATGCTGGGTGTGATTTCTTCTGGACCTGGCCCCGTGCATCTTTTCCTTTGCTGATTTCATGGGCTCAGGAGGCTTTTGCTGAAATATAACATAGTTGTATGTCCGACTGTATGCTGAGTCCTCCTAGGGGATTCCCAAACTGGAGGGAGGTCTTGGAGACCCCCAATACATTAAACATCTAGCCTATTAGGGACCATATAAAAACGCACAACACATAGATGTGTGTGGCACAGCCATCCTGATACCTTGAGGTTCTTACTCTGATTGAAACCACAGGCAGTAGCGGTGTCCATGTGGCCAGATTGAAAATTTGAAACGCTCTCCTATTCCAGCTTCTATCTGACAGTAATGTGTGAACAACAGGTATCCAAATAAATTTTCACATTTCATAAAGGTTTTTAAATGACGATACACATGATCACTTTATTTGGGGAGAGCTAGAGGCCCCTGGCTTCTCATTACTGGGAGAACGCAGAGGCTAAATGTGTTGATGGACATCACTGACCATTGAGTAAGTGTAAAGGAGGACAGGAACACGCAGCAAGCAGGCTGAGCGAAGAGGAGGAGAAAACTGAATACAGCACCATATCACTAACACAAATTAAAGATAACTGTGTACAAAACTACACCTGTTTTATAAAAACACGGAAACACAAAGACATCCGAACACTATACTGGAATGATTTTCTAGGGTGGGTGAAGAGGGTTAGAAGCAGGGTGTGGGAGTGAAGGGTGGTAAATACAATACACACAAAATAAGAGGAAAACCCTGCTCAGATCCACAGTGAAAATGTGCCATTTACAGAATATGATTCACTCCACTTTCTGCACCTGGGATCCCAGAGAAACCCATTTCACACTCCACGATGATAACGATGATGCTGACAATGGTCTTATGAGCTAACAGGATGGGCATCACATAGAAAGTACACATGTCTCTGTATTACCTTATGTAATCTTCACCATGAATTCTACCAGGTATGTTCTGTTGAGAGGCCCTCCCTTACACATGAGGAAGCCAAGGCACCTAACAGGAAAGGAACTTGCCAAGATGACACAGCTCAGAGGCGTTCGGTGTCAAAAGGTGAACCCAGCCTGGCGTACAACCATCAAGTTAATTCAAGGATGCTGAGGTTCAGTCTGTGCCTACGTGACCACTGGTTTGGGTGCTATTCCTGAGATGCTACCCTCCCTCTTTTTCTCTCCCTTTGGTTGTTGTTGTTGTTGTTTCAATATATACAAAGGGCCAGACACTATTCCAGAAAGAAAGAGAAAATCCTCACAATCCAAATTGTGACATTCCAGAAAGAAAGGATGTCAGACACTATGTATACTTTCACCTCCAAAGTGCCTGGGACTCCAGGAGCGGGACCCCTGCCAGTTTAACAGTGCTCATTCTAAATGCTTCTAAAGACCCTTGTGAAAGGGAGCCTCATGCACTTTCCCTAAGACCAGTCTTGCATCACGAGTTTGATGTCTGTGTAAATCAATCACTTTGTGAGTAAACACCGCAGGCCTCTTAGTATTCCCAGCGTTCGGATTGCTTGGTCTCACCTTGCCCACCATTTCCGGTCAACCCAGCAACCTCCAGAAGGGCGTGTCTGTCTCACTTTACATCAGTGGTTCTGGACCAGCACAAGGGGAAAATTTGCTCCGCAGGGATATCTGGTAATGTCCGGACATATTTCTAGTCATCACAATTGGGGAGAAGGCTGTGTGTCTAGGGAGTTGGAGATTAGGGACACTGCTTCCCATGTTATAATATAATGCACAGGACAGTCCCTACAACCAAGACTCACCCAGCCCAAACTATCAGGAATGCTGCTGAGATAATCTGCTTCACTGTAAGGAAACTGGCGAAATCCTATCCTATGGTATTTGTGAACTTGGAGATTTGGGGACAGATCAAGTTACCTTGCTGGTGCACACCAAGGGTCTAAGGTGCGTCTGCATTTTCAGGGATTCCCTCTCTATTCCCAGTGTGGATTTCTTTAAAAGGCTGCTGTCATGCTGTCCCAGTGTGGATTTCTTTAAAAGGCTGCTGTCATGCTGTTGCCATCGATTATATTTGAATGGAAGGTGAGAAAAGCAAAAGAGGATCCCTTTGCCAACTGCCTATTGGAAAACAGGCTGCATTCTGATGTCAGAGATGCAGAACCAAAGAGAGAAGAAAGTGACTTTGTTATTGTTGATAACAAATCAACAATTTGTTGATAACACACTGACCGAAACGGAAGGGTCAAATTCCACATTTGGGGAGCAAACTTTGATACTGTTTTGGACCTCGTGTTTCTGCCTTACACAGCTTGATTTTTTATTTTTACTTAGGTTCCTACTCACTGCAAACAGTTCCCCCAAGTGAGCAGTTCTAAGTCCTCAAAAAGCAATTGGAATGGGGAAAAAAGGCCCAGTGATAAGATCAAGATATGAACTATCAACTCTGGCTTCTGGATGATAAGTTTAACTTTCCAACCTTCATTGGGAAACCACATTAGCAAAGTGCTGATAAAACACTTTGAGCTGGTGGGGGGAGGGGGAGGGAGGAAGGTGTGTGTTTCACTGGCTGAGCATTACACGAGGCTGTACTAAGCTCTGTCATTTGCAGAGGGCACGCGCTGTCATTGCACATTTATCCCAAGCGTGAGGCCAGGTGAAGCCTCGCTCATTGGGTATTAGGGTTTATCCTTAAACCTCATCAGAAAACTTTCCAAAGGTAATACAGGGTACGTGCAGGAATTCCCCAGGCTTTTGTAAGTAGCATCCATGATTTCATAGTGGGCCTCTTCAGGCCACAGCGGAGGACTTCAAGTGCTACCAAAGACTCTCATTTCCTTAAGGGCCATTTTAGCAATTCAAACTCTATGGCTATTGAGATGTGACCTGTCTGCTGATGCAGTCACCCACTCTCCTCTCGAGTTACGTCCTTCATACTGTATTTCCAACGCTCCACTTCAGAGGCGACTGTATGCGCAGGAAGATAATAGTATGGGTCTAAAATCACACGTGAGACCGAATGTGTTTTGTCGCAGGGACGGTCCTACTGATCTCTGCTCGTAAAATTCACTGGCGATTGTGAAGAAAGCCATCAGCAGTTTTGGAATAAAACAAAGATAACTCTGTCATCTAAGTGCCAAACACCAAAATAAACAGGGAGTGGGGACAATGTTACATTCACACAAGTACCAGAGTTGCTTTCAACAAGATCAGTATCTGAGAGATGATGCTCGATGATGTGGACTGAAGGACAGTGGGGCTTAGCAATATGGTGCAAGGCAGACCCTGCAGCAAAATGGAGCCAGCTGGGAATTTCTGGGGGGCCCCAGCCAAATAACTTTAAACAGAATAATATTTAAATTTTAAGTAACTTGTGGTGGAAGCTATTTGTGTCCTCCTAAATCACACGTAACCATTTGCTGGACTCCTAGTTTCATGTCGGTGAAATTTTGGAGACTGATGGTTTGAAATGTATCGGGTGTACAGAACAGGGACAGTGTGAGTTTCAAAGTGAGAAGAATGGGGTGCCTGGGTGGCTCAGTCGGTTGAGCGTCCTGAGTCCTGGTTTTGGCTCAGGTCATGGTCTCCAGGTCCCGGGATCAAGCCCTGTGTCAAGTTCTTTCTCCCTCTCTCCCCATCTCCCTACTTGCTCTCTCTCTCTAAAATAAATAAAATCTTTAAACAAAAGTGAGAAGATCCATTAACTGTATTAATACAGAAAAAGCAAGAATTCAAAGCTAGAAATGGAAAAAATAAAGCTAACTCTTTTTCTGCCCAGGAGTCCTAAAGACACTAAAATGGATGCTGAATTAGTGTGCATACAATTGCAGGTTTTATTTATTTAATTTATATCTCAAAGGGCAGTTTGCTTCAGCAGATATCTGGGGTCGAAAAACAGTATTTACTACAGTGAAGCGTTTTTAGAATATAAGCTTCATCAGGGCAAGGATAGGGCCAGATTTTTGTTGTTTTGTTACCTGATTCCCCAATGATTTCTGCAGTCACATGCATATCAACGACCCAATAAATGTCTGTGTACAGATGAAAAGTTCCTTAATCAAACAGAGGTACCTCTAATTTATAGATATAGTAGTTAATGTTCATATGAGAATGGCAACTCATCCAAGATCACAGTGTTTGTAGATTTGTAGACCTCTGGCCGTCCAACTGTTGCTTTTCCTGCCATCCCACAAACACATCTAGTTCTGCAATCTAGTTATTATGATGCTTTAACTTGCCCAATCTGGTAGAAAACCCTTGGAGACGCTATGCAATCTAGGTTGCTTTATTATCCCTTTCATTAATAACAGTTTAGAGTGCCTGAAAGAAATTAGGTTTCCATTCTAAACCCCTCCATGTACTTTTCTTTGCGCCTTTTTGTAAGTTTCTGTCAAGTGTCCCATTTTGAGTGTCATTTCGTTTTTAAAGGCTGTGCTCAACTAAGCATTTGTTATTTAGGGGGAATAATAGGTTTCAAAGAAAATTATCGAGCAACTTAAACATAACAGATGCTTGTTTGCAGACACCTGATTGAGCAGAATTGAAAGCCCCAGCCCAGATCCTAAAAGCCATAAATGTCAGTTGACTAGAATTAAGTCATAACCACTTTGAAGCATGGATCACCAATAGACAGCCATTTTAGAGTCGTAACATCCAAAATGGCTCTTCGTCTTGTCAACACTACTGAGGAATAACACAATTCTTACAGTGGGTAGGAGCTTTCATTTCTTAGAGATAGTAACTGTAGCTTGCAGCTAATTGTCTCGGCAATCACACAGCACAGAATCTCTTTAAAAAGCCATGATGGAAATACCATATTAGTTTCTCATCTCCGCAAAATCCTCAACACTGCTGTGCCAGTATGCTGAGGCAGAATAAGTTTCTTTGTAAGGTAGAAATTAAAATTAGAATCTGGCCTCAGTTGAGATGGAGTTTTGTGTAAATTGTATAGAAATTATCAGGCAAAGAAATTCACAGCTCTGTGAAATTCACACAGATTAGTAACATGAGTTATTTGGAACACTGTAGAACATTCTTCCAATATTCTCTAAACTCCTAATGGTCTGGGCTTAGTGAAAATGCTCCAAGAACAAATTTCACTTTGTACTTCCCTCATGCTTCGCACATATATTATGCGCTTCACCTTTGAAATAGCTTCTCTTGCATTTATAATATACTAAACATTTTCATATCTAAAGTCACATGGTGGGAATTTCTTGGACATTTTATATTTGGCTCTATTCAAACCATGAGAGGTCCATCAGTGCCCTGGACTCAAACTGAAGTAGGATATAAGTAATACTTAGACGACTTGAGTACTGTGGAGAGAAAAAAAATGGTAAGCTTCAGGGCCAAGCTAAGTAAATATTCTTGGCGGCGTCACTGTGGGAGGAGGTTGAAAAAGCCAAAGCAAGATATGCTAGGACCAATGGATGTATTCAAGCGTTTGGGAGGAGAGAGACTGAGGTAGGGAATGGGGACAGAGCTATGGGGCAATAGTCTTGTCTGTTGGTATGGAGTTACGCTTGGCAAGGATAAAGAAAATTCAAACCACTGTTTTCGTCCACAAGTTTATTCTCAGTGTTCAGTGCACACTCACACATAGACTCACCGCGGCAACTATCAGTTTTGGAAATGGGAAGACCGCTCTGTTGTGTAACCATGGAAATGGGCCAGGTCTCAGTCCAGAAAGAGGTGTTAAAAATAGTTCAGTAAAAGATCAAGAACATGGACCAAGAAGGCTTTCTGTTTTCCATCCGTGAAAGCAAGAAATGTTACAAATGATAGCCACGAGTCCCTAACTCCCCTCGAGTCTTGAGGGCCAGACCATTGCTGACCCATAACCATCCTGTCATTACTTCTTGTCGGCCATGAGGACAATTTTATCACAATTGGATCACATTCTTCAACTGATACACAAATAGCAGCCAGATGCCCTTGTGAGTGGCAGTATTTCTTGTTTTGTAAAAACTGTAAATCTGATCCTAAAAAAGAAAGTGATGGAGGTGCATGTGTCATGAACTAAATAAAGAACCACATGCTATCCCACCAACAGAACATCAGTCCCTGAACTTCAGCTTCCTTTTGTGGCTATACTCCTGGCAATGGTTGAGGACCAAGGACTGTACAGCAGAAGGTAGAATTCTGCTAAGAATTCTCCAGAGACACATAATCTGGGACTATAACATTACTGTCAACAAACTCTCATTCTTTTGGTTAAGGTAAATGCATCTCTTGCTGTTGAAGGGAAAGGTAATTCTGATTGTTACTTCTATTTTAGTCAAATCCATGAGTGGAAAAAGTGAACCCAGGTGCATGGATCAAATTCTGGGTCATTTCCTGGTAGCAAGATCATGAATGACAAATATGTCTGAATTCTATGGGTGGTTGGAAAAAGAGCCCAGAGAGTGCCCTGAGAGATGCCTCTTAATTGTAGTAAGCTAACGAAGTAGGTTAATAAGGTCTGCTTTTCTTTTGAAGCCCCCAAGTAGCCTCTCCAGAACCACAATGGGAATAGAAGGCTGAAATCAACATGCATAAAAGAAAAGAATTCAACATGAGATTTCATTCTGAACGGGAACATAATGGGAAAATAAATGGTAATGCCAAATGTACACTAGTCTAGCAGTACACCAGAGGCCCCTAGGGAAAGCTGAAACATGAACTTGAAATGAACCTACCTCAGCACAAAACATTTTCAACTGTAGAAGCTCTTGGGCTAGAGACTGTAGCAGATATTAGTTTTTTTGTTTTTGTTTTTTTTTTTGTTGTTGTTGTTTGGATGTCCTGCATCTAACCACTTTCTATTTTGAAGTATCCCCCATTTATATGTGGAGATAGGGCCCATGTTTCCTGATGGAAGATAAAGGGGCCAGATCCTTCCTTTTTGGTCCGAGGAAAAGCATAAGTGCATGATCTGTAATAGGATGACTGGAAATCTCCTTCCTGACACTCTCACAAGCCCAAGGACAGTCTGAATGCACTCTGAGTGATGGTGGTGGAGACTGTGCCCTCCAGCAGCAGGGATGGGTGTCCTGTAAATGATGCTGGGGGTACTTCCTACTCTGTGGCTATTGGGAGTCACACCCCTAGTCACAACCAAGCCCTCTCCTCACCACTGATTCTGTGAGCCCCCTATATCCTTTTGATCAGGATCAGAGTCAATTTCTATTTTTTGCAACCACAAATGTCCTAACTGATGTTGACTTTTCCCATAAAGTTGGAATTCATTTCCACGCAAACTTTCATTTGAAACACAATCCTGAGCACTCTGTGTTTGTCCTCTAGGATCATACGGATAATGGGTTATCAGAATGACCTATGGAAAGGCTCCTCATCTTTCTGAATCTCAGTTTCTTCACCTGAATATCTGGGTGTAAGTTTTGTGTGGATGAGTTTGATATATGTGAGTCTATGATCTTGTCTGATCCTCATTAATGCCTTTTATGTTGACAATGCAATGGACAGAAGTCATCCAAGCCCGAACTTGAATTTTTCCACCTATTTTGTGCTTCTCGGAGTAGAGAAGATTAGGAACATTTCTGATACTTGTGGAACAAAGATGACAAAGGGTCAGGGCAAGATAGAAGTTGTGAAGTTGACACCTGAGCCCCAGACCAGCAGTAGTTCAATTTCTGAGCGTACACTGTTAGGAACTGAATTGTGACTCTCCCCAAATGCATACGTTGAAGCCCTGACCCCTTGCACGGCCCCTCACTGGCCAAACACATGATTGTACAGGAGACTGCACATGTAAGGAGGTGATTATGGTCAAACAAGGTCATAAGTGTGGAGCTCTGATCCTACAGACAGGGTGCCCTTATGACAAAAAGAAAAAGCAATACCAGAGCTCTCTGTCCCTCTCCTGTCCTGCGAGGACACAGTAGGAGGGTGGCCATCTGTGAGCTAAGAAGGTCTCACCAGAAAGCAAACTCAGAGGGACCTGGACCTGGGACTTCCAGTGCCTGGCACTGTGACAAAACCAATTTCTATTAAGTCATCCCGTCAGTGATATTTTGTAACAGCAATCCAAGTGGATAGAGACAACACCCAAGGCAGTCTCTGAAAATCACTTGCAAATATTAAGCAAACTTCCAATAATTCATTCGCTTTCTCCCTGTGAGGGATTCCTGTCCTCATTATACCAAAGTATTTATACAGCATTTTGCATTGAGAAGTGCTTACAATTTTTTATTAATGAGTAGGGAGGTATGCTACTGCCTTGTTTCTAAGGATATTATCTCCAAAATTGAAATGAAGATGGAAATAAACATGTGCCATGTGGAACAAGGGTTAAAACCAGAGAAACTGAGGATTTTGCTTGGGGAATGAGATGAAGTAATTCAGTTGAAACATCTGAAGTACGGCTATGTTATCGGTGTGCAGCATGTTGTGGAAATAGTTTTCTCAAATAGTTATCTCTCCTAAAATGAATTTTTTTAAAAAAAGCATTATTCTCCTCTGCCCGTCCTTCTACTTCCTACCACTAAAAAATAATTTTTTTTCAAGCAAAGAAAATCTATGAACATGATATGGAATTGAAACTGCATTTGACTTAGAGCCAAAATCGTGCATTCTTCAAACTTGCTAATAATAGAGGAAGGAAAAAATAGATCAGGTGCCATTTTTCACTCATTTCAATGAGGAAAATTTTCAAAGGACACAAAGCCTTTGCTGGTACAAGTTATGATGTCATTAGTGCAACCTAAGACTGCTGATAGCACTGCAAATTTGCCTAAAGTTTTTGGAAAGCAACTTGACAATATAGATTCCCAGGTTCTGCCTGAAACTGAGAAATTCCTGTAAATGATTTTCTTATAAGATCAACAGGACATGGGAGACCAGAGACATGAAGCGGTTTGCCTAAGATCACACAAGTTAGTGACTCCTGTATTCCCAACACGTAACATAGGACTTGTCATAGTGTGAGGCCCTTCTTACATGTTTGTGAATAAGCAAACAAATTTATATGTTCAAGCACTTCCCCCCCCCTTATTCCCCTTCCAGAAATTTCTCCAGGATAGTTAAAAGGAGGAAAGGCGTATATGCCCAGGGATGATTAATTAAGAGTTCATTATAACTGAGGAGAGATAATGGAATAATTATAATTTCTCTAAAATAGGAAAATAATTTTTTCTAGCAACTTAATAAACAATGAGACATACAGTGACTAAACATTTATTTGCCAACTCCTGAGTCTGCATTTGAAAATACATAGCCTATTTTAGTTGAAAGTTTTAAAGAGAATTTTCTCTACTTAGGAGTAATTAGAAACCATAGCTTTGCTTCATTTAACTGCTTTTAACATCCTGGGAATGCAGACTTCACTGTTACAGAAACATTATGAGATGGGGGAAGTGTTTGCCCCGGGATTCTGGAGTCAAGCCAAAGGCAGGCCCTTCAATGCCCCAGAGTTGAGTTTCTGCTTCCATTTTCATTCAAATAAGCTCTAGCCTGAACTACGTGTTAATTCTCCTGTTCTGTCAACTAGACTAGGGACGGTGAACCTCAAATATGAATTATGCCCATTTATTCCATCTCCAGAACAGTGAAGGATTTGAACCCTACAGAGTACTCTCAGTCTGATCAACAGCTGAATTGTGCAGAGAACCTCAGGATCACAAGAGACCTCAGTCATTTCCAACTGCTGATCCAGGGCTCAAATCCCATCTTGAACATTGCCATCAGGCAAAAGATAACCATGCATACCAGACCATTAGACAGCCTGCTTTCTCCTTTCAGCTGTTTATTAATGTCATTTGATAGTAAAAAGTAAGGGCACCTTCTAATCCAGGGCACTATCATGCTAAAGATACCCAGTGACCTGCGATGGCAAAGTTAGGTTGTATAGAAAGAGCAGACCAGTTATAGACCTCAGGTTTCGTAATATTTTCATTCCCTAAGGATTTTTCATCAAGGTTTATCTTTTTCCAGAATACAAGATCAGAGTATAACTAAAGCCAGAACTTCACCTGATATATCCAAACATTTTTTAAGACTAAAAACTTGTTCTTGATTGGGGGCAGTTACACTCTGTTCTTGTGTAAATTTAACTAGTTTGATTCTCTATATCTGGTTGCTATTGCCAAAGAATAAAATACCAGAAATTGCCCTAAAGCCATAGTAAGAATATAGTTAAAGACTATTTATTTGGGCTGAACCTCCCAGAATTAGTGTAAAGTCTGATGTATTATTCTTCAAAATGATAGTACCTTCATGGTTTCTGCTGATTAGAAAAGCAGTTATTGCTTATTTGAAGATACCAAATGCTGGTAAAAAGCACTGCACTATTGCATTCTGAAAATATAGTCAATGTTACACAATCTGGTATACATCCTTCCAAATATTTAATTATTGCTTAATAACAAATTATGTCACACTCTCAGCAGTTTACAATAAGGGTCCATACACCCCAGCCTGTGGGCCCACTGCCTGTTTTCGTAAATAAAAGTTGCATTGGAATGCTGCCACACTCATCTGTTTACATATTATCTACGGCTGCTTTCACACCAACACAGCAGAGAAGAGAAGTTGTGACAGAAGCCATATGGCTTGCAAAGCCTACAACATTTACTATCTGGTCCTTTACAGAAAATGTATGTGGGCCCCTCTTGCCAAGCCTGCATTTCCTGTCCACATTCTCTCAGGAATAGTCATTTATGATAATGTTGTCTGATCTAGCCCAGTCTTTTTTAAAAAGACATACTATTAAACTTTATAGAATTTTAGTAATTCAACTAATATCCTACTCCTAGACTTTTAAAATTATTTTTATAGGTCTAGTTTTTAAATTCAAGAAACAGAACCAATGAAGCATCTAAAAGTGGTGGGTGGTAGAGATCCACAAGCAACTTGCTTTAGGAAACTAGAAAACTATAAGGAAAAATGTTTGCCAAGCCGTCTCATAATGGGTTTTCCCTTCAGTCCTCAGGACAGTTTAATACTGATACTACTCAATGTATTTAAAATATTCTTTTAGAAGTCCTGGGAGCAGAGAAAGGGACGGCCAGGACACCATATTATACACCCTACGCAGAAGAAGTATTGACGGAGGAAGTTTCTGGAAGCTCAAACATTTTGTATCACCTAAATTCAAAGGAAGTGGCTTTCTCTCTCATCCAGCACCATTTTATTTTTATTTTTTTTAGTTTTTTTTTCATCCAGCACCATTTTAAAGCAGCGGTCCATATGTCCCCATCTTTGAAATCTATGTACTGTGTGTTCTCCATGTCCAAGTCCCAAGCTCTTTGCTAAGATACTTGCTTCTATTAAAAAGGCTTCCTTTCCCCAATTCTCTTGCTTCAGTTCTAGGAGGCTAACCTGGAAAAAATCCACTTTGATTGTCCTGGCCAGCAAAGACAGCATCTGCTGTACACTATGAGAAGGCTCAAGAACAAGGTAAAATGCTAGGGATGTGACTGCGCGGCAATTACAAGAAATTCAGGGTTTCATCTGTGACGGGAGAACTGTCTACCTCCATACTGCTGTGGGACACTTTTCCTGCCTTGCTGGGTTTAAAGGGTGACATGCTTCTGACTCCAAAGTAATGTGTTAGGTTTGGTCTTCTCTCTCTCCTGTGTTTCTATTTAAGAGCTACGTTGAGGTGTCACAAATGTGTTAGGCTACCTCCTTTACTCTTGGGTTTTAGATTAAATGTCACCCTTTCCAAGAAGCCCTCCTTGATCATCCAGTTCATATAGAGGCCTCCCCTGACCCTTTATTCTCCATCACAGCACCTGCCAACTTTAGTTACAGCATTTGTCACTGGGTGCAAGTATATTATTCCCTCATTCACATGTTTATTCAACTACACACCAGCCTATGAACTCCAGGAGAGCAAGAAACAGGATTGTAAGGTGCCCTCTAGCACCCCCATGATTTACCCCACCTGACACACAGGAGATCACTATGTATGTGCTACAGGAAGGAATGAGTTAATAGTAGAAAGCAGAATTTCTCCATATGGCCATCAAGCTCATGGACTCCGGAGACAGACTGCCCACATGAAAACTGACACCTCTGATTACTATCCAGGACTTCAGTCAAAAGTAACTTAAGATCTGTGTGCCTCCTTGTCCTCATTTGTAAAAAGGAAAAACAAAGAACCTAGTTCACAGGATTCTTCAAGGTTCAAGTCAGTTGTCATAAAGCACAAAACATCTATGTCTGTTGCAATTTTTATTTCTATGTGGTTTTCCAGTTTAGAAACATGGGTGGGGAAGAAATGGCTGTCATGCGGTATGTACTCGCAGAGTACTACAGTTTTGAAATGCAGTTTCATATATGTGCACTGATTTTAATCCTTGTGAGCCTGGTCAGCCGAGGGTCATGCTATTCATTTTGAATGGAAAGTATGAGGGAACCAAATGCCTCCACACTGGTGTGTCTCATCCAGGTAGAATGTCACCAAGTTCAGTGCCATCCTGACCCCCACCTAGTCTAATGTTTCAACATTCCATTTCCCTAAGTCATGTTAAAATGACTTAAAAATGACTTAAAATGACTTAAAAAGAGGGACACCTGGGTGGCTCATTCAGTTAAGCCTCTGCCTTTGTCTCAGGTCATGATCTCAGGGTCCTGGAATCGAGCCCTGCATTGGGATCCCTGCTGGGCAGGGACTCTGCTTCTCCCTCTCTCTCTGCCCCCCCCACCCCCACTCCCACTCTCTGTCAAATAAGTAAAATATAAAAATTAATTAATTAAAAAGTGAACAGAAAACACAAAGGCGAAACAAACACCCCATCAAGGGCCATTCTGAGTGCCCGACTCAGAAATGTTAGTGAAATTCCAGACTGCCTTATTGAATTCTTTTTTTTTTTTTAATTTTATGTATTTATTTGACAGAGAGAGAGATCACAAGTAGGTAGAGAGGCAGGCAGAGAGAGAGAGGGGGAAGCAGGCTCCCTGCTGAGCAGAGAGGCTGATGCGGGGCTCGATCCCAGGACCCTGAGATCATGACCTGAGCCAAAGGCAGAAGCTTTAACCCCCTGAGCCACTCAGGTGCCCCTGAATTCTTCTCTTTAGGAAATATAAAAGTTGACCAGGTCTTGAAATTTCAAAGCAAAGGGACAAAGGTAATTTTCAGCCTTTTTTTTTTTTTTTTTTTTTTAATACTGGCTGGGGCAGGAAATAACAAAAACAGCCCTAACTCACAGGTGTACTTTATCACATTTTCCTCCTGTTAAGCAAGAAGAACAAAATAATCAACTTTTAAAAATGATTTGACAACAGGCCTGAATGTAGATGAGAAGTTGTTCGCCAAGTGTTTGGCACACGCATCAATAATTTCGGCAGCGTTCTCTTTGGGAGGCATCCAAACACCTCTGGGACTGAAGAATAATCGTAGTCAATGTCTACGCTGGGCCAGGAACCATCCTAGGGGCTTTCTACACAACTTCTCCAACCTTATAATAGTCCAGTAGGCAGACATTGTTATCTCTGCACTTTCAGGATGGAGAAAGATTCAAGGGGGGAGGACTGACTTGTCCCAAGTTTCAAAGCACGTAATGGGCCGAGCCAGGATCTGAGCCCAGTCTTGTCTGGCTCCAAAGTACCTCCTTTGTTCCACCATAGAGAGCTCTCCCTGCTTCATTTCTCAATGCACCTTGGGGATAATAATCCGAACCAGGA
Source organism: Procyon lotor (assembly GCA_028646535.1). Classification (NCBI taxonomy): domain Eukaryota; kingdom Metazoa; phylum Chordata; class Mammalia; order Carnivora; family Procyonidae; genus Procyon; species Procyon lotor. The sequence continues at coordinate 39,126,157 of CM053607.1, read as the reverse complement.
TCTGACAAACTTGAGCCTACTTTCAACTTCCCCAGTGCTCTCTCTGACCCCTACTTCTCACTTACCCCAGAGGGGCTGCCCACCTGCTTTCACAGTTTACAAGGGTACGGGTAGGAAAGGAAATGACTCATGAGATAATTTCTGCAAAGCAGATGGAACCTCTTTGAGGGAGAGGTTCTGCACAGGGGCCAAGAAATAAAGGGTGTGACCTAAGGATCAGACGGTACATAAGCTGAAAAGTCCATGAAAATGAACCTAGGAAATCACCAAGAGTTTATTGAGCTTTTCAGTGTGTAACAGCTCAACATCCATCTCGCATTATAAAGGCAACATAGGCAACAAAGAAAAAGCCATCAAAAAAAGTGTGTGTGTAAACAATACTATTTTTAAATAATGTCAAATACCATAACATCATTTATTAACATAATGCATTTATATACCAAACAGGACAGAGTTCCAATTTAACTGGGGCATAGTAAGGTCTAGATCCCTTCTATCTTTTGATTTCATCAAGTTAGACTTGATCGGATCCTGGAAGAACAAGAGGGATTGGTCAAGAGGGAAGGAGAGGGGATTGGGATTCCAGAAAGGAAGATGTGGAAAAAGAGCAGGGCAGAGGCCGAGAAAACCAAGGCCCCTGCCATGGGTCACACAGCTCATGTAGGAGGACAACTAAGGGAGACAGCAATGGCGGCTAAAAGGTCAGGTTGCGGCCAGACTGTGGATGAACCTGACTGTCCAGTAAAGTAATGCTGAACCCCAGCATTCCTTGGGTTATTGAGAGCAGGGCGCTGATGTAATATCCTGCTACTACCATTTACCGAGAGAGAGCTCTGTCCTCGACACTGCGCTGGGGGGGGGAGCTTGAGACCTGCAATCCTTACACGGGCTCTGCATGCATCTGCGACCATTTGGGTATTTAAGTTGAGGCAAGTGAAACTCAAAGAGGCTTGGAAGTCTGACCCAAGTTACCCAGCTAAGAAGCAGCCAAACGAGGATTTAAACGAAGACCTGCAAACTCCAAAGCCTACACACTTGTCATAACATCTTACTTCCCAAGCCTCCACAACTGCACGGCAATAAAACTAATCTAGTATTTGTGAGTGGGGTCCAGAGCAGGAGGTGGGGGGGTGGAGGACACAGGACAGGATTAAACAGGAGACCCTGGCTTCTTGTTCTGGGAAAAGGAAAAAGAATCAAACAAGAGAATGTAACCTGGGGGTTAGGATGGTGTGGGGCAGATAAAGAGAACTGTTTGGTACATGAACAGATAAGACTAGTTCTGATTTTGTTTAATCTTCATGATAACTCTGAGAGGTAGCAACTTTTATGATGATTATCCCAATAACAGATGAGGAAACCAAAGTTTAGACCAGTTGAGTTGTCAAAGACCACACCAATCCTATGAGGCTGGGCACAGAGACAATGCACCTATCTGTCTGCATTAGGGGAGGAAGGGGGAAACAGGGAAAATCCTGCAAGGATCCAGTAGGGGCCCGCAGACTGCTGGGAGTCAGCAAATAAAAGCAATGAGCCACTCCACGGGTATGCTATGCTCTAAACTCAGGAGATCAGAGTGTGTGATCTTAAAACAAAACAAACAAACAAACAAACAAAACAAAACAAAAAACGAGGAGGGGGCCCTTAGTTGGACAGAGAGAATGTCCAAACACGTTCTTAACTGCTTCAAAACACAAGAACGTGACCAGGGCAGCAAAAAATACCACAGAGACATCAGAAAGGAAAAAACAAGCCAAGGCTATTGGATGCAGAGAGTACGTGGTGACCCGCAAGAGAACAATTTCCACAGAGAGAGGAAGAAAGAACAGGGTTTGTGGTGGGGCTGACTGCACAGGTGCTTAGAAAAGGGGGACAAAGGAGAAGTGCTTCTCTTGAACTGCAAAGTAAAGTGAGAAAGTAAGCAGACTTCATTCAGGATGCAGTGTCAGAGTCAAAGAAAGTTCATTTCTTTCTAAGGATAAAAGAACCTCAAGTACATTTTTAGGTTTAGTTTTTATTATGGCGCTGCTGGCTGTCTGTCTTCCTGCTGCCTAGAAGATATAAGCTCCAGTCACTGGGGGGGGGGGGGGGAACGACACACAGCAGCAGAGACTAGGGATGCAAGCAGGAAGGGGGTCACTGGCCCTTCTCTCTAGAAGCGGAAACCAGACAGAGCTGCATGGGACCTGCCCGAAATCTCCAAGTGCAAGCCGTGCGGCTGAGCGTGGAGCTCTGGGTATTCCCCTGTACTTCTTGCCTGGACACAGACGTCTTGGCTTTGAAAAGCCAGGGCACAGCTTCCTCTGGAATGGAAAAGGAGTGAATGCCTCAAGGTAAGAGATGCTTTGAGGAAGTAAGGAGAAGGAGAACACAGAGAAGAAGAGGCACGAAGAGGAACAAGGAGGTGTTGAGCCAATGAAAACCAGGGTGGACTCCTGCTCAGGGATTATATTTATATTTGTTTATATAAATATATAGATTATATTTAGCAGATCAACTGAATATAAAGCTTCTCGCGTTGGAACCATGGTAAGCCCCACCTGCGCAAGTCCGGAGAGTCTGGGGGAGGCTGCATCAGCTTGCTTTTCCTGGGTGCCTCTTACCCCTTGTAAAATGCTGAAATCACTGAGAAACAGCCATACTTAAAACTGAAAGGCTAAAAAAGGGTTAAGGGGGCAGTGATGAATTTTATCAGGTTGCGTAGGGCTTCATAACCTCCCATTACATATGCAACGGTAATATCGAGGAGCGCGTAACACGCTAACTTGTTCCGATCCTTTCTCCCCGCATCACAATCCCCGAGCTGGACGTTTATATTCCCCAAACCAAGCATTAAATGCCATCAGCCGCCGCTTCGAGGAAAAGATCTTTCTTCTCCACATGTGTTATATATGATGCCATAAGGCAGAAAGTTTGTGAAAATGAGCTTTGAGAGTGGAAAGTCTTAAAACCATTCCTCCAAATGCCGACAATGGTAGACAGCAGACTTCATCCAATATTTATTAAATAAGCGGAATTAAACATCAATGATCCAATAAAACCCGTATAAGTGAGAAAGAAATGGACTTGCTCTCTCCCTCCTTTATGTCCCCCACTCTGTGCATGGCTCTTTCCTGCAATTTTCCTTTTCCCTTCTAGGAAAGGACAGTGGAAGTAAGGCCCTTCTAGTGAGGCTGTTCTTGGCCTTCCCATACAAAATTTAATTGTGAGAGGAGAATTTCTCTTGGAGGTTTCTTTCCCTCATACCTGTTTCCTTTTGCTATCCCCCTGCCCCGAATTTCTCATTTATTAAGCTCAGGCGTGTCCCACATTTTAGGAGATGCAGAAGGTATGCATTAAGGTGATGGGGGTGTGATCCTGACCTCATTCACAGACCAACATGGGAGACAGATTTGAATAAACAGTGACAGGCAGGCCTGAGAGCTCCCCCAGGGCCAGGGACAAGCTGTGGGGACCCAGCTGGCAGTGTGGCACAGCTCAGAAGTAAAGAAAAGGGCCTTGACATTGTAAGCAGGGGCAAACACCTGGCTTTAGCCTCTGTAAAAATAAGTCCACCTCATCAGGCTTCTGTGAGTGCTACCCAAGCAGTCAAAGTTTGCGAAGGAGTCCGCTGCCTGGGGAGGTCAGTGGAGGGTGTGTGGAAGGGTTCCCAGATCGGAGTCTTGCAGGATAATTGCAGAACCCCTGGGGAGGTCAGTGGAGGGCACGTGGAAGGGTTCCCAGATCGGAGTCTTGCAGGATAATTGCAGAATCCCTGGACAAATCGGACTGGGACAGAGGCTGTAGGAAAGTTCACTACAGAACAGGCAAATATATGGGCCAAATCTGGAGGGCAGTGAAGCCCCGGGCATGACAGCAAGGCTCCCAGGTGCGTGAGACTCCATCAGAAGCCTGCACAAGGACAGCGGCAGGGAGGACGCTGTGAGGGGCCGAGAGCTGCTGTGCATGAGACTTGGAGATTTTCCTGCGGTTAATGAGAAGCCATTGAAGGGTGTCTGTGCTAACGGCCCAGGAATTATAACAGGACGCCTCAAGGAAGGACGCCACCACTGACAATCCTCTTCCCTGCTGTGTCCAAGGCCTGTGGCTCTCAGGTTATTTCTTGCCTTACACAGAACTCCTAACAAGCCAACCATGGTCTGAACACATTACAGTCATTCAATCTTTAATGCTACGGACCAGCTGCTGCTCAAATTATTCTCTCTCTGAAATAGGGATTTATGCCCAGAAGTCTCTTCTCTCTTTCTTTCCTCCCTTCTTTCCTTTTCTCTTTCTTTCTTCCTTTCTCTCTCTCCCTTCCTTCCTCTTTTTCTTTCCTTTCTTGCTCTCTTCCTTCCTTCCTCTTTTTCTTTCCTTCTTTCCCTTCCTTCCTCTTCCTCTTTCTTTTTCTCTTTCCTTCCTTCTCTCTTCCTCCCTCTCTACCATCCTTCGTCTTTTTGTTTCTTTAGTGAAGATGGGGCTAAATATAGCAGGTGACATCTAAACACAGGAGTGGGTAAAGAATCAAAAGGTGACTTGCTTGATCTTATTTCGTAGGGAGTGTTGGTCCTTGACTTGTAAAATCAATCAATCCAAGAGTAGGTAGGAGCACCCGCTGTGTGTCAGGCACTTGGCTAGGCTCAGTGGGGGACAGGGGAGCTAGACATTGTGGTCCCGCCTTCAGGCCTCTAGCGGGGAGGCAAGACAAAAAGTGGAGAACAATTAACTACACAGGATTCAAAGCCACCTTGACAACAAAATTGAAGTCATTACTCAGGCACAGGTTTTAGGAACTCACTGTAAGGAGGAAGGAGGTTTCTCAAGGGCACGACATACCTAGAAACCCTTGTGAAAATGTTGATTGAAAGTGAGCTTTGGGGAAGGAAAAAATTTAACAACTGAAAGGGAGACATTTTCACTCTGATTTCTAGACTTGGTGCTTTCACTGTTCACAGACAAACCACAAAAAGCAGGGGAGAGCTGACTTGGATGTGTATGTTTCTTATTTTGCCAAAGAAAGAGCATTTTATTAAACGTACAGAAACATATCCTTTACTACCACCATCGTTTCAAAAAGTCAAGGCTGTTCTAACAAGCACAATGAAAGGAAAACCAGCCCCAAATAGAAGGCACCCAGTCATCGCCTGGGGTTGTGTAATGGATTACCACAAGTTAGTGGCTGAAATCAACACCCATTTACCATCGCATGACTCTGGAGGTCAGAAGTCCAGGCACAGAGTTGGGGGTCTCACTTTCCAGGGTCTCAACAGGCTGAAGCCAAGCGGGGCTGCATCCCTTTCGGAGACACCGATAATTTTCCCACTCAGGTGGTTGTGGGAGAAGTAGGCCCTTGGCAGCTGTGAAACCGAGGCCCCCGTGTTCTTGCTTGCAGACGGCTGGGGGCTACTCTCAGCTCCAGGAAGCTACCTTAGTTCTTTGCCATGTCCTCCCTCCCTGTCCCCTCTCACACTTCCAATATCTGGCTGCCTCAATCTCTAACCACCAGGCTTCAATTTAAAGGCCTGAAGAGACAGGGTTGGGCCCACAGAACTAACAGCCCCTTTTCACTAACTCAGAACCAGCAGAGGAGTAACCCGATTTATATCTGCAAAACCCATGTAACATAATAGCATGATCATAGTCATGTATACATAGTCATATAACATAATAGCATGATAATAGGTGGCTCATCATACAGCCTAAGTTCTGCCCTCACTGACACAGAGAAAATTATACAAGGCAGGTATACAGGGACAAGATCTTGGGGGATAGCTTAGGTTTCTGTCTACCAGCATGCATTTTTTCCCAAGAAGGAAGCAACACATTTTTTTTTTTTTAAAGATTTTATTTATTTGACAGAGAGAAACACAGCGAGAGAGGGAACACAAGCAGAGGGAATGGTAGCGGGAGAAGCAGGCTTCCTGCAGAGCAAGGAGCCCGATGCGGGGCTCGATCCCAGGACTCTGGGATCATGACCTGAGCCGAAGGCAGAGGCTTAACAACTGAGCCACCCAGGTGCCCCGGAAGCAACACATTTTTATGAAGATATTATAAAGGCTATCTTTAAAGATTCTTCAATACACAAAAAACTGGCACAGTTTTGCATCAATCCCTTTTTATATGTGTAAGAGAAAAATATACGAAATCTATCACTGGCTTTGGAAGGAGGGTGTGGATGGAAAAGCCCTTTGAGGTGGAGGCTGGGATAACTGAGCTGTGTAAGGACATGTAGGACATGGGGAGCGGCAGGGAGGGAGCATTTGAGATGAAAGAGATGAATGCAGGAGGGAGGACATTTAGAAGAGAGACCCTGGGTGTGCTCGGGGAGAAAGACGGGGGACGGGGGGGGGGGAGTCCCCAGTGTGATTTCAGGGGAGATGAACTGACTTAGGAGGGAAGACTGAGCTGATGAAAACATCAAGGTCTGTGCTACAGGAGATGCTCCTCACTCTGGCTCACCTATGAAATCTTCAGTGGAATCTGAATTCCTCTCTAACGCTCTCTGGGCGCCTGGAATTTCCCTGAAAAATGCGAAGAAAGTGCGAAGTTCTGACCAAAGATGGGTGTGTGTGAAAAACACAGAGCGGACATGAGGACAGCAAAATAACACTGCATGCGCGCGCACACGCACGCGCGCGCGCACACACACACACACACACACACACACACACACACAGAAGCTGAAGGGAACAAGCAGCATTCTTAAAATTGTCTGTACTCAATTCTGAATATTGGGAAAACGAGACATGGCAGGCCACCTTAAACCTTTCTCTAGGTGTTTTTCCATCCTCTCCCCAAAGATCTGGAGGAAAAATCACCCACAGATCCTAACTTGAAGGACAAGGACTGCAGATGAACATCAACGATGGGAGCTCGAGCCCTACGAAGCACTAAGAAATTCAGCTGGGAGTGACACACGTGGGGATCCCAGCTCTAGGTATGGACACAAAGACACAGGAGCAAGAAAGTCAAATCTCAGTCTTACGCAGCCAGGCGAACATCCGACGGAAGGCTTTGCGAACACTCCTCCCTCTATCATGCTTTTCCTTACCACTAGTTCTGAAGGGAGGTTATTACCGTCGTTTCAGTGAGTTAGAAAATAGGGGGAATTGTGAGGTTAAAGGACCTGTCTGTCTGGGGCTGCCACACATTATGGAGCAAAATTAAGATTAGAACTCCCCAGTGTCTATGCCCCAGGCCTTTGCTGAACCTTAACAGATTTCGAGTTTTCTAAAATCAGCAGCTTTTCCTCTGGGGCATGGCAATGGGATTATGGAAAATTGTACCAAAATGGAGAAACTGATTCAGAGGGATACTTTAGAAGCCATGTGAACCCAGACTTGAAATCTTGTCTTGATTTTTTTTTTTTTAAAGATTTTATTTATTTGACAGAGAGAAACACAGCGAGAGAGGGAACACAAGCAGAGGGAATGGTAGAGGGAGAAGCAGGCTTCCTGCTGAGCAAGGAGCCCGATGCGGGGCTTGATCCCAGGACCCTGGGATTATGAACTGAGCCGAAGGCAGAGGCTTAACGACTGAGCAACCCAGGGGCCCCCTTGTCTCGATTTCTTATTCTGGAGACTGAAATGCAGTGTTGTGGCTTTTATTCACTGGGGACAACGGACTGAAGGATGAACAGGGGATGGTAAGGTGAGTGGCTTATTTCTTTGAATAATTAAACAGAATTACCACATAACCCAGTAATTCCACATCCAGGAATAGACTCAAAAGAATGTAATGCAGGGGTCAGAACAGATAATTGTATACAAATGTTCACAGAGACATTATGTACAATAGCCAAAAGGTGGGGATGACTCAAGTGTCCACTAATGGATGACTAGATCAACAAAATGTGCACAAAGTGGAATACTACTCGGCCTTGAAAAAGGAAGGAAATCCAGACGCATGCTATAACACAGATGAACCTTGAAGACATGAGGCTGAATGAGATAAACCAGTCACAAAAGGGCAATTATCTTAAGTATTAATCTTATTTTATATGAGGTTCTTAGAGTAGTCCAATTTATAGAGACAGGAAGTAGAATGATGGATGCCAGGGGCTAGGAGAGGGAAAAACAGGGAGTTACTCTTTAATGAGAATAGAGCTTCAGTCTGGGGAGATGGAAAAGTTCTGGAGATGGGGGCAATGATGGTTACACAACACTGTAAATGAGCATAGTGCCACGGAATCATCCAATTGGAAGCAGTTACAATGGTAAATTTTATGTTACGTGTATTTTATCACAATTTTTTTATAGGGAGAATAGAAGACCATCACTGCTTATCTTCTATGGATATCTCCACTAGACCATAAGGACTGTGATGGCAGGGGCCACAGGGTTTGCTTATGATGTCCTTGGTAGATGGCACAGTACACGTTAAGGATAAAGTAAGTTCTAGATAAATATGTGTTAATAAGCAAGTGAACCAACCCGGGCCCTCTCCTGTGGAGTGACACTACCTGTGGCTTCCTCTGTCATAGCACCTTGCTTTATGAGAATGGCATCCCTGTCCCTCAGGTCCGTTTGCAGCTTGCCCTCTCTAGATGGCTGCTCTCTGTACTGGACTAAGGGCTCAGCCCAGCTTCCCCTGCCTTTCAGTCAAACTGGCCAATAAAAGAACAAGATTGGATCATACAGACTCTACAAGATAGGACATACGGACTAAGAAGAATTTATCACAATAGTGTACAGCAGAGCATCTCGTAATATTCAAGAATTTTAAAGATAGTCAAGGGACTCCAGTTCTACCTGGTCAACAGCATCAGCTGGAGAGCGCAGTAAGAACACATATTCTCTGGGAATCATTCTTTTGATGTCTGACTTCGTAGGTCTAAGATAGGCCCTGGGAATCTGAATGTTTGCTTAAGGCACTGTGCAAACAGATTTGGGAAACTCTGCTCTAAGGATTTCACGAGTATGTCTTGCTTCCCAAATGGTAAGCTCCATGAGGACAAGAAAGAGGTCTTATATGTTTTGTGTGTCACCCAGAGGGTCAGGGGATTTAGTAAGTGCCAAGTTGAGTGATTGATAACACCCCTATAAGCATAAGACTGAACAAAGCACTGAGCCATCCTAAAGCCACTGCTGCCCTCCCAGCGGCTCTAAACCTAAAGACCCAGAAACAGCTTTTTGTCCTAACCCAGGAACATATATAAATGTAAGTATAAATGTACATAAATATATTGCCTTTTGGAGCAATAGCAGCAAGACTGGATTACTCCTCTAGGTCCACATCTGTTCCTTCCAATACTTGGAATTCAGCAGACTTATGAATAACACATTTCAAATCACAGGAGAGTCCAAGACGCAAAAAGTTGCATGTTGTCAGGGCCAAGCAACGTGTGTTTAAACTAGAACAGCTGCAGACAAAAAGCATCGGAATTGCTTTAAACAATAATAATGATGATCTGAGTTATAAACACGTTCTTTTCCAGGCAGTCTAGGGCTGTGATCAACCTTGCTTTCTAACTAGGAGGAGTAGAGGATTTTTTTTTAATACTCCACCCTAAAAGTGTGTCATTATTTTGGAATGAGGTCTGAATTCTACCAGCAGCAACATGTTTTCTGGGCTTCAGACAGTTCTCTGCCCACATGTCCTTTTTATAATGTGGATGCATGAATTTATAATTCACTGACACTTGACTATGAACTGGGTCAGCCTATCCTAAAGTTAGCCAGAACTCTAGATTTAAGAAGACCTTTAGTTGTATAGTTTTGGGAATTGGTGGAAACTTTATTTTTTCCCCAAGAGTCAAAAATACACCTCTACAGTGTTTCTCAAAGTGTGGTCACTGGACCAAACATCAGCATCACTTGAAAACTTGTTAACAATGCAGATTTTCAGGCCCATCCCAGGCCTACTGGTTCAGAAACTCTGGAGGTAGAGTCAGAGATCTGTGTTGTAACGGTTCTTTGGGTGAGTCTGATGCTCATGGAAGTTTGGAAACCACTGTATTACCACCTTAATGGTGTAAGAAAGTCTACAGTAATGAAACCTGCTAATTGAAAGCAGCATTACTCAAGTGAATTCACCTCCACACCTCTTCTTCATGTAATAGCTGTCAATTTCCATGGAATCTGTGGTCAGTGAGATACATATTAGAAACCGCTATGCGAGATTATAGATAAGTGAAATATATTTATGGCACAATTGGCAATGTAGAATGCTAAGAACAAATATTTATTGTGTTACACTATGTGCCAGACCCTGGCAATACTGTGAGTGATCTGACATACATGATTCCTTCCTCCCCAGGATATATGATGGTCTAGTGGTAAAGACATATACACAGTGAACACACGGAAATGTTATATGTGAAGTCCACACAATGGAGAAAGATGTGACGGCACACTTAGAGGGACAATGGACAATGGATTCACCATTACTCGGGTCATTAAGTTTGCCTTGCAAGCCATTTTCATCGCTCTCTTGTCCACGCTGCCTAGACCACGGAGACTACGGTACCTGCCTATAGCAGAGACAATCCGACTAGTTCACTTCAGACCCAACTGGAGCTAGTCCCAGGTACAAGGGCTTTAGACTCACCACAGTAATCAGCAAGGCTGGCGCTATAGACTGGATGCTTGTGGCCTTGCCCAAATTCTTATACTTAACTTCTACTCCCTACAAGGTGATGGTATCAGTAGGTGGGGCCTCTGAGAGGTGCTTATATCATGAGGCTGGAACACTCATGAATAAATTAGTGTAAGAGTCCACAGAGATCGTTGGCCTCTTCCACCATGCGAGGGAGCAGCAAAACATTGCCAGTCTGTATCCCAAAAGTCTTCGCCAGACCCCCAATGGGTCAGCACCCATAATCCTGAATGTCCCAGCCTCCAGAGCTGTGAGAAATAAGCTTCTAGTGATCATAAACCTCCCGGTGTGTGGTATTTTGTTGCAGCAGCCCCAACAGACTACCTACCACAGCTGGCCAGCACAGCTACAGCACACAGGCTCACAGGCACATCTCCTCTTAGGCGGCTGTTACTCACTGGACTTTCTGAACCTCCAAAGTCAGGCCCCTGGTCTGGTGGGCCTGCTGCTTAGAATGTCGCTGAGGTTTGGGCAACTGGTAAAAGATGATATTGCTGCTACAAAGACAACAAAAGCCTAGATGACAAAAGCCTTGGGCTGTGCTCTGATTCAAGGCAGGGCATTTTGTCCGTGGTGTTCCGTTATACGTTCCCAGACCCCAGAACAGTGACTGGCACCCGACAAGTACTTGCCTTTTATGGTTCAGCAAACCCTCTGTGTCCGCCTTGTCTGACCTATACATTAGCAAGAACAGTCTAGTTGTTAAAGTGGTGTGAAAAAATGGGCAGAAGACACGAGCAGACACTTCTCCAAAGAAGACATACAAATGGCTAACAGACACATGAAAACATGTTCTTCATCATTTGCCATCAGGGAAATTCACATCAAAACCACACTGAGATACCACCTCGCACCAGTTAAAATGGCAAAAATCAATAAGGCAAGAAACAACAAATGTTGGAGAAGTTGTAGAGAAAGGGGAACCCTCCTACACTGTTGGTGAGAATGCAAGTTGGTGCAGCCACTTTGGAAAACAGTGTGGAGGTTCTTCAAAAAATTAAAAATAGGGCTATCCTATGACCCAGCAATTGCACTAGTGGGGATTTACCCCAGAGATACAGCTGTAGTGAAGAGAAAGGCCACATGCACCCCACTGTTCATAGCAGCAATGGCCACAATAGCCAAACTGTGGAAAGAGCAGAGATGCCCTTCAAAAGATGAATGGATAAAGAAGACATGGTCCATATACACAAGGCAATATAATTCGGCCATCAGAAATGATAAATATTCAACTTTTGCATCAACATGGAGGGGACTGGAGGAGATTATGTTGATTAAAATAAGTCAAGCAGAGAAAATCAATTATCATATGGTTTCACTTATTTGTGGAACATAAGGAATAGCATGGAGGACATTAGGGGAAGGAATGGAAAAGTGAATTGGGGGAAATCGGAGGGGGAGATGAACCATGAGAGACTCTGAGAAACAAACTGAGGGTTTCAGAAGGGAGGGGTGTTGGGGGGGGATGGGTGAGCCTGGTGGTGGGTATTAAGGAGGGCTCGTACTGCATGGACCACTGGATGTTGTACATAAACAATGAATCTTAGAACACTGCATCAAAACTAATGACGTACTATATGGTGACTAACGTAACACAATAAAAAAATTTTTTAAAAATTTAAAAATGGTGCAAAAATACGTAAAAGCTCAAATACCATATAGAAGAGATAACCAAGAGAACTTTTTGCAGAAATGGCAATGTTCTCTGTGTTGTCCAACAGGATAGCCACTCGCCACAAGTAGCTATCAAACACTTGAAACGTGGCTAGTGTGTTGGAGGAACTGGAGTTTTAATGACAATCAATTTAAACAGCCTTACGGGCTTGTGTCTACCACAGAGACAACACACAGAAAGCAGTATATGACCCAGACTAACGAGAGCTCCCCTACCCTCAGAACAAAACATTCAACCCTAGTCATAGAATATTAGCAGATCAAAACTAATTGATCGTTTACTCAGTTGTCAGTCAGATGTTCAGGCAGGTCACGCTAGAAGATTCTGCGTGAGAAGTCATTTCAGTTCTAAACAGATATTTTCCTGAAGAACCTGCAGGGAGGCCTGCACCCCTCCCCCCAAGCCCCCGCTACCACATTCCTCACTCCTGGCCTTCCATTTCTCTTTTCCTTCAAGTTCAATATAACTGCACTTTCTCTTAGAGCCTGTCTGGATGGCAGTACTGTCTGATGAACATTCACTTGTGAATGAGAATGCCCACAATCCTGTTACTGGTTCCTTTCAAGTTTCCCTGGGTACAGGGCCGCATACTAAATTAAGGACTGTAATGCCTAAGCAGAAGCAATGACCCAAGAGGGCAACTTCAGGTAGGGCCTTGGGGGAGATATTAATCTAACCAGTAGGACTAGCTCTTAAATTTCCCGGAACACTTGCAAAAAGGGGTTAAAAAGGTTTAATGTTGGCTCCGAACTATAAGGGCATTAGGTCAGTCAATCTTTCCTGGGTCAGCCTCCTGAAGGATTCCAAACCATTTCTCAATAGGCAGGATGAAAGGAAAGCAACAGATCTCTTTGCCCAGAAGCTCATCAAAGGTGCCCCTGCCCTTGGATAGGAGATTGCAGAAATCACTTCACTGTTTCATTGGAACTCTGCATTCATTCATTCATTCATTTATTTATTTATTTTTAAAGATTTTATTTATTTGACAGAGAGAGAACACAAGCAGCTGGAGTGGCAGGCAGAGGAGAGGGAGAAGCAGGCTCCCCGCCGAGCAAGGAGCCCGATGCAGGGCTCGATCCCAGGACCCCGGGATCATGACCCAAGCCGAAGGCAGTGGCTCAACCAACTGAGCCACCCAGGCACCCCGGAACTCTGCATTTAAATGTCAGTCACTTTCCTGGCAATGATTTATGTACTGCTTTGGGGAGGGTTCTGTATCGCTGGTTAACTTTTCTTGGGTCTGGGTCTTGTCTGCGCAGACCCTAAGCTGCTAGAGAAGGCAGGGACCTCATCCGACGGGTGTGAATCCCTAGCCATCTAGCTCTCTGGTAAGTCACGGCACACAGTGAACTTACACCTGCTCAGTTTCCTCAATAGGGTCCAGTATGTTATTCTGGACAATGCGAGTTACTGTCCTGGATGAGTGGCCTTATTAGGCAATTCACTTGCCCTTTCCAAACTTTGGATTTATCTTCTGGAAGAGAGTTCAGCAAACTACCGCTGGGTGGCCCACGCATGTTTTTGGTCTTGTTTTTGTATAGCTTAGGAGCTAAGGATGATTTTTATACCTTTAAACGTTTATAAAGATAAGAATATTCAATCAAAACCATGTGTGGGCCTCAGAGTCTAAAAGTGTTACTATCTGGCTGTTTACAGAAAAAGTTTACCAACCTCCACACTAAAATGAAGACAATAAGCTAGAAAAAAATCTTTTTATTCTTTTTGAACTCCGTTCCCCTCCCCCACCCAACCACCATCTCATGAAAACTCTCTAAAGAATTTACAGGGAATCCAAACAGTGACCATATAACCCAAGGGCAAGCCACTCAGGTTGGTGGGAGAGTGAGAACTTGACCAATAAAACCCCTTCCTTTAGGGCAAATCCCTGAAGCCTTGGACCAGAGTTATCTGTGAAGTCCTGTTTTGGCCACACTATTCTTTGTTTCAGGGCATCAGTAGAGTTCAAAGTTAGTGCTTAAGGTTCTGAGACAATATTCAGGCTGAGTCCTGGATTTATCTCTTGTGACCTCTGGGCGCTGGTAAGTTACTTAACCTTTCCAAATCCCAATTACTGCAAGTAGGAGCCATGACAGTAACTTCACTCTACAAAGGCAGTCAAGGTCAAATGGAATAATGCATGGACAGCATTTAGCAGAAGGCCTTGCAACATGCTAATATATCAATGGAAACTATCATTATTATTGTGATAATCCACTCCTTCTACCCCTCACTCGTCCCTGCCTCTTGAAGCAGCCTCACTAGGACCATTCAGAGGCGAGAAAGCCCCACATGGTAAAATACGCTCCACTCTGCTCCACTCCAAGGAACACTCACTACATATTAACCAATCAATACTGTTGGCAAAGGGCTCAGCATCCCACCGTTGAGAAGCCTAACAAGGACAGGAAATACTTTCCCTGAGTGCCTCTCCATCGCCTGGCTTACCTATGCCCAGAGCCCTCCAGGTACCCTCCATGCTGCAGTAATAACAACGCACGCAAAACCACACATATAAATAAAATATTTTGCTGCTAATAAGAGGCGACCCCGCAGCTTTCTCAGCACGTCAGTGACAAGTTTATGCGCTTCACAACTGCAGTCGAAATATTTTTGCTATTTTCATGATTTTCTTGGCTTCCTTCCCAAGGAATTAATCATTTCTACAGCACTGGGGAGAAGCTGAGGACTCGTAGACAAGACTGAATGACACGATCGCGCATTCTCTTCGCCCACGCCTGATCTCTCTCTGTGCATGAAATTAAATCATTCCAGGGGAAATGGCTTCCTGTGGTAGAGAAGGTCTGGAAGCAGAACTCCTCCAGGGCTCGGGCTTCATGTCAAGTGTTCAGTGGGCCAGGCAGGTTGATTTCTGTTCTTTTGAGATTCTCACATTCCAACTGAAGCAGGAGGAACATACTCAAGGTCCTGTGGCCGTCCCTGAATTAAACTCATGGTGTGACGGTGTCCTGGGGTGGGCGTGGGGGGACAGCTGCTCAGCTGGACCCACTACAGTGATGACCAAGAGAAGAGACTCCTGCAGTTGAGTTCTGAATCGAGAAATTCCACCCGAGGAGACTCCCCAAATCATCCTAGTTCACCTCCTGGTTTTGAGAGTGAGGAAGCTATAAACCCACAGGTTCCGGAGATAAACACACATGTATTTGAAACCCTGCCTCTTGTTACCAAGTCATCTCATCTTCCCAGGATTCAGTTCTTTTCTGCAAATGTTAAAGTCCCTTCTTCACAGGGTTAGTAAAGGGATTGGAGATACAACAGAGACAGGACTTGATACTTATGTCCCAAGGATGGAATATGTAAATGGACAGTGGCCAGACCATACATACAAGTACAACTTTGACCCGCAACTGTAGCAACCTTCCCAGAAACCCCTTGATTATAATAAACTCAGGACACCAGCCCGTTCTAAGTCAAACATGCAGGACGTCATATTGCTATCGCTAGTGACAATGCAGGAAGTTAAACAGTAATTTCTTTAACAATTATCCCCAAATGGTCTGAACTGAATTAATAACTGATAGCCTCCCTGATTTTGTCCCCACTTCCAACTTAGAATGAATCAGAGGAAGCCAATACCCTCCCCTCTAACCAATCGCAGAGAAATCCCACTTCTAGTAAGCCCACCTACAACTTCCCCATGCCAACAGCCTGCAGTCAGTGCCCACCTCGAGCTTTCCTACTCTCTGTCTTTGAGTCTCCGCCCAAGCACAAGTGATGGTAGCTGATCCCCTTGCTGTAGGCAGCTCCGAATAAATTTGCTTGTTCCCATTTAATTGGTCTTCTTTTATTTCTATAATGCACACACATACCTACCCCACACAACATTGGCACAACCACACGTTACAATAGAGTGAATAAAGACAAGACACATTTCTTGTAAGCCTGTGTTGCGCTTTTCAATCTGATATACTCAGTTAACGAAGAAAGTAATCACCAGAGTATGATTACTCAAGCTTGTTCTATCCAACAAGAATTCTAAAAAGGCTCTAAGTTTGTTAGTGTTTAATCTTCTAAGAGCTTACCCAACTGTTCTTCATTTGCTCGCTGACTTTATGAATGGAGCAGAGACAAAGACAACTTCTCCATTAAGAACAGCAGGCACCAAGTCAAGGACCCACAATACTTTTAGAAGCCCACAAAAATGGTTTCATTTCTTATAAAATCAGAAGGAACAAAACCCCCAAACTTTCAGGTGGAAGAAAATAATTAATTATCATACTATTAGTATCCTGGGTTTTGTAACAACAGAGTTGTAAAACAGAACTTCAATATATTTTTGTGGAGGAAGGGGCAACAAAAGCAAAAGCGCCTAGGGTCTTCAAAAGTCATAGTGTGGGGCGCCTGGGTGGCTCAGTTGGTTAAGCCACTGCCTTCGGCTCAGGTCACGATCTCAGGGTCCTGGGATGGAATCCCACATCGGGCTCCTTGCTCGGCAGGGAGCCTGCTCCTCCCTCTGCCTCTGCCTGCCACTCTCTGCTTGTGCTGACAAATGAATAAATAAAATCTTTAAAAAAAAAAAAAAAAGTCATAGTGTGGCCCTGGTGAGAAGTCATAATATTTGCTCTTTTTGTGGATGGATAAAGCACGGGTCAGCTATCACTTACTTTGCGCACCCCCCCCCCATAATCTCACTTTTATATTCTGGTAATTTTCATTGGTCTTCCAAGCATTTTCTGGTGCACTGATCCTTTGAACTCATCCTTTCTGTAGCTGTCAAAGCTATTATGTTCAAAATACAGAAGAGATCATTATGCCACTTGCAGAAAAGTACTTTAAAAACTTTGTTAGTGCTCCACTTTTAGGATCACAATCTGATTCTAATTTATAAACCTATTTTACCCATCACCAACCCCCAAAAATTCCCCATCCTAGACCCATGCATGACTCCGTCACACCTGCCCAGGTGTCTCTCCCCACTACCAGAAGCCAGTACATTCTGCTCAAGTCCTGTGGCACCGATCACATCTGAATGAACTCCTCTCATGTGGCCCATAAGACACTTGCCATACTTGTCTTATTCCCAAAGCACCATTAGATCAGAATTCATTGTAATTAGTTAGATACATGTTTGTCTTAGAATATGGCATTCTTGAGGGCAGGAATCAGATCTTGTCCACACCTTTTTTGACACCAAGAACTGACACTTATGAAGTGACATCCCTAGAACGCAAAACTCCTGAGCAGCAAAGTTGGTATTAGAAGCAAAGTCACCAGTCCCCTGGCTTTGCTTCCTTTTGGTTCATCATACAACCTCTTGCCACCAGCCCACCAGACCAGGGACCAAGGGGCGAGGGTGGTCAGATGGGTGCTCTGGAGGTCAGGCACCTAAGAATACAACAGTATGGTGCTAAGAAATAATTTAAAAACAGGCTCACAAGGCAAAGACAAAAATACAACAAAAACAACACAACTCCTCTGACTTATAGTGTCTGCTCATTTCCATGGTGTAAATACCCCCATCATGGCCAATTTTAAGTTAGCAACTATCAACATGACTTCAATGGACACAGCGTTGGGAAGAGATGCACAGGGGTGTAACATTATGTGGTATTTCCACTTTGTAGATGCCACAGTCCAAATAATCATAAAATCTAAGAAAAATAAAAAGTGAGGACTTCTGAGTACCTATTACCTTTATTTCCATTAATTTAACCGTACACTTGCAAATAATTTAATTTTAATCATGGGTCAATAGTGGACTCAATCGACAACATTTTTGAGAATTTAGCAACTGGCTCCCACGAGCCAGTAGAAACTCTCTCCTCTACACCACAGAGAGCATGGAGTTTGCTTGGATGTAGCCTACAGGAATGCGGGGAAGACAAACACCCATAGTATTTGGAGGCGTAGATCAGTAACACTATAAAGGCACTGCTTAGATTCTATTTCATTTATTGCGGTAGGTCTTCCTGTCCCTTTCCTAAGCTTTTCTATGACATGCTTCTGTTTAACATGTGTGTTCTGTGTCCACCTGTCCCAGCCAACCACAGGCTCTGCAAAGATGACATCCCTGTCTTTTCCTCGTTGCTCTATTTCTGATGTCAAGACCTCAATAAACGTTTGTTGAATGTGTGGATGGAGTAAATATGTAAGCATCTTATTGCCACTTGATTATTTATACTGACATGACAAGGGTAATGCTGTAAGACATATGCCAAGGGACACAGGGTTTGCAATGGAAACCATGAAAGGATAAGTCTTTACTCAGTATGACCTAATATTGCTTATGTTTGAGAAATCCCCAGGACAATGCTCACTATATGCATGCTAAAAGGGCCCAGACTGCAAATAGGAGTAACCTGCTATACCTTCTTGATCAGTTTATATAAAGCACTAGATATTAACTATGAATTAAAAGGAAAAACAGTAAATAATAACTTAACAAGCCAACTTAAGCAAGACTGCACAAAATATTAGTTTTGTCCACAATTTAAGAAGGAAGTGTCATCAAAGAAGGACATATAGGACTTAAATTTTTTTAAAATGCTTTGCCCTGTACATTAAAAAAAATGATACTAGTAATGTAGTGTGTATATTTATATATTATTTGTGTATGTATATACACATACACACACATATATCCACTGTGTGCTGGGAACTATGGATTCATTTAGTCGTATAACGACCCTCTAATATATGCACTGTTATTATCATAAGAAAACTGAGACACTAGGAATTTCAATAACTTGCCCAAGGTCACCTAGTTAGAAAGCAATGGCAGTCTGGCTCCAGAGTCTCTGCTCTTAATCATTATGCTATACTACAGTTGACAAAACAAACAATGCCCAGAATGTCCAAAATGTCCTTGGAGCTGCATCCTTCTGGAGTTAGTCCCAGTTGTCATAAGCAAGAGTTTTTTTAATCTTAGGAGCTCTCTGTGGTAGGCATCCGATCTCTGGATGAGATGGGCAACAACCCTAGTTTGGGGACACATAAACGACTCCCCTAACCAGTAGAGCAAGGATCAGGAACTCCTGCTAGGTGCCCAGCTTTGGACAAGCCCTTCAGGGCATCATCCCGGATGGAGCTATGCCTTACAGAAGGAAGAATTTGCTAAGTCCCTATTTGTCCTTGCAGATTAGGTAGCCACTGGAAGGCCCATTGTAATAAGATATAAGAAAAGCTTATTTTTGAAGAAGCATGGGGAGAGGAGTCTTCAGAAATTTGTGAGTGATTGTGTGCATGCCTCTGTGGGAAGGTGTTGGGAGGGAATGTGCAAGTATTGTGACAGGCTCCCTCTGGATAAGAACCCTGCCTTCCTTCCTCTCTCATGCGCATTACGGAGTCAAAGCAACAATTCAGGGATGCGTATGTGATGACACTTCAGTAGACTTGCAAGTAACATACTTTACAAGGTTAGCATTGGGACCTTCCAGTTTCAGTATTTTGTATTTCAAAATATTATATTAGGTTTTCACCTCCAGAACTGTTTAGGGAACTACTTAAAATACAAAGGGGTCTCTATCATTCCTTTTCAGCTGCTAAAAGTTATAGATTAATAAAATCATGGAAGGATACCGAGATTGCGGTACCTGAGGAAAATTTACAAGTTATACTTACTTTGTTAAGAAAAACCAATGCTTTTCTGCAGGAGGAGGAGGAGGAGGAATTGGTCTAATTAACTGATCCTAGCTCCTAGCTGTACTTTGATGTGGTCCATGTGTGGATTTTGGCACAATAGGGTCTTCAGGCTGCCAAAACCAGAATCAATTTGTAGAAGGAAACAGCAATCAGTCATTAATTGATTTCTTATCCCATTCAGCTTTAAATTAAAGGACACCTCCATGTCCTTGTAAATAAAATAATGATCAGTGATTGGGCACATCTGATAACAATTTGATTGCTGTCCATATCAGACTACTGGGCTTGCCAAAGATTGTCATTTGTCTGGCACCTGGTCAGTGAATGAATCTGCCTTCCATATTTAATCTATAGACTATTTTTCTGTTAATGATCCAGAGTCCATGGCACAAACAGAAGTGTTCAAGGAAACTATCATTAGGAGCCTTTTAAAAGGAGCAGATAGTTCTTGTACTCACAGCTTGTATTTCTCAATAACCATCTCACCTTTCTCTCACACAATTGTTTCTAATGGTAATTCAGAATAACAGGTGGTGGTGTCCCCAAAAAATGGGTTCACTCCAAAGTTGGAATATGACTTTGCAGACTCAGAATGAGAAATCCAACCAACATAGCTTTTCTGGCTAGAGAATCTATCGATATCCACTGATGTTGAAAAGATAACTTAGCCCAACTTCATACCTATTGAGTCTTAATTAGAATCTCTCTCTCTTCTTCCTCTCCCTCTGCCTTTCTAAGAAGAGTTAGAATGTAAAGAGTAGAGCAGACGACTTGGAGTTAAAAGGGGCCTTCGCTGTCGGAGATATCAAAATTGATGAGGTCAGTTTTAGACTCTAACGTGAATGTCAGCAATGGGTCGCTCATGTCCTCCACCATTTTGTGTATCTTACTTCAAGCCAGAGACAATGCTCATTTCTCCCGTCAGCCTGTACATTCTACTAAATGAGGGAACTATTCTTGGGATTGTTCAGGGGGCACTTTTACATTCTCTTTCCAACATTTCAGAAAGTTATTTAGAGACTATACTCTATGCCAAACGATAATTCTGCTTTTATAAAGTAAAGCCATGCTTCAACATCTATTCTTCACCTGCTAAGACAGAGTTAGCAAAGAATATTTTATCTTCAGCTGGGCCCGGTTAGCCCTTCAACTCAGCTTATAGGTGCAATACATCAGGCCTGGAGGCCCTCTGGTATTATGTAACCTCCCATGCATAACTTGAATTAGCAAGGAAATGACATATTTATATAGCAATTAAAAATATGTTTAGCATTCCCTGAGGTGCCACCCCTCCCAATTATTTAAGCGAAAAGCACATTAATCATCCTGCAGGGTGTAGTACAATAGAGACAGCGGTTGTTTTTGTATCCAGCGTTTAATACTGCACGTGAAAACGTAGCCTGGATTTCCGCAACCTTGACGTGTCGCCATACATTGATTATACTCAAACTTAAACACAGCACGCTCTTTTTTAAACAACACCGTTTGGAGCTGTCACATACCCAAAAGCATGAGGCTCATGTGATTTCACGTTAACCCACTTCACAATAAGACCATTTATAATGGAGCATGAACAAGAGGGAAAGGAGAGCCAATCAAGCTCATTCCCATAAGCCTTCTTGATTTGAAAGCCTAACGTGAGACAGCTCTCCCAGGCTGTTAGGTACCAGAATCTGCTAGATATCTGGATGGTTAGTCCTGACTACTCATAAATGGCATTACTTGAAAACTACACTTTTGATGGCTGTATACATCCCCAAACATAACAAAAATGAAAAGCAATGGATGCACACACTCTAATTTGGTGACCATTCCGACATACTTTTTAGCAGCACTAAAATTTTCTGAAATAGTAGGATGAGCCTGAGATGGTTTTGGCTGAACCCAAAGCAATGACAATCAAACAAGGCGCCCTCTAATAGGGGAGCACCTCATTCCTCCATGACCTGGAATACCCCCAAATTATCAATAGTGGGGGAACCCGAAGCAGCGCATCATCAGCAAGGTCTCACCACTATCTGCACAGGGCTCTGTGTTTCAGATCCAATTCTCCGTACTTCGTTTCATGTGGGCACGTGACAACATTCTGAGGAGCTATCATGACCTCTCCTTTACAACTGAGACACCAAATTCCTGGGATTTTATCTGACTCTTTCAACAGTGTACATTTGAAAAGTCACAAACTCAGATAGGTAACTTATCTATATATTTATAAATATTTATATGTCTCTAAGTATATGATTATATATATTTTTATGGATATTATATATTTACATTTATTTATACTATTTATACTTAAATACATCAAATGTGATAATATGGACAATGATTTTGACAATGGTTTATGTGCTGTATTTTCGCTGTGTGCTACGTAATACCCGTGTTACATTTTTACACACGTTAACTCATTAGTTTTCACCACTCCATTTATTTATTTATTTATTTATTTGATTTTAAGAGGTTTTATTTATTTATTTGACAGAGAGAGAGAGAGAGAGAGAGCGCACAAGTAGGCAGAGAGACAGGCAGAGGGAGAGGAGGAAGCAGGCTCCCTGCTGAGCCGAGAGCCTGATGTGGGGCTTGATCCCAGGACCCTGAGATCATGACCTGAGCCAAAGGCAGAAGTTTGAACCACGGAGCCACCCAGGCGCCCCACCACTCCATTTATGGTTAGGAAAATGACTCAAGAGGCAAGCGGGCCTGCCCTGGGGCACACAGTCAGAAGCCAGAATGTAACCCCTGCCAGTCTGGCTCCAGAGCTCCCCACTCCTGTTTACGACTCATACTCCATGGTCCCCAGATCATACTGCTGCCTGACCACTGGACTTAGCACGGGGCCCTCAAGAATATTCATGAACGTGCAAACTCAGGGAAGTAAAATAACTGTAATACCACTAACATGCATGGGAGTTTGTGACCAATATTATACCTAATAGAGTAAAAAACATGTTAGTCATCATCCCTGTGGGAAGGTCTAAGCATTTAGAGTTCACACTCCAACTCTAATTAGCTTAATATTCCCGGGCAAAGCACTGACTCGCCCTAATTCTTCATTTGTCCTCACTCATACAATGGAGGTAGGGATGAAAAGACCCATAGGGAGGGTAGTTTGGGCAACTGTATGAGATCATACCTGGAAACCATTTAGCACAATGCCTGATGATTATCTCAGCAGATGAGGATGTCTGTAGGTTTTTTTTTCCCCTTTGTAATTTAATGATTTATCCAAATCCATCACGCTGAGCATATAAAGCACCAGTTCTATGTTCAAGGCATTCCTGCAACCCAAAATGGGAAGTCCACCTCTATTCCCAGCTTAACAATCACTGGTCAAAGTCCTTTCCTTTCTTGCAGACTAAGGGACGCTCTTACCTCCTCCAGACAGAGTGCTCAGATGGTCCTGAATCCTCCTTTGGCTCTGACATTCCCACACAATCTTCTGAACCACCCTTCCCAAATATACTGTGAAAACACCAATAATGACTGTCCAATATTTTTAAGAGTTTATATACTAGAGGGAGAGAGAGAGAGCATGAGTGAGCATGAGCTGGGGTAGAGGTAGAGGGAGAGGGAGAAGTAGACTCTCCCCCGAGCAGGGAGCCTAACAGCTGGATCGTGGGACCCAGGGATCACGACCTGAGCAGAAGGCAGGTGCTTAAACAGCTGAGCCACCCAGGTGTCTGGTGTCCAATTTAAAGTAACTTTTCCTCCCACTGATTTTAATTTTGACTTCAAATGCAGGACCTTTGTGAAGAACTATGGGACTTCATCGTC
>CM053607.1:39053182-39102034 GCA_028646535.1 Procyon lotor | reverse complement strand
GGGAGGCTTCTGCTTTAAGAAATAGTTCAGACCATTTGTTTTTTCTTTCTTTTTTGCCTTTCTGGTGAAAACTACAGCCCCCTCCCCTTTTTTTTCATCACTGAATAAGCCCCGTGCTGAAAAATAAAGGTCACAGACAATTTGCTAGGTTTCCCTTGCTCCTGGAGGAGAAGGATTGGAAACTCAGTAGCTGCTGGTCAAGGAAACTGTTAATATTTTGCCGAGTCAAGCTGACTGGGAGTAATTACCCCAAAGATTACTTTTGTATTGTGCTGGGTTGCTCATTTGTTAGTTTCCCGGCAGCTCTGAAGATCCTGAATGCAGTTACTGATACCAGGCCAGACGTGGGGGGGTCTGTGCCATAGCTTACCTATGATGCAGTTTCTGGGCAAGGCAGCCCCGCGGAGTCCAACAGGTATTTAAAGTGAGGGAGTGATAGGAATTCTCTGCACGCTGAGGATACCGATGTATACTGCCGCACCTTGAATACTTTCTGCCCTCCTTGGACTCTGTCCCCTCTTCCTCTTGCATTATTTCTCTCTTTCTCTCTCTTACCACCCACCAGATACTGTTTTCCTCAGTTACTGCCAACCCCAAATAAACCTACCAGTTGACAGCACTTCTCCTCTTCCAGCTTCTATTAAATTTTTCGAGTCCCCTTCTCAGAAAACTCTCTTGAAAGAGAGGTATCCGAAGACCTGGCTGCTGCTTCTTCCTCACCAGTGCAACACAGTCAGATTGGTCTCTTCAGACAGAGCTAGCCCTCCATGTTGACCACTGGGTGACGTGTGGTTCTCAGCAGCCACTCACAGGACACAAGCCCTAACAAAAATATCTACAAAAGGATGAGACCTCTTGGCCTGAGTTAATCGTGGCCCCCTATGTCTGTGCCTCGTTTGACTGCTGAAATGGTTTTAAGATAGCTAAAGGAGGTAACATCCTAATTACAACTGCTGTCCATTCACTTTCAGTGCTAAAATTCTGTGACTCTTAAACATTAACATAGTCACAGCCACGGCCATTTCTGGAAATTTAAGGAAGTTTTGCCCACTGTGGCATTCTCTAAAATTAGGTCTAATTTCTTCTGGATAATAAATGCTTTCACAGAGATGGAAAGAATCCTGGTGAATTTCCAAAGTAAAATGTGTAATAGGCTCTTGTTAAACTAATTCTTAAATGGAGTGATTTTTTCCAAAGATAGGCTAGCCTTGGGCGGTCTTAATGCATTACTTAAAGTGATTAAAGGTAACTCCTACCAAATCAATAGAAGAGATTCTAAAGGGGGAACATTAAAACCAAAATTAACATTCACTGAGGATAGTTATAAAAATAATATGAGATCATGTTTTTATTTAAAAGTCCAACAAAATTATATGAGATTAAAGACAAAGAAATGAGAAACTGGAAGTGTAATTGGGTTGGCAAGCAACCTCCCTTACAGATACCTTGTAGAGGAAAGCATACTCTTCTCCTGCGAATTAACTAAAAGACATGAATGCTAACACCAACAGAAATGAAATGTGCTCTAATGTCTAGACAGCTAAATTACGATCAACTGTTAACTGTTCATTTAAACACCAAATACCTCTAATGATCAAGAATCGCTATTCTGTCCCACCGGGATGGTACAAAAAGAAGATGCAAATCACTCCATTTCTGTACATTTTATAAAATGTCATCTTCATTAGGGTATCTCAGGCTGATAACACAAGGGCTAAAGAGTGATACATGATTGGAATCTAGAAAGACCTGAAGGGAATAGAACAGGGGCCAAAATGCACAAGCTCTTTTAGCTTGAAAGAGATGCACTGAGAATGAATGAAACAAATTTTAACACTCAATCCGTAGGAAACGGAAGGTATCCAGTATCATGACAGAATGCGGAATGCTGTTTTAAAAGCTTAAAGATATTTAATTCTTAGGAGGCAAGCCCTACAGTTCTGAGGTAACTAACTAAAATAGCCCCATGTCCTCCAGAGCATGCATTTTCCTGGGTAAATGGTTACTCCTGCCTTCACAGAATTCATACCTTGGTTGATGTATACACATCGTTGGCAAGAAATTTGTGCAAGAGAGTCTACAAGTAAATATAAACAGTGATGATCTATATTGCTATGATTTCTAGGCAGCCCAAAGGGAGGAGGTAAGAGGAAATCTAAAGGCAATTGAAGGCGACTTCTTGGGGAAGGTAAATCAAATGAGCCAAGACTAATGGCTTAATGGGCTGAAGAGTTGGCTATGACAGGTGTAGTAAAGCTACCCATTGTTGAAGACTATAGACAATCTCCTCTTACTGCATCACCAATCTCTTAAAGGGTGTGCCAAAGTAAATTATGCCTCTCAAATAACAGATTAACACAGCATAAAGACACTACAAAACATAAAGCCCATTACGCCACACCTTGGGAACAATCTTCAATGATAACATTGTCCACATGGCAGCAGGTTCTTTAATTTTCCTCTTTTCCATTAGAATGCCACACAATCAGCTAGGTCAAGTTCAAAGAGGGCCCAGAAGAGAATGTAATTTCACCACTGTGGACACACTCAAAGTGCCCAACTTTTGCCTCTACTGTCTTGACAACAACCTCTGCTGTTCATCATGAATACTGGTTTATTTTCTAATTATTTAGAGAATAAGGAAAACACAGGGCATTTTTGCTATGATGGCAAGCTAATGGGGAAATGGAAGTGGCAGTCATGCTTTGATAGCTTGAAACAACGAAAGACACAATTCAACATATGCAAGGCAGATTAGTGTAGCCGGTGTACGTCCTGCATCTTTCGTTAAATATAAGTCAAAGGCTGTAAGCATCAGGCTCAAAGGCATGGAGATCAGAAAAGCGCATTTATGCATGGGACACTGACCAGGTCACCTGACGGGAAATGGAGGAACATCCCTTGGAGAATCTGAAAAGCCCATTGGACAGCTGCAAGGGCAGTGTGATTAGAGACCCCTCCAAGACAGGCAGAGGAATGTCCTCTTTTACATAGCTGGCCCTTGGGGGCTGATGACCATTCTGCGGAGGGAGAGTGACACACCAAAGTAGCATTTAAAAGGATCTGCTGGGCAAAGCTGGGCCCACAGGAGCCAGTAGGGGTTAGATGAAATAAAGTGGGCCTGAATTAAAGTTGTGACGATGAAAATGGAGGGGGAAGGTGAGAAGGAACAGGAAGAACCTTTAAAAGGAGATCAATTTCCCCAATGTTACGACAGATAAAAATGCTGACTCAGAGTTGGCATTGCACACCCTGGGTTCTTGAGAAAGTCTGTGACAGCCCAAGGAGGAAGCTTGCACTCTGAATCCAGGCTCTCACCTCTCCACTTCCCTGATGGGCCAGTCCACCTCCACGGCTGCCACACGCCTGACACTGGGTCTCTCCAGTTTCTGAGAAGGAACCTTAACTTGCTCCATCCATGCCTTAGACTTCCACCCTTTGGCCATGACTCACTCTTTGTAAGCATCAGGAGAGGAATTGACAGTGTTCCCTACATCAACCTGAAAACCATTTGCCTCAGTATAAAACAATGTTAACGCTTATTTTATTCTCCAATTTATATAATACAAGATTATTCCTAAAAGTAAACACTTCACAAAGTGAGTTAGAAAAAGGAAAACCTAGGGGCACCTGGGTGGCTCAGTCAGTTAAGCATCTGCCTTTGGCTCAGGTCACGACCCCAGGGTCCTGGGATGGAGCTCCATGTTGGGCTCCCTGCCCAGTGGGGAGTCTGCTTCTCCCTCTGCTCTTTCCCACTACTCATGCACACATTCTCTCTCAAATAAATAAAATCTTTTAAAAATTTTTGGTTTTGCATGATGCAAACACCAGAGGACTAGCTGTTTGAATCTTTCTCAGTCCTATTTAAAATAATCTCTAGGCATGGCAATATAGGCATTGTTCTCTATATTTAGCAGAAAGGTAAGAAAATGAATTGGGCGTATTTGTAGTTGCAGGTTTCCTAAATAAGGGAAAAACATTCTCAGGGACTAGGGTAGGATAAAAATAGAAAGCTAAGCTGGTAACTAAATGTCATAAAAAAAAAAAATCATTGTTTCCTCCCCCCAATACATGAATCATCTACTTGCTGGTTTGCAAGCAGGAAAAAAAATATAATAAATCCTCTATTGGCCTCCCATAGAATCTTAGGAATTAGAGTCCAATTACTTTTAACTGCATACCACTTTGCTGACTACTTTAGTATTCCACTTTCTCATCACTCTTTTTCTATTGGCTTACAAAATCTCCCCTTCCCCACTTTTTTTTAAAAATATTTTATTTATTCATTAGAGACAGAGAGAGGGGGAGGGCAGGGGCAGAGGCAGAGGCAGAAGCAGGCTCCTTGGAGAGCAAGGAGCTGGGGATGTGGGACTTGATCCCAGGACTCTGGGATCATGAACCTGAGCTGAAGGCTTTACTGACTGAGCCACCAAGGTGCCCTGTTTGTTTCTATTAATGGCATAAGATGATCTCTTCCTATACATACATACATACATACATAAATAAATAAATACATACATAAATAAAACATCTTGCAACCACCTGCACTCACTCTCGGAACGCGGATGTTTCAGCCTTGTAGATTTCATACTGACAATCAGATGCAGGTGACAAAACGGTTCTCATGTCAACATTTATGGGAAGCTTATTTTCACACACCTGAACATCATGATAAATGAATAAAATGCATAAATCATTCATCGGGCACCAGTGTGCAGAGAATAGTTATATGCAACTTCGTGAAACATGTGCAAACCCTCAAGTCTTAGAGACAGTCGGGGTCCTTCACCTCTGCAAAACTCAGTTTCCTTGTCTGTTACACCTTGTGGTAACAGTGTTTACTTACTCCCTAGCTCTCTGGAGAGGCTGAAACAAGGTAATGAACATGGAGCCTCTTCACTGTGTTTGGTGCACAAGGAACTCGCCACCCTCTTTGGTAGCAACCCACTTCCCTCTATCAAAGAGGGATACTCAGTCCCACGGTCCCCACTCCTCCCAGCACTCCGGTGTTTCACCAGCCTCTCTGCTTTTCCTGGCAACACCAACCAGGGGTCTCCTGCTCTAGAACTGAGCCTTCTGAGCTCCGTATCTAAGAAGTAATTATTCTCCCAAGGTCACTGAGCAGAATCTGCGGTCTTCATCTTGGATGTTGGTCTGGAGAGTGAGTAACCTTTAAGGAAGGTGCCCTCTGAGAGCACCTGACTCAAGCCGTGAAATGTTGAATCATTTACAATTTAAAGCAGAAAAGAATTTAACCAAGTTAGACAACCTGTAATAGCTCCTGTGACTGGGGCCATTAGGACCATTTTGGTGTCATTCAAGCCAAACTAATGGCTGTGAAGAGAAGGCACCTGAAAACAAGCAGACTGATTCAGCTTTTCTATTTCTATTTTTAAACCCATTTGGAAATTCTCTGGTGTGTCTTCCTGGACTGGAATTTTTTCCCACATCAATCCATTCTAATTAGTCAAATAGTTTTTAACCTCCAAAGTATACTAAAAAAAACCCAAAAAAAACCCCAAAAAACACACACCTTTGCACACCGATCGTCCCGAGGCTGCAGAGCAGAAAAGCTAATGTTAGAAACAAAATTGAATCCTCTTCTTTTTTTAGGTTACTATCAAATGCCTGCAAAGGCCACCAGGGCGAGCATCCAGGAGCAACGCGCACTGGCATCACGTAGCAGGGGGTGGTGTGGGCCTTGGCAGACTGCAGGGCACATGCACCTCCTCTAAAGGCTTTTCCTATTAACGACAATTGTCAACACTCCGGAGGTCCCATAACACCATCTGCTAGGCAGGTGGGCCAACCAGCAGTCCACAACTCCTGATCTAATTCTAACCTCTCCATTCATAAGCAGAAATGCAGCCCAGAGAACCCTGAGTACATTGTCTTAGCCACCTTAGATGCTGAGCTGCTGGTGGGATCTCATGATTCCAGATCCCAAGCCCCCAATTTCCTCTTCAACTTACCCCCTTACCCTCAGGTGCTGTGAGGAAATATACTTCCATAGAGCCAGATCTCTACAGAGTATCAACTAGGTTCACGACTCGGTTCTAAGCACTGGGGTGGTTAAAGAAATCATCAATTTATAGCCCTTGTCCCGAAGACAGTAATAAACTCTAACCTCTTTTGTTAAATCTAAATCCTCTCTCACACACACAGACCCCCACAAACGCAGATCTTAGAAGAGCTGGAAGGCATCTCAGGGAATCATCTGGTTTACCCCTTGTCCTCAGGGAGATAAAGTATTAGCCGCCATTTAAAAATTGAAGTTACAAAGGCCCTGAAAAAAATGAGAAATTTACTATAAAGAAGAAGCTAGTCATCTTGCTTTTTAGTATAGAGCTTCTCCCTGGAAGAGACACTTTTTCAAATCTTAAGATAAAAAGTAATAAACTTAAGTATGTGCTAAAGCTTACAGTTCAGACTCTACATGCTGAAGACGCTTAAGAGAAGCCCCAACTTCTCACCAGTAAAAGCAGAAACAGGTCTTAGGGCTTCTTAGGAAACTCCACATTTAAGGGGGAAAAAACATTCAAAGTGCCAAAGAACTACAGACGTTGGTTTTGCCATAGGGGTAAAGATTCCCCAGCATTTCTGAAGGTCAGGCCTTAAAGTCACTCTATTTGTCACCGGCAAATAGACAGTGAGGCAGATTGCTCGCACTGTTACCAAGCTGACATGGAACCACCAGGAACTGTTTAGTTTACAACGTTAACCAAAGCTGAGTGGAAACCACCAGACTCCATTGCCAGAGTGGCTCTACCCAGGGTATGGCTGCCCCCACCTCTCTGCTCGGCTATAGTTCCCACAATCCAGTGGGAACCCAGCATATTGAATGAGGGAGTGGTGGGGGGATGTCTCAATGTCCCTTGTCAAAGATCTAAGAGTAAACGGTATTTTTTGCATGTTCACATATGCCATGAAGCCACAGGATGGCTTCCCTGTAAGCATTAAGAAATAATGAGAATGAATCTTTTGTATTAACCTGAATACCCTTCGCGCTTGTTTGTAGATTTAGTGCTGTGCGTTGCTTCTGAATTATAATTTCTTCTTCCCCTGACCTCAAGTTTAGAAGAAATACACTTTTAAGGGTTTTTCTTTTTCCGTTTTTTGTTTTTTTTTTTTTTTAAGATTTTATCCACTTACTTGAGAGAAAGAGAGAGGGATAACACGAGTGGGGAAGGAGCAGAAGGAGAGGCAGAGAATCCCAAGCAGACTCCTCACTGAGCACATAGCCCACTTGGGGCTCAATCCCATGGCCCTGAGATCATGACCTGAGCTGAAATCGAGTTGGACGCCCATCAACTGAGCCACCCAGGTGCCCTAACATTTTATTTTTTAAGATTTTTATTTATTTATTTGACAGAGAAAGAGAGATCACAAGTAGGCAGAGAGGCAGGCAGAGAGAGAGGAGGAAGGAGGCTCCCTGCTGAGCAGAGAGCCCAATATGGGGCTCGATCCCAGGACCCTGAGATCATGACCTGAGGTGAAGGCAGAGGCTTTATCTCAGTGAGCCACCCAGATGCCCCCTTTTTTTTTTTTTAAACATTCTTTTGTTCATTTTGGTTTTATTTACTATCAAACTAAAACTAGAAATGATAGTTTTTTATTGCTTGGACACAATACATAGAATTTTGCCAAAATTCACATCTTCCTGCCCCTGTCCCTGCGCCCCTAGTTTGCCCCCTTTTTTGTTTTTGTGGATGTCATCTGGCATCTTGGACATTGGTTTGGAGATTACGTAACAGACTGCATCTCTTTTTATCTGTTTAGAATTGTGCTTTATAATTTTCAGCAAGTGTGTAGAGATCTTTCATACGTAAGTGGTTCCAAAGCTCCCCCAGCAGCCATTTTATGTCATGGCCCCTCTCACTGGGGTTAATTTGTGTAAGTTTTCACTTGGCTGGAGCAAACAGGGAAGGGGACGGATGTCTTGTGAGGCTAACGACACAAGAAAAAGCATTCTCATTTTCTCCTCAGAAGGTGGACAACTTCTCTGACTGTAACATTCATGGGATTGATCTTTCCCATCTACTCCTTGCTGCCATCCTCTTAAGGAGAATTCTTTGATCGGCATCACCTCTGTTCTTTTATAAGATTTTTCGGTTTTTACATTGGAAACATGTATTTTGCCTGGGTGCAGTTGAGTATGGTTGTCTTTGCACTTATTTTGTATGGTTCCCAATGAAATTGTTCAGGAAATCCAGCTCAGAAAAACGTTCTTGGATTGCGGCTTTGAAGCGTTGGTCTCCGTTCTGCTCTTTTCCTCGGGAATCTCTAGAAGAGTTCAGAGAAATTTCTGTAACTCAGTCTCTATCCACCATAGTGATCATCTTAATTTTCTTCTGCTTTATCACTTTGCTTCCTTATTCATTTCCAGGAAAGCACTTCCATTTTATTCTTCACTTAGCTGATTTACTTTTTCTCAGGATGAATTCTTTGATGATTCCAAAGTGGGTTCCAATTCTGTTACTGCCTTTTCAGTTCCCTTATGACGTTCCCTATGTCATTTCCCTCAATTCTCTGACCTTTTTGTCTGCCTGACCTGTCTTTATGGATTTCCACTCCTCTGCCGAGGAGAAATAAAAATGACCTTTCCCTGTTCCACTACTCCCAACCCCTCCGTTTTCTAAACCTTTCCTCTAATTTGTAAAGTAGATCATTTTTAGAAGTGTGTTTGTTCTTCCTCCACATCTTTAAAATGATGCTTCTGTTCTGTATTCTACAGTTCTCGCCACAGGCTCCGGATTGCCTCTACTGACACCAAGAGGAAAGAGCAGTGTAGATGTGGTGTAGACACACACCATCCCCATCCCCGTGGGCACTAACGGGAATGCCCTTCTCCCACAGCTGCTCACCTGTGCCTCAGGGGGTTGGGAAGGTGCTCATCTCTCACAACTCTGAACATGAAATTCATAAAGGACATTTTCCATATAGGACATGCCTATTGGCATCTCCCTGTACCTTCTCTTACTTAAGGAGTTTTATACCTGGAAACTGTACCTCCCAAGATACTGATGTCTTGGCTCTATCCTATCTCTGAATGTTATTTAGGGATTATAGCCGTTCACTAGTTTTTGTACATATACGTATATACATTTGTATGCACACATATGTATACGTATTTGTGCACATTTGTATATATGTGCATATATTAAATAAGCATGTGTATGTATATATACACATGTGGGTGTTTACTCCCTGAGGGGGAAGATAACTGAAAAGTACACTGACTCCAAAACAGCATCCACAGGGAACAGAGGAAGACATGTTGGTCTTCTCATTTTCTGCCCATACTTGCTTTTGCATCCGAGGCACAGATATAGGTCCAAAGGGAAAGCACCTCCTTTCTGGTGAAGGGGGGAATTCTGTCTTTACAACGGTCTGACAGGCAAGTACCTTTAACTGTGCCCTTTTAATGCAGTTTAATAAACTTTAAAGGTTCCCAACCATCCCTCCAAGAGTTTGGTAAGAGACTAATTGCCATTCCTAGCTTCTGATGATGGAGTAATTCCTCATTCTCTGTTTTATCTTCTATATTTTAGTAGATAGTTAAGAGAGGTTAAGTAAGATGCCATTTTTAATCCAAGAGGCCCTGTTTTACATCTCCCCATTCCAGATGTTTACAACTTTAAAGATAAAAGCAATCTGAGATGTAACTTGGTTCTGTACGCCTTTGAAACTCTCCATTTTATCAACACGTACCATGATGCACACAGGGGACGAGGAGCGTGTGCCCAAGGTCCCAGAGCTTATGACGAAGCCCAGATCATAACTCAAGTATCCTGACTTTAATGATGATGAGACTCTACACGGTTCTGGAGAGAAAATGGTAATGATAGCTATTTAAAAAAAGCTACCATGTCTGTGTGTACCTTTGCTTTCCCAGTCATTAGGGAAAGGAGGAGTGACTCTCATTATTCTTGAGGCACTGTCCTGTCACTAACAATAGCCAGTTCCCATTTCTTATTCTCTGAAATGAGCAAAAACCCCACAAAGGTAGGGAGGCTGACTTTATACACATAGGGGAAAATGACCTTCCTATAGTCTGTGTACAAGATTAAAAAGGTACTGAGTCTCTGTAGATCCTCTGAAAGTCACGAACTGGATTTCTCTCTCACTCTTTTTTTTTTTCTTTTCTCAACTGCTTGCGGCTAACTGCAGCCTAGAGATGGACCAAAGGTTTTCCAATTCATACAACCGCCATGCACTTTTCCTTCCCCCATAAGCCACGCACAGCCCCCAAAGCCAATTTTGCAAAGTGCCACATTCTTTCTAAATATTCCATGGATTTCATTATGCATTTAAAAAAATGTAGCCCTGAAGCTAATAATAAGATAGGCACTGAAAACATGTTCCTTTCGAATTGGTTCTATAATACTGGTTGTTAATGAACCTTAGAGAGATCTAGCAAGGAAGAACACTTCCCACATTCAAAATGCACATACACTGACCATCTTGAAGCAAAAGTCACTCTAAAGTCAAGAGGTTCCTCAGGCTTCTGCTGTTACAATTCCATTGAAATACAGTACCTTCGACTCTGTGAGATGCACCTGTAATTGCCTTCCCACTAATCTCCATCCCTTCACTTGGTATGACCCTTATTTTCTTTCTGCTCCCATGCCTCCCTGCACAGCCTATACACCCTGGATACTAGTCACCCTGGATACTAGTCCCCCTGGACTTGCGACTCTGGCCGAAGCTCATGATCATAATCACCCCCTAAGGCTACAGTTCCTGGTCCAGAGATGAGCAAGTGACACCATTCAGGCCAGTAAGACACGTGATGCATTTTGCCTGAGGCTCTTGAGAAAGAGCCCCTTGGGTCTTCAGAAAGAGCTCCAAAAACAGCACTCACTCCTTCCAGAAAATGAAGGCAGAGAGAATAAAGGGAAAATTTCACCACCCTCAATTTATATGCAAGACTTATTAGGGAAATGATAAGGGAGCTAATAAGAAATTTTAATTGCCAATCAAGTGAGAAGGCTTGTTTTCAGAGAATAATTCCTTAGGATTAAATATGGTTTTCTAAAGACTTCTGCAAAGGGGAAACCTTCTGCAGCAAGAGAATCTGGCACAGCATCTGGTGAAGTTATCATTCTTCTCAGGAAGACAAATCCTGGAAATACCAGGATATTTTAAAAATAATAGCTAATCTTTTTGACAGTTAGCTGATCAATGTAATTTGAACTGTCATTCAAATAGACTAAAAAAGCCTAGGTAACTTTATGAGAGGTAGTGGGCTCTGGAAAACATATCAAAATTGTATTTCTAATTTTCTTTTTGGCTTTCCCCAAAACAAAAGCAACGCTATTCTAGCACACCTTTTTTCACTGCATTTTCAAAACACAAAACATGGGTTATAGAGGTAATCACTGACTTCCATGATAAAAGCCATAAGTCAAAGAAAAGAGAAATACTTTGAGAATTATGCAAGTTGATTTAATATTACGGGGTGGGGGGGTGGTTTGAAATGTAGATAACCTGAAATCTGACGTTTAGAGGTCAGCAGAGAAAAGGTTACTATTTGCATGGAAAAGCTACTTAAGCAATTAACTGAAATTAATTATGCTCGTATAAATTGTATAAACACATCCCAGATATGGATTTTTGGCTAATTAAGCTTTAATTTAGTTCAGAAAACTAAACCCTATAAGCTTTTATGTGAAACCACTGCTCACCCATTGAAAGTAAAGAGGTAAAAATCATAGTTTTAGGAAACATCTGGAGAAATAAACAATTTAGAAAAGCTGTAAAAACAGAAATTATAGTCAATTATCCAAGATGCAAAGCCATATTTTGAGGTTACGCTGTCCTTCATTCTCTCAAGAGTACCCTTTAATTAAATGCAAATAATCAGAAATAGCAATTAATAGATTGCTATAATTCCCTGGTTAGATAGTAGAGCCCATTTACAATACGTTAAGGTTGCTATGGACTCTGAGAAAAAACAGATGGAGTGTATATTCATATATCATCCCCTAATGTGTCCATTACTGAATGATTTTCTATAATGGTGCCATCTCTAAGACTAGCTACGAGGTGAACACTTTACTTTTTGAACCTCGCCATCACCATGATTGTTAGGCCATTTGGACAATTGATCTTCATTGACAGATAGGGATATTGGCTTTGAAAAGATCAGTGACAGGCACAGGGCTTTTGAGCTGCCTTATATAAGCATCACATCGAACCAATCAGGAACGAGTCACTGAAGGTCAGCTGGCCTCTCATGAATGACACAGTGCAGAGCAGGGACCTGAGTGTCACATATATTGTTCTTTCTGCCCCATACCCGGGGCTTGCCTTCCAACAGTGAAGACTGAATGACAATTCCTTCTTGCCACTGCACGGACACTGTCTAGGCAGTGCCTTTTCCCATCAGGGCCTTTGCTCTTCCCTCTTCCTCTGCCTGCAACCTCCCTCAGCCTTGTCCACAGCTGCCTCAACCCCATCCTTCAGGCTTCTACTAAAATCTGCCTCTTCAGAGAGCCATATGCTCATCTGTGTC
Organism: Procyon lotor; assembly: GCA_028646535.1. Classification (NCBI taxonomy): domain Eukaryota; kingdom Metazoa; phylum Chordata; class Mammalia; order Carnivora; family Procyonidae; genus Procyon; species Procyon lotor. The sequence goes on along the minus strand of CM053607.1, from coordinate 39,089,517 downwards.
TCCGGCACATTGTAGCATCTCCTTATTTTATTCAGGGGGCATCTCACCATACACAATTATTTTGTTTACTTAGTAGCTTGCTCCTTTAGAGACTGTCTCATTCATTAGAAAGGTTATAGTTTTCTGTGTTTCAGGCATTTCTAAGTTGAATCAGCAAGAAAGTGCACGCATAAAATACTACAGTCATTGAACTCTCAGAGCAATGATGATTTTTCAGCCACACCCAAGTTAAACATGCTTTTAAGATGCCACTAGTCATTCCTTTAAAAGTGAGCTTATGACTCTGCTACCTTTTAGCAGAGTCTATATTTATAAATAAATATATTTATATATTTTAGCAATCCAAATCTTCTCCTGTTTGCAAGGCAATTTTCCAAGTGGTCCAGTTGGCATTAATAATGGCAAGCATTTACTGGTGTCTACCCACCTCTACCTTCTGCTTAAATCTTCATCAGAACTCTGCAAAGCAAGTATTATGAATCCCATTACTGTAAATGAGTAAATCAAGGCTCAGAGAAGTTAAGCTCCTTTGCTAACATCACCTGGCTCATCAGTAGCAGAGCTGGTTTGAACCCAAGTCTGACTTCTCTAAACCCATTAAGCCACACAGCTTCTAACACTACATTTTTCACACATTAGGATCTTTCTAAAGCATCAGTGGGCTTTAAGGAAGCACCATGGCTTCAGAACAACTCTGGACAATGACCGTGTGATGGAAAATGAGTCAAGAAGCTGGGCAGTCTGGAGTAAGAGGATTAGTTCCAATGTGATTAAGTCTCCTGGTTGTGAGGCCTCCAAACCCCTCTGAGTTCAATAAGTGATTTGGCCAGTATGAGAGAAAAGAATCAATCAAGTCCATTAGAAAACTGAAAGAGAATACAATTTCTCAATAAACTGTGTGGAAGGCATACCACCAATTGAGAATAAGAAGTATTCTTCCTAATGTGCAGTGAGAAGGTTCTAGAAATCCATTCATCTGTGGGCTATGGCAAACCATCAGTGTTCTTCATGTACCCCACTGTGGACACTTTGTGACATTACTGGAATGGTCCAAGCATGGAGACTGGGGGCTCTGAGAAATAAAGACCATGATCGCTCAGCCTATAGGGTACCACGGGAGAATGTATGGCACAGTTGTTACAAGTTCTGGGTTCACACTGGCTTTCTGTTTCAAGTCTGTCACTTATTGCAACCATGGGAAAGTGACTTGACCTCCCTTTGAAGCCTCAACTTCCTCATCTGGGAAAAGAGGATAATTAAGTGCTCAGTACAATTAAGTGCCTGGTACAAATAAGAACAATAATCTCAATACATGCTATCCTACTAATGACAATCATCCATCTGGCAATCTTGCAGTCAATGTGTCTGTGAGTGGTCAAATACTATTTTGTGCCAATGAAGAAAGCAAAGCCCTATTGTAAATAAGCTTCTTTTTTTTTAATGCAGAAAGTATTTGTATTAAGTGCGGAGAATCACAGTCTATATTCACCCTCACAGGTGAGATCCCTAATTCAGCCATGATGAAGCTAGATAGTCCTTAAAGAAAGCAAGTATCATTCTACATCTTCTCTATGATTTTTCTTCTCTTTTTCCTTTTAGCTCATTTATTTTTACTTTTGAACCCCTCAAATATTACATAAATGCTCGCTCTCCTTGAGAAATGTTCAATAAAATACCATGACAAGGGAAAGGCACCTTCCACCCCCCTCTCCCACCTACCTCACCGCCCCATTCAGCACTTCCTCCAAAGGGAACTATGATTCTCAGATTTTCTAGGGATCCACATACAACATTACTAGATTGCCAACATCTCTTTCTCCTTTGCCTTCCTTTGTTCACTTTCAACTTTGGCATCTATGCAATCACCTCGTCTTGAAAATCCCCTCTTTGATTATGCCAAATCACCCCTTCATAAAGTCTTACTGCATCCACTTATCACAGTGGTATTTCTACACTTGTTGGATCATGTGCTTCCTACTTGCTTCCCCTACTATACATCAAGCTCCTTGAGGAAGGAATGGCATTGGCTTTTGTTCACTGCCATACCTCCCGCACCTGATACAGTGCTCAGACAACAGGAAGAGATCATTAAACATGTGCTGAGTACATGACTGCTATTCATTAGGCTATAACCAGACAGTAACTAGATTAACAACAGATCTGAAGAGCTGAGGATTTCAAACAGGAGCCATTCACCCAATTGGGACCAGGAAATTATTTTTTCAAAGAAAACCACCAAAGTCAGCAGCACAAAGCTCTCCACTAGTGAATAACCAAGACACTAACTATCGCTGCTCTCATGAAATCCTCCTTACCGAACTGCAATGCAGGTTTCAACTGAGAATATCTGAAACTCCTTATGTGAACTGTAAAGCATTCGTTTCTGAGACAGCAACCAACTATGTACGGCATGAAGCCAGTTTGCCCAGGGAGTGACTAAGTGACCCAAATGATCATTTTCTTCTTACGTTGTGTTTTAGGGACACTTTTTCCCCCTTTTACCTTGGAATTAAGAGATTTGCCAGAGAGAGAGAATATGCTTACTTAACATGGCAGATTACAGTCTTGTGCATTAATGGCCCAAACTCCCTTATATTGACGAACCCAAATGTAATGGCCAGCTAAGGAACAAGAATGTGCTGAGTCTTTTTCCACATATCCCATAAACAATGGCTGCGTGACTTGGCTCAATCTGGAAAAGGCAACTGTGGTCGAGTTCTACTCATCGTTCATTCTTATGTATTCTCAAGTTGGGAGGTTGACTATAGCACTTACTAGACATGAGACCTTAAACAGGTCTCTGAGCCTCGGCAGCCCCTTCAATCAAAAGAGTAAAATTAAATTATTCCTGCCATGTCTCTCCTGTTTGGAAAAAATCACATAACACAATAGATGTGAACAGCCTTCCAATGGTGCAAAGAACTTTTATAAAAGTAAGGATGTTATGGGGAAAGAATGGAGATGAGTTCCTTTATTGTGTCTTTTGGAGTATAGTAGGCACCTAAAAATGCCTGTTGAAATAAAATGATATGATGCCAACACGGTAGAGATAATGACTCCATGGATCTTTCCACTGTTAGATTTTTGAGGAGGCAATCATACAACAGAGGGCCCATCTCAGTGTCTGGTCATAGCAGGTACTTGCTAAGTGGGCATATAATGACTCACATATTTTACACTGAAAAAGGCTTACACTGCTCCCAAATTCCACTAACTCCTTCTTTAACAGTAAACACAGAGGGGGCGCCTGGGTGGCTCAGCGGGTTAAAACCTCTGCCTTTGGCTCAGGTCATGGTCTCAGGGTCCTGGGATCGAGCCCCGCATTGGGCTTTCTGCTCAGCAGGGAGCCTGCTTCCCTCCCCTCTCTCTGCCTGCCCCTCTGCCTACTTGTGATCTCTCTGTGTCAAATAAATAAATAAAATCTTTAAAAAAAAAAAAAACCAACAGTAAACGCAGAGAAGCACGTGAGTGCTCAGTAGTTTAAGCATCTGACCCTAGACTTTGGCTCAGGTCATGATCTCAGGGTCCTGGGATCAAGCCCCGCATTGGGCTTCCCTCAGCCCCTCTCCCCTTCTCTCATGCATGCTCTATTTCTCTGAAATAAATAAATAAACAAACAAATAAATAAATAAAATCTTTTTAAAAATGCAATACAGAATGCCTGGGTGTCTCAGTCAGTTAAGCGTCTGCCTTCAGCTCCGGTCATGATCCTGGGGTCCTGGCACTCAGCCCTGCATCAGCCTCCCTGTTCAGTGAGGAGTCACTCTACCCTGCAGCTCCCCCTCTTGTGCTCTCAGTCTGTCCTTCTCTCAAATAAATAAATAAATTTTTAAAAAAGTAATAAAATTTTAAAAATTTAAAAAGCAATAAACACAGAGTACCTACTATTAGAAAGTTTTGAGATGCTAAAGACTCTTCCATTTAATACAATTGTCTGATAATTAAAATCTGTCAAAATGTATAACTTTCTTTCATAAGCATTCCAGCTAGAAGGTTTCACTGTAAAACAGAAGGGCTATGCTCCTACGAAGGAACTTAGTCTTTTAACTCCTAATTTACCAAAGCAATGGTGGTTAGATTATTTACATGTGGCTTAGTGAAGGCAAAAGAGTAACTCAAAAAGCAAACAAACCATGATTCTTAGAACACAAGAACCAGTCACGTAGTTACTCTGACTCCTTAAAATACTCATGAGGATAAAATTGCTTGAGTAGTCAATGGCTGAACCAGTACTCAAGTAGTTTTTGGTTTGTTTTTTGAAAGAGAAAGAGAGAGAGAAAGAAAGTGGTGGTCAGAGGGGAGAGAGAGAATCTTAAGCGGACTCCATGCTTAGCATGGAGTCAGACTTGGGGTTTGATCTCACGAGCCTGTGATCATGACCTGAGCCAAAATCAAGAGTTGGCCACTTAACAGACTGAGCCACCCAGCCTCCCCCGCTGAAGCAGTTTCAAAATGCCCATTCCTTGGGCTACACACTAACTAGCTATTCTTGGCTACACACTAACCATCATGGCCATCGGATGTTACACAACCAAATACATTACTAGCTAATGACATGTGTATTGTCTTTTTTCACAGTAAACATCTCTAAAGAAAGCTGAAAGCCCAAACTTTGAAGTTAGACACATCAGGATCCTGTATACTGCCCCCACTACCTAGCAGCTGGCGGAGTCAGGCAGGTTAAGCAGGCAGTCTGTGCTTTGTTTCCCCCAGCACCTCCTCAGAGGGTCCTGGTGAGAATGGAAAGAGCGAACACAGGCAGGCACTTCCCACGGTGCTCCGTACAACGTGTAGTTTTCGTGTGGCTCTTAGCAGGTTTTGCTGATAGGGTTGTGGCAGACTACCTTCCAAAGAGGCCCCCAATGCCATCTCTGGACCGGTTCCCTGTGACTGTCACAGCAAATTACCATAAAACTGATGACTTAAAAAAAATTATTCTCTCACAGTTCTGGAAGCTCGAGGTCTGAAATCAAAGTGTCAGGAGGACTGCCCTTCCTCCAGATGCTCTAGAGGAGAGTCCATTCTTTGACTTTCTCATCTTCCAGAAGCTACGTGACATCCCATGTGCTGGCATGAGCCCTGTCTCTCTGCCTCTGCGGCCATAATGCCTACTGTCTTCTCTCCGTCAACTCTTACTCTGCCTGACTCTCATTCACATACTGATTAGGGCCCAACCAGATAATCCAGGATGATCTCCTCACGTCAAGATCCTCAATTTAGATAAGGCCAAATATAGTGACATTCACTGGTTCCAGGGATTAAGCCAAAGACATATTTTGGGGAGCCACCATTCAACACACTACAATCTCCCATCCTACATATTTTTCTAGAACCTTCAACTCACTCATGTAGAGGTACAGTCTGTGTGCCCTTTCCTTGAATCTAGAAGGATTTTGTGTCTGCCTTCACCAACAGACTAAATCAGAAGTGATGCTGCCTGACTTCTGAGTCTAGGTTGTAACAGGATTGTGTACTCCCACCTTGTGTAAGGGAAACACACTTTCCAGAACCCAGCTGCCACGAGGATACGAAGCCCAAATGAGCTGACACAGCGGGCCACATGTAGATTTTCTGGCTTGCTGAGGTCCCATTTCCAAGATGTGACCATACATGTAAGTAAACATGCCTCGAGATGATTCCAGCCTTAGCTGTTGAGCCAACCCCAGCCTGACTCTTCCCAACTCAGAGGCCAGACGTCAGGGAGCAGAGAGAACCCATTCCCACTGAGTCTACCCAAACTGGAGATTTCGGAACAAGATTAATTACTGCTGTTACATCAAGCCATTAGATTTTGGGATACTTTGTCGGGTAATAAGATAATGAGACCAATTACTCATTAAATAATTGAATGGATTAAGATTTTAACATTTTTAAATGGCACAGGAGATAGATTTCCTGGCATATAGCACCTTGGATTTTTATCTAAATATAGTGTGAACACACACACACACACACACACACACACACACACACACACACGCACTTACTTCTAGAGGAAAAAATGATTCAATCTCTCTCATTCTGAGTCAAGGAGTATGGGAGGATCCAGTAATTAGACACAGAAACTATTTAAGCTCTGAAGGGACAATCTCGTATTTCATCCAGTCCAAAGTGCATATTTTTACAGGTTGAGAGAATAAGGCTCAGAAATGGTCCCTGACCCTCCCTCCTTAATAGAGCTGTGTGCCCAACAAAGGACCATCTTGCTCTTCACAGGCAAGATGAAAGATCTATCACCATCTCATTACCTTCCCGGTGAGGAGTACTGAAGGGAAGAGAGCGGACAGAGAACAGGTGTGTGGAAAAGAAAAAGGCCATTTTAACCAGTTATTTTGGGCCATCTGGTCATGAGATTATGAGAAACTTTCATCTCCTCCTCCTGATAAATGGAGTTTTGTTTGCTTTTTGTTTTTCTACCTTAATCCCATAGCTCCAGGTCCTAAAAATTGTCTAGGACACAGAAAGAAAATGCAAAAATGATTGTATGGAGAGAAATGAAAAAATTTTTTGTTCAAATGTCCAAGCGTACCCACCAAGACCCATCTAAAAGGTAGGTTAGTAGGTTCTGGATCCATTTTGTAACAGAACTCGCTGCAATGACACATGTTTTCTACCTACTCTGCTGAGGAAAGGGGCTGTTCAATATTTGTGATGCAACTTGTGCGACTGAGGAATTTTTTTTTTTTTCAGATTTTATTTATTTGACAGAGAGAGAGAGAGATCACAAGTAGGCAGAGAGGCAGGCAGAGAGAGAGGGGGAAGCAGGCTCCCTGCTCAGCAGAGAGCCCGATGCGGGGCTCGATCCCAGGACCCCGAGATCACGACCTGAGCCACAGGCTGAGGCTTTAATCCCACTGAGCCACCCAGGTGCCCCAGGAACTGAATTTTTAATATTATTTCATTTTAATTTCATATTAGTGCACTCCTAGATAATGTATTTACAAAGCCACTCCAAGCTTAGAAACCCTAACTAATGATGCTTAGGCAACTCAAATGACCTGAAACCTCCTCATATTTACTGTGGGCTTTTTTTTTTTTTTCCTCTAGTCGGAACAACCCCTGCCTGCTGTGGAAGGACTGATGTGCAAGCTCTCTGTGGTAACCTATCCCCCTGGGATTCGGAACTTCTCTCCTACAATTGCTTCACGCCTCAGTGTGAAAACTGAGCTCCAAGATCTGGTCATAACTTCTGATTTTGAGAGTCATTCTGAGTTCTGAGTAACGGACCGAAGAGCAGCCCCGTGACCCGTAAGATCTCAAATTCCATGTGTGAGCAGCTATGTGTGATGTATGAAGAGAAAAATATTTCTGGGGAGCTTGCTCACCTTCCTAATTGTTCTCAACTCTATAATCATTAAAAAGGAATTGTGAGTTTATGAAAGCAATAGTGAGTGGCAAAAATCACAGATACTACCTTGATAATAGGCTAACGCTGCACAAGTCATTTGTTTATAATTACAGCTCAAGTTGCTCAGTCTGACCTCTCCAGAGTGTCTATGATTTACATTCGATTTGGCTTTTTTCTCTGCAGGGGTCTGACCTCTCAATATTGGAGCCCCCGTGTCTCAGGCTTCCCAACCAAGCTGAACATACTATATCCAGGCTACACTCATGTGCTTTCTCTACTTAAACATGACTCAAAAGGCCTTACCCATCCTTTAAGACTCAAGAAGTCTTCCAGTGCCTTTTAGCTTTAGCTGATTCCTTCTTTGATGCTCCCTTAAAATATTTGTCATTTTGGGAATGGATTAATAGCACACAGGTGGTTTGTTTTTGTTTTTAACCTCCTAGTAAATTACTACTATCTATTAAAATACAGGATTTTCTCTATTAAAATCCTCACTGTCCAAACAAAGCACCGTGTCCTGCACAGTGTGCTTAAGAAATATGGACTGAATTGAGGCAAATACAGCCGATAAATTGTATACATTTGTAACAAGCTTGGCTCACAGCATTTTGCAGCAGTCACAATGATTAAAATCATCCTTGAAGATTCTCATTCTTATAAAGGTATGAAACACAGTAGGCTTCAAAGCAAATAGGACCTTGCCGGGCCATATCCCAGGGCTGATCGTGGAACAGAATGAACTTTTGTCTTTTTTTTCCTGCATTACGATTTTCATGCCACCTTAAAAAAAATAACATTTTGGCAGTTTTTCAGGTTGATGAATTTGAGCTAATGGATAGAAAGTGACCACAAGAGTCAAAGCACTGAGGGTCAGAAGCATGATGTTCTCAGCACTGGAGCTGAAGGGAAGGCTTCTCACACACACAATATATTAACAGTGTTAAATGAAAAGTCTAACTAAAGCCAATAATATCATTTCCTTTCATTTACTGAGCAAATCTGCTTATTAACTAGGATGACACTTCCTCTTTCAATTTTGTTTCGCACTCCATTATTACTCTTCTTTTCTCATGTAATTAAAATGTAACAGGTAGTTGATACACAGGAGGGAGTGTCTGTATTAAAAATACCTCTTCATAATCAAATTCAAGTACTCATCTCATTTATGATCTGTCTACCTTAATAAATGAACTAATAGTTCATTTTAAGGGCTATATAAAGCTCTATTAACCCATCTTTATACATTTTAATTTAAAGTGACAGGCTATTCATGATTTTTTTTTCCCATTCATTTATTCAATAAACATTCTAAATAGTAGGTGCTAAGCAAGGCGCTTAAACTTGTGGATTCAAGTATGAAAGAGTTTAAGGTTCCTGTTTCTGGAGCCCACAGCCTAGCAAGGGAGAGGGCCAAGGAAATAAATAAATGCAGTGTTGAATGTCTCCCCAACCCCCTTCCCCCCTCTGCCACTGCCTGACAGCAAGTAAGGCAGAACAGAAAAGAGAGAGTCCATCAGCTTAATCTGGGAAGGCTTCAAGAATAAATAAGAAAGGGAAAAGCTTTAAAAAGATAGTGTTTATAGGAGACCAAATGTAGGTACGATTTTCAAGTGTATTTCTGACCTAACGGGAGGGAAGACCTGGCCGGGCTGCTCAAAGAGCAGGACTCTGAGAACTGAGGCTTCATCCTGCCGGCTCACAGCTGATGGGGTGTCTTCCTCAGTCTCTAGGCATGCAAACAGGTGACTGTGTGCTGTGCCACATCTCGGCCAAGGCAGTTCCTTTTCTGGGATGGCACCTGGGTAACAAGAGAGGGGGGCAGGTAGAGGTGGGAGCTAGAGAGGAAGATCATTATAAAGGGAAGGTCAAGGGCAGATGGATACCCGCTTAAAAGGCAAAGAAGTGGAAAACCTGAATTAAGGCAGGGAGTTAGTTGAAAGAACAACAAAAGCAGAAGGAATCTGCCCTGCCAACAGAAGCAAATGTCGCAGGGCACGACAGCACGTGGTCCGGGACAGCGAGAGGGTGAACATCCCCACCTCAGTCTTGGTTCCTGCCAGTGCTCCCAGTCCCTTTGCCGTGAGGGGCTCCCACGTGCCCGTGAGGTTCCTCTCCCCTTCCCAGGGCACGTGTATCCTCACTCCCCTCTACTTGAGTCAGTTTGACTGGGTCGCAGCTCCCTGAGCCTTCTCCAAACACACGAATGTCAGCATTCTGAGTTATGGAACACACTGTCTGTTCTCTCTGGCTTCTACTGTTTTACAATGTGTCCAATTTACAAGTATTAGAATGCCTTCCTCTGACCCTCAGTGGATCTTTATCTTACTTTAGGGTAAATAAATCATGTTTTAGACATTGCACTGAACAAATTCAATTTGTCTTCATGAAAAATAGCGCTTGGAAAATGGGCAGCATAGTGTACTGATTAAAAAAAGTATGGGCTCTGGAGCCAGACTCCCTGTGACCCAATCCCTGCTTCATCGCTCACTGACGGCGTGACCTTGGGCAAGTTACCATACTTTTTGGAGCTTCTGCTTCCCTACCTGTAAAATAAGGGCAAGGTGGTGCCTACCTCATAGGGTTTTTATGAGGACTATATGGGAAAATCGTTAAGCTCTGAGTTTTTATTAGACAAATAGACATTCATTTCCTATGTAACCACAGATAAAATGGTTTGAATTTTATAATTTTAATGAATGGAAAGAGAAACTGAAGTTAGGTCATCTATTAAATGAGGTATATAGAACATTATAATTTCAGGAGGACTTATCATGTGATCTGCACTGAGCAGGTACTGGGCATCTAGGATCTCATGAATGTGATCTTCACAAAGGCAATTTACGATTGACAAGCACATATTGGAAGCCTACTGTATACTGGCACTAGGTTAGGGACACCAAGATATATAGAGCATAAGCCCTGCTCCAGAGAAGTTCCTGGCATGGTTATGGCAACACGGCTGGGTCAGGCAACCTCATTCGCCCCTTTGATTCCATCATCTACAAAATGAGGGTGTCTGATGAGGGGACTCCTAAGCTTCTCTTCTAACAGTGAATGACTTCACACTCAACCGTGCCAAGAGATCCAGCCATCTACTGTTAATTCCCAAGCCTTTTAAATTTTATCACTCAGTAACCACTTAGGCTAAATGATATTCTAGATGATCAAAATGGAGTCTATGGGGAGGACTCTGAGGCCACAGTACTTGGACTGGGTTGCTAGAATGTGCTGGCAGCCACCGCTGCCTTCTATGGAGTGAGATCACACATGGTCAAGGCAAAGCCCCAAAGAAAAAACCATGGTGCTCCAAGAGGAAGCTACCTTAGAGTCTTAAGGACACCTAGTTTAATGTATTTCTATATGGAGTCTCAGAGAAACAAGGTGATGCAGTTCATGGCCAGGTAGGCATCCATTTCCCTGACATTCGTGCTAGGACTTTTTTTTTTTTTTTTTTTTTTTTTTTAAGTAGCCTCTACACTGAACACAGGGATTGAACTCACAACCCTGAGATCAAGAGTTGCACACGCCACTGACTAAGCCGGCCAACACTACGCCCCTTGCCATGCTACGACTTTTTGTGCTGCCCCACAACACATCATAATGGCTAAGAGACCAGTTCCAGAGCGAGACTTCTTGGATTCAAATCTTTACTCTGCCACCTTAGAGCTATGTGATCACAAATCAAGTTACTGAGCTTCTCTTCATCCTTGCCCAGGTGGTACCATGATATTACCTACTTGTGTAAGGACTCAGTAATAATATAAACTGCAGCAGCATCGTGCCTGGCACAAAACAAGCCTTGGAAAAGTTATGATGGCGATGATGATAGCGAACACTAACATAACTTACTATGTGCCAAGCTCCATTCCAAACAGTTTATATTCATCCCCTCCTATACTCTTCACAAGAACCCTACAAACAGGCAGGTACTGCTATTACTCCAGGAAACCACAGCACAGAGGGGCTGAGGAACTCGAGCAAGTAAGTAGCAGAAGCCAGATCTGTATCTAAAGCTTCCATTTCCAGAGTCTGAGCCCTTAACTACCACTCTGTGGTTGGTGTGGAGTCTCTCATGACTTGGTGTTGCCAATATCAAGTCTTCCTGTAGGTCAGAGGCTGCCATAAATGCTCAACACACATTAACTCACTGAGTCTCTGTGTCACCCTATGGCATATAAATTATTATCAAGTTTATAGTCAATGTTTACACAAACATAACAAGGGGATAAAACAGAAGGCTGAGACCATGGAGGGAGAGGGTCAACAAATACAGTGCAAAGAGAAATGACATGAGGACTGAACATTCATAACTGTCAGTGAACTACTCTATGTAGAAAATGTCAATGGCTATTTCAGATGGAAGGGACATGTGTAATCAGATGATAGATGGTGGGCACAAAGACACAGACTTGTGGCAGCCATATGGTTTTGTTGAAGAGCTGGATAATTTTAACAATTAGCGGGAGGAGTACAGTGTATTGGAAAGGGTTGGGTTTTGAAGTCAAACACTACCCCTTTTATTTATTAGCTGTGTGTCCTTCAGCACAACACTTAACTTCTCTGAACACTGTTTTTTATTAAAATGGAGATAATACCTTTATAAAGTTGCTGCAAAAATTAAATGAGAGATATTTTAAGGGTCAAGCACAGTGACTAACAGAATAAACTAACAGGCAGAACTCTTAGCAAATAGTAGTCCCCTCGCACAGCACAGTGTGTGATTAACCAGGATCGTTTGAATTATGAGGGTTCACAGTACAGGGAAACCATACATTCCTCCATGTATGGGAAAACTGAGAACTGAAGTGTCATCTTGCTCTCCTGCCTTGTAACAAATACCAGAATATTCTGCAAAGGACACAGGAGAACAAAATCATTTGTCTTCTGATTTACCTCTGGGACCAAGAAAACTGGTTTGGGATATTTGTCCAGTTTGGGATATTGTCCAGCCCTCGAATGGGAGGGCTCTTCCAGCATATATACTTGGGGATGACACAGAACACAAGTCTGACCACAACGTTAAACTCTGGATATCCGATCCTGGATAAGTTGCCAAGTCCTCCTCCCAAGTACTTTCATATGAAATCATTCTCTTGGTTCACCATTACTCAGAGGGCTTGATTATACTGTGAACTTCCCCAAATTGCAAATTATTGAATATTCTAGAGGTTAAAAAAAAAATCACTCCTTTCTGTTGACAGTATTTTAAAATCCCTGAATAAAATGCTTAACTGTTATCCCATTGATTTCATTGCTCTTTCACCCGACATACTCCAATATAAAATTGGTTAATACTTCATTCTTTCTCAAGATCTTCACTGTCACTAAATTACTATTTGTGGAATAGAATTATAATTCTAAAAGAATATGTTTTATACTGTGATTGATGGAAAAATATGCTTTTAACTTGCAGGGAAAGATCAATTTTCTGACACTTCAGCTCTATTTGCTCAAATGCATCACGATTATAAAGCACCAGTTATGGCTAATAATGGCATTATTCTCACCTCAGTAAGTACTTGGTTTGGTAAAGCTTTAAGAACTCCCAACTTTGGCAATCAATTTAGTTAACTACAGGAAATAGCCTATTTCAAATAGATTATTACCTTACTGTCATATTGCTCCCCAAGCTCACATACAATCAAAGTGAATTGTCACTCAATATACATTTACATATACCTCTCACTATTAAGCTTGCCAGATGAAACACCCTCCAGAAGCCATAGTTGTACGATATCACAGTTTTCAAGATTCAAATTCATATTCTCCAACACACTCACCCCCAAATCTTTCAGGTTCTATAAATGAACTTCATATCAGACTAGATAAAAAAAAAAAAAAATGACAGAAATAGCCCAAATAAGGGGGTTGGGAGGACATGAGTTCCAGCTAAGTTCTGATGGGAAAGTAATGAATTCTACCTTGCTTTTCGGACCCCACCATTCAATTCTCTAACCAGCCAGAACCTGGAAATGCTCCACAATTTCTTCCAATCCTTCATCTCCTATACCCTAGTGGAGGTACGCCAACCCATCTTTTAAGTGTCTTTTACATCTTTATTCTCCATTCTACTGCCTTAGCTTCAGTTTTCTCTTAACACTGTAAAACGAAAGCTCTTCCACTTATAAGTTCATGAAACATAAAATAAGAACATCACGGGGGTACCCAGGTGGCTCAACCGGTTAAGTGGTCAGCTCTTGATTTCCACTGATCTCGGGGTCCTGGGATCAAACTCTGTGTAGGGCTCTGTGCTCAGCGGGCAGGCTGCCTAAAGCTTCTCTCTCTCCCTCTCCTTCAGCCCCTCCCCCCACTCATGCACACTCCAATATAAATAAATAAATCTTTAAAAAATATTAAATAAATCAAAACATCCTAGAACATGCACATCAACAGGGGGCAATTATGGTCCCTTGGATTTAGCACCAGATAGACTCCGGACATGTCTTAGAGCCATAAGGTCTAACAAGAGGCAGCTCTCACTCTTCTCAGTTTGTCCATGAAACACAGGTAAAAATTATTCTCCAGGGTGATGACTACAATAAGAAATAGATAAATGCGGCTACAGGAGGATCAAAGGTTTTTTTCAGGCAGCTATAGGAACATCAGGAAGATGGAGAAAAGCAGCCAAAGCAGAAGATATCTCTCCCGTGAAGGCAGGGAGGTGCAACCACGCAGAGTGGCTTAAGGATAAAGATGAACTTTGCAATCCAGAAAAGGCAACAATCTACTATCCTATTGGGGATTTTCACGTGAAAAACCCTCCTGTTAATTGTTTTGAAAGGGTCATATTTCTTTGTCAGACAGGATATTTTTATTGGCAATCTTACTGTTTACTTTTGACATCACAAGAAATGGAAGGAATTTCAGGGAGCAGATTACTACCCACTATGTGTTCAAAGTGAAAGTACTTACACTGCCAGAATCTCTAGGAAATCTGGGTGGGGGAGCCTCAGGATAACTCCAGAAATCCTATTCCAGAGCTTTCTTTTCATTTGAACTTTAACAAGTAAATGTTCAATATGCATTGTGCCCCTAACCACCAATAACAAGAATTTCTTCAAAGAAGCATAAACACCAATTCTTAAAAAAAAAAAAAAAAAAAAAAGCGAAGCATAGCTACCCTCCCCTCATTTCCATCCTACTCAGGCAGTGGCAAAGAAAACTGGCCTCCTAAAACCCAAGGACAATCTCATTAATCATAGCAATGAGCTACCGGGTATATACAGGCAGTTAAAACTTTTAGATAATCCACAAAGCCTTCTTCTACTCAGATATTGCTACCCTATACCTTAAAAACCCTTTCATAATCACTACCAAAATTTGGGAAAACTTGGTACTCTGAATTTGGCCCATATTTCTTCCTGCATTATTTACTCAAAGGGCTTGGAAACCACAGGATACAGAGTCACAGTTACCAAATTGAGGGAAAGCATCCAAGAGACTGTAAAGGAGGGAAATGCCTCTAACTTGGATTCCCAGGCACGGAGCAGTAGAGATTAGACAGACGCCGAACCCCACATGTAATCTGAACAGAAATATTTTTTAACCCAATGTGAGGCTGCAAGATATTTTGAATCCTACTACCACCACTTTTCCATATTTCTTCTTCTTGCTCCATGCTGTCCCTTCCCCCAAGAAGGGCTGAAGAAATGTGTGTTTTTACTTACGATTGTGAAGTTCATGACTTTGAGAATCCAGATGGTCATGGCCAAGTTCACCAGTATTAAAATCATCAAGAGGAGGACGAAGAAATACAGGCATCTTTTCCGCCAGCCGTAAATGCCCACCTTGTATACCTGTGGCCCCTCGGAGCTGGGCATTGTGCTCCGGTGGTGTGTGTATTGTTCCTGAGGCATCTGAAATAAAAGAGGCAAGAGAGAAGCACTCACATTAAACTGCTGAGAGGAGAAAAAAAAAAAAAGAAAAAGAAAAAAAAAAATCAACTGATGAAGAGATATGGCTGGCAGCTGTCAGTACGTTTCCACCCTCCTGACAATTCCAAAAATCCGTTTCCTCTGGACAAAAGTGGCTCCCGCGGACACTGTGTGAGTCCGTTCACTCTACCCAGCCATCCCTTGTGATGTCTACTGAGACATCCACAGGCACACACACCATGGGAGGAACTGGACCCCTAGGAAGCCATTTTCCAAACGACTCCTAGAACTCCAACCTCTTTGTGAGGGAGACACTCAACCACCTACCCAAGTCCTGGGGGTAAAACTGAGAACTTGCCTGAGAAAATAAATGAGCCCCAGCAGTTCATTGCAGTGGTATGATAAGTACTCTTCAGGCATTTATTTGGGGGTAAAGTGATCTCAAATGCAACCATTCTGTACTGCCAGAAAGTCAGGGGGAAGAGTAACAATTTTCATCTTCCCCCTACTTTAGAATTCAAAGCGATGTTGATGGGCACAGAGTAAGCCTCATTGGACTCAGGAGTCTTCAAGTGATAGCCTATGCTTAAATGCCTCCCTTGACAGAAACCTCAGTACCTGCTGACTTTGATCTCAGGAGTTACACAATTCCAACTGTGGCGAATCAACTTACTTATTTGTTATTTTTCCATCAACTCATTTAATTAATAAACATAAAGGAGGCTCAAATTCAAGGAAGATGTGGATATGCCTTCCAGGAGCTCACAGGCTAATGGGAGGAATGAACTCGTTAAGCAGTGATTATAGTACAGTGAGATAAATTAGAAAAATATTTGTCAATATTAAGTAATAGACTAATCCCCCTTAAAGTAAGGAAGCTTTCGCTAATCCCTGCTGTTGACAAAACGATCTATATACTAGCACTACTAATTAGGTGTCAACACAAATCTAAGTAAATTTATCACTTCCATAAAACTCTGAAACCGAAACAGGTTTTAAAATTAAATACAAGCAAAGCTATTAATGTGTATCATTCAAAATGGACAATAATGGATTCCTACAAAGGATGATAATTTCCTACAACTAAGCGGCATCATGTGGTACCCAGGGCTTAGAGTATCTTCGGAGGAGATCATTCCCTACTCTGCCATGAGCCCAGACCAACACACCCTCGACTGCTTTTCCCCATGCACGTATCAGCACAACCTTTATTCTGAGATCTTTACTTCATTTGGCCCTCTTGTAAGCATACTGCATTCCCTAAGAATAGTGTTTACTTCTATTTATTTTTGTCTTAGTCAACAGCAATTAAATTTGTGGGGTGTCTGGGTGGCTCACTCGTTTAAGCATCTGACTCGTGGTTTTGGCTCAGGTCCTGATCTCAGTGTCCTGAGATGAAGCCCTGCATGGGGCTCTGTACTTAGCATGGAGTCTGCTTGAGATTCTCTCTCCCTCTCCCTCCCTCCCACTCTTTTTTCCTCAAAAAAATAAAATCTTAAAAAAAAAATTAAATGTGTCCTATGTGGTCCCAAAGTGACCATGGCAACAAACATAATGTGGGTTCCTAACCTCACATCCTAGGTTAATAGGTCATCTTCTAGATGGGTTGGAATAGGATTACAGTTTTTAGATAATCAAAATGCACACATAAAATATAAAATCTCCTTAAGAACCCAAGGCCTTTGGACACCAATAGAATTCCACTGAAAAACCCAGTACATTTTTATTTATGGTCAACAGAAATGCTCAATGAAGTCCAATATGGCATGTATCTTATTCTAGACACTACCTTAGTGCCAAAATCAGGTCCTCACATGAGTATTTATTTAAATATATGTGTATGGCATGAATGAGTGAATGAGTGAAAAAACAAACGCATAAACGAAGAATGAATGAATGATTTCCTATCTACTATAAAAGCTTCTGCTGTCTGGGGGTCTATAGAAGTTTAAGCCAAACATCATGGGAGAATTCATTTTTAATATCCCTGAACATTTTCACTCTAGACTCCCAAAGCACTGGGCTCCCAAGCAAGCAGTGAACTTCATGTTACATGAGAATCTCCTTTTGATAACTCGGCTCCTTAGAATTTTGTAGGTCAGGGCTGTGTTGTAATAACATGGAAACACAACAAAGTCATGGTTTTTTTGTTTGTTTGTTTGTTTTACACATCAAGATCAATTAGAAGGGGTAAGAGTGTCTTCTAAGTTTAAAGGAAATGAGGCCTTTTTCCATTAAAACACATTCTATAAGTGAAAGAAATTAGCAAAGAATCCTAAAATCTTATCTGCAAGGTCCTTTATTTCCAATAAATAGGAGCACCATGCCTATTGAACATTTACTTGTTAAAATGGAATTTTATGAACGAGCTGATTTAAGACTAGAGCTGACCCACTTGTTCATGGATATGGGGTTTGTGGTAGGGAAAGCACGACAGTAACAATATTGGACTGTTGCAAGAAAGAGTGAGAAATTCTTTACAAACCAGGGTACAGAAGTTAGAGGTACTGGCACCACACCAGTTGCTGCTGCTTTGACATTTGCCCCAACCAGTGCAGGAATTACATAATTTATCTATAAAGTGGAAGGGACATGTTCAATTAAAACTTATAAGAGCCTGGGAATATGGACATCACATTTGTGATTTTTTTTTTTCTTACAAAGACTGTTAGATATTGACAGAACGCAGTGATTACCTCTATTAGGGTTTCTCAGTCCTGGATCTGCATCAGAAACAGCCATGGAGACTTTAAAAACCTACATGCTCAGGTCATTTCAATAATAATCATATAAGTAGGACCCAGGCACCAGCATTTTTAAAGGGTCCCGTGTAATCTTAAAGTACAGACAAGGTTGCATACCACTGGTCTAGAACAATGTCTCTCCACCCTGACTGTGCATCAGGCTCCAAAATAAACTTCTCACAAATACAAATTCAAATTCTGAGCTCTACTACGGAATAAGAATTGTCAAAAGAAAATTTTCCCTAGGTTAGTCCAAGCATTTGGGACTGCTTTTTCTAAAGGAAAAAAAATGGCCTTCAATCTGTTTTTTAATAGTATGACCATTTCAAGACAAAAAGCTTGAAACAAATTCAAGAATATGAAACAGCAAAAAAAGCAGAGCTAAGGACTTGGAAAAGAACTTGGACTCCTAGAGACCACAGATTTTGCCCACCGTGTCTACTGACTAGCTGAGGTGCCTAAGTCAGGAAGGGGAAGTAGTTCCCTTTCAAGTCACGCAGCAAATTAAAAGCAGAGTGGGGATCAGAACTCAGATCCCTTGTGCATGTGTAGTAGCTATTCTGTCACAAGGGCTCTTGAGTCTCCACCACACCAACTGTCTACTTTAATGAGCCACAAAAAACAAAAATGCGCCAGTGTGTCATTCAGAAGGGAAGGGAAAAAGGAAACAACAGGGAGGGGAGAGAGCAATTTTGTACAAATGGTGCCAACAGGAAGCTATGCCAACCTAACGTAAGGAAATGGAGTGGTCTGTTAATTATGCTGCACAGAAGAGGAAAAGTTAGTTATGCTGAGTATGTTAATTTTTTCAAGGCAAAACTGAAACATGTTGAGATGATAAAAACATAAGAAGAAAGATAATCTCCAATCTGTGTTATTTTTTGATCCTGCCCAGTAGAAATCCCTCCAGAGAATGAAGTTCAAGTTTAAAGTCTTCTCACAACCAGGCCCCCTTCATGACTCTGGGAGGCGTCCTAGTAATGCATTAATAGTATCATTCATTTTTATAAAATTGGTTCAAGTAAGATGTTTTAACTGCAACTAGTTAAGATCTTGTATTTTTCAAACTCCCTTTTTGTCGGGTGTCTTTGGAGGATTTCCATTAATTTTGGAGCTCCAACTAAGGCAAACTGGGGGTTCCTATGGTTTGGGTACAGTAGCAAATATTTATATCATTTGCAGACACTTTCCTGGAGAGGTACATTATTTTTAGCCCTCCTAGTGTAGGACTGTCCTCCAGAAATTCTTCCTCCACCTTTGGAGTCAACTCACCAAACCTACTGTCATGAAGGTACAGGACCCAAGTACACAATGGGATGTAGATGGGTCCTATGGTGGCCAGCACCAGAAAGACATGGTTAGTGCAAAAGCCAGAAGCTAGATGGATTTTTTTTTTTCAATCCTCAGATACGTAAAATTTCAAGTAGGATTCAATTCTGACACCTAATCAAAACAAATTCTCTCCTGACAAGAATATATCCAATTCAGCATATAAAATGATAAATGCTCCACCATTTTTTTAACAGGAATCATGGAAAATAGAGTTGGAATTTTTATGTTTATGGGTTATGTGCACTGTGTGTTTATATTCTCTATGTAAAGTTGCATGTTTTATACATCACAACCAGTAATTAAAAAAACAAAAATAAAACAAAACAAAAAACAACTCAGTTCCATTGAAATTGCCGTAAGAGACAATGATCTTTCTACTGTCTGTACAGGAAAGTGATAGTGCCAAACAGCTGTCATACGAAGAGGCAATCAAAGGCAATGCAACCAAAAAGTGTAGAAAAAGTATGTCAGTTAATTATTCACAATATTATTTTTCTAGATTTTATGATAGGCCTTTTAAAAATTAATAATTTAATTTCCTTTCTCATTCTAAGTATATTCATGTTTTTAATTTGTCTGTATCGCTAATTTTTTAGGGTTTTTTTCTCTCCCCTTAAAACAGCCCAACAAACTGTTTAGCTTCAGCCCTCACAAAACCTGGATCCTCCTCTAGGCCCACCCATAAAGGACCCCTGGCATACAGTGGGACCTCAGTGTAACCCCACCATGAGATATCACTGCTAAGCTGAGCGCAGCAGGTGGTACTGTTTTCTGTCTTCCACTGGAAATGATTTTTAGACTTCTGAGTAGATAGGAACACCTTGCAGAAATTGATTAAATGCACATTCCTAGGCCCCACACCAAGAAATTCTAACTAATTCAGTTAAGTCTGCTGTGCATCCCAGGAATCTGTTTTTAACATGCACCAAAATCGACTCTGATACTTGTGGCCCAGAGACCATGTTTTGAGAGTTTAGATGAATTTAGATCTAACATAGAGATACATTCCTGGCCCAGCCTTTGTCTCTACTTGCATTGTGTCTCATGAGATCACCCATTTCCCTCCTGTGTCTATACACACACACACACACATATACACACACTATATATATATACATACACATATATATAGTATATATATATACTATAGTACTATATAGTATTTCACTATATACTATAGTACTATATACTATATATATATATACACACACACGCACACAATATATGTGTGTGTGTGTGTGTGTGTGTGTGTATGTATACACATTTTTTTAACTCTGCCATTCTTCACATTTTCACTGGGCTCCTACCCTGGAGCTTTCATTGCTTCTGTCCTCTTTCAGCATTACGTTGAATATTATACCCTGTCCAATCTTTGGTGTCTTAGTTTTTAAACGTGCTGAGATATTCTCTGTCATGAAAAAGAAATATCAGCTTACCTTCTGAGGTTGGGGTGCACTAGTCATGTGAATTTTTACAAAGGAGTCCCTCTCTATACAAATACACTCTCACCTTGGAAATCCTAAGACCAGTATCTTCCATCAGTCTTTGGGAACTTCTTTACTGTTCTATAACATATTTTACAATGATATAGGTCATCACTCTGAATGTATCCTAAATGCTTTTAAGTATTTAAAAGGTCTTTGAACCAGGATGCCTGGGTGGCTTAATTGGTTAAGCTTCTGCCTTCGGCTCAGGTCATGATTCCAGGGTCCTGGGATTGAGTCCAGCATTGCGTTCCATGTACAGCAGGGAGTCGGCTTCTCCCTCTGCCTGCTGCTTTCCCTACTTCTGCTGGCTTGCTGTCTCTCTCTCTCTCTCTCTCATGAATAAATAAAATCTTTAAATGAGTAAATGAATAAATAAATGGATAAATAAATATTCTTTGAACTACAATAGCACCTAAACTAGGGTGTGTTTATGTGTGTAATTACATGAAATTATGTGTGTGTATATATACATGCATAGTTATTCATTGAATGAGTAAAAATCAAGCCAAAACACTTCCAAGAACAAAAAGCTGTAAGGTCACCAGTAAAAGAATAAAAATTTACACAAGTTGACTCCCTTTCCAAATGCACATATGATTATACTGATGTAAAGTAGGCTTAAATCCAAAGCATTAGTCTATTCCTTTATGGGGCTATTTTCAGTGTTGACTTGTTTATAAACATCGCCAGTTGACATAGATAATCTATTTCTTGCACACAAAATGCAACAGGGTTATATTTTCCAGAGAACAAATACAGAACTTCCTGTTGTTCTGCCATTAGATAGGGAGGAGCTACAGAGAGTCGAGGCAATGCCATGATAGAATAACCAAGTCATGGGTTAATTAAGTAGATGCTTAATATAACAGATGTTGAGTTTCCAAAGAAGGACATTTTGGAGGGGCATATTACTAAAGCCTGGTTTTGAGAACTGTAACCTCATGGTCCCACACATTCAAATGTTCCAGCCTGGGATCATGTAACATATAGCATCAAGGCCTGGTACTAATTTAATCTGTCAATCTCAAGGACAGTATTTGTCATAATGACCTGGACTTGTGAGCAATCTCTTCTTGGGCTGTGTGGCTCTGTTTCACTTTAGCCATTGCAGCTACCACCAATACCTTAGTGACTTTCTGACGCCCATGACACTTTTCTGAATGGCCTCACAAATGCCTAACATCAGTCAAAGGTGCCACCGGAGGATTTGTACAAATCCCACGTTCATGGTGAAGTCCTCAGGCCAGGCCCAGCCTAACTGGTCCCTGAACCCAGCAGCTACTTCTCCTCTAATTAAGGAAGCTGAATTTTATGTTCAGCTTACACTCACCAACACTAAGCTTCAGAGTGGTAAGTCTCACTTCTTTGGACAAGCTTTGACATCTTAACACAAGCTTGCCTGATCGTACTCAAGCAGTCATACATTTTACACCCCATTGACTTCCTTCCTAATCTATTAGGAAGGTATCTAATTGGTACCAAATATCTACTAGACAATCCT
Organism: Procyon lotor; assembly: GCA_028646535.1. Taxonomy (NCBI): domain Eukaryota; kingdom Metazoa; phylum Chordata; class Mammalia; order Carnivora; family Procyonidae; genus Procyon; species Procyon lotor. Next base: position 39,067,231 of record CM053607.1, on the reverse strand, counting down.
CTATTGTCTCAGTTCTTACATTTCATCAGTTGATATAAGAAGAAAGGTACTGCGGCAGAAACTCACATAGGTGGTAAACTGTGTGAGGCTGAGTGCATATTCCAGGCTAATACTGATGTAAGCCCTTGCTTTGCCTGTATTCTGTGTTTTCATTTCAACAGGTTTCTTCTCCAGGAGAAGAACACATGTTTTCCTCTTCTCCCCCTGCCCCAATAGAGATACCCAGAGAGTGGTTACAAAATCTGCATTATCCATCTACTAGGGGAGAACGCATTCTGCTTTGAGAGATGATAAAAAATAATTCGCAAATTTTCTAAAGACACATCTAATGCCATCAAGTTACCCGATAATTTTTCTCTTGGACCTATAAAATGTTATGGGCCATGATCTGCTCTACTAATAAGGTACAGTTGAGAACAAGGAGGCACTGACATGCGTTTTACTAACGCACTAATGCTTGCTAGGCTCTTCTGCCCCCTAGGCTTCACAAATATCTTGTTCCATAAGCAAATTTATGGGAGGGCCAATGAGTGCAACCCTCTGTAAAATTACACAAGAGGGAAGAAATGTAGCAGAAGACAGACCTGGCCCTCAAGGAAATCCCCAATCACAATCTATTTTTGCAACAAGGAAAAGAATATTTTTGATCACCTATCATGTGCCAAGTACCACAGCAGAGCCTGGGGATACACTGGTCCTCAAAAGAATGAGTAGGATTGCGTTTCTGCTTTCTTCAAGCTCATACTTTCACAGGAAAGATGGCCCATACTCTAGTATGATAACAGATTAAGCTATTATAACTAAGTAAGGGTTTGGAAGGAAACTGAAGAGGGTTCCATGGTAGAGAATGGAGGGTACCCACTCTGGCCACGGGAGGCCATTCTGTCAAAGTGGCAATAAAGATGAGAGCCAGAGGTAGAACATGTTTTTCAGCAGAGGACGTAGCAAGCATCCTGACCTGCAGGACCTGCTTAAATTAAGCAGGATGGCTGGCAGGGTGGGCACTGAGTGAGCTCAGAGGACAGAATAGGGACCGGTTTGCAGAGAGAGCCTGTGGAGGCTGTGGCCCCACTACACCTTACCTTATAGGTTATGATAAGGAGTAATGAATTAAAACGGCCCATAATAATAACTCTATCATCTTTTTCAGAAATAAAATAAATAATGCAAATCAAGTGAGCTAGGGTTTGTGGCTAATGATGCTGCGTGTTTGTATTTCCAGCACATTTACAAGTAAACATGAATCACATCACTGTATACGATTACAACCGGTTTATGGAAACAGCAGGCACACATTCCCCCACAGCTGCATCACATATCTGGAGTCTGGGTGGAATCACAGTCATTTTGGATTATCTTGGCACATAAATAGTTTTCCATTAGCCATGTTAATTTTGAGGTTTCTGATTTAAAACTATCTGCTTTGCAGGGCTGTTTTCATTCAGTTATCCATACGACACATTAGTCTTGGTTTGTTAATATTTGGCACAATTTAGACAATTGTAACAAACTCATCTCTTTTAGTTGTGATATAACAATCAGCACTTTTTTCTTCTAAAATTCATCCATGAGAGCAAATGCTTGCATGTGTGAAATGGTCTGAGAACTAAGAAGGGCAGATTCTTTTTTAGAACATTTGTGGATTAATTTAAAAGTTAGGTATTCCATATTTCAGTTTTCTAAGAATTGGAGTAAGTGATGTACAATTTTTACTGAAAAAAAAGTAGACAAGTGCAGATATTTAAAAACGCTAGAGTATACAGTGAAGAAAAAATATTTTTAAAGACTTACTTGTTTGAGAGACAGAGAGAGACTGAGAGTGCATGCATGAGGGAGGTGCTGAAGGAGAGGGAGAGAGAGAACCTCAAGCAGACTCCCCGCTGAGTGTGGAGCCCAATGAGGGGCTCAATTTCCTGACCCTGAGATCATGACCTGAGCTGAAACCAACCATCAGATGTTTAACCAACTGAACTACCCAGGTGCCTCTCAAGAAAGTTTTTCTTTCACACTTTCAGCTTCCCTCCAGAGAATGAACTATTACCAGTTTTAATCTTTATAGCAATGTTCAACACATACACAGGCTTAATTAATTATGCATTCAATATATACACACACATTTATATGTTTCTTTTTTACACAAAGAAGGGCAAATTTAATGCTTTTATTGTTCTGAATCTAACTCCGTCCACTTAATACAGCTAATTGATAGTCCCATGAAAACAGAGAAATTTGTATTTTTTTAAGTTAAAGATTTTTAAATTATATAGATGCATGATATTTAACTTAGCCAACTCCTTAGTTATGAACATTGAGGTTGTTTCCAATAATTTTTTGTTACCAAGGCTTATTTTAACAAATAAATAATTATCGGGTACTATCATGTATAGCACTAAACATTAGCAGTAAAAAGATGCCCTGCTTCTTAGACCTTCCAGTCTAGTGGAGGCACCAATAAAGAGTTAAACAGTATATATGTAATTTTAAACTTAGCCTTGGGAAGAAGTCTTCAGAAGGAGAAAAGGAAAGCAGGAGAAGGGGGACAAACACTGAGAGGGAGGCTCCTGTTTCTAGGATGGTCAGGGAAAACTGTAGTGGAGAGATTTGTGGGGGAAAAAAGCATCAACAAGTAAGAAAGTTAATCATAAAGATACCTGGGGGAAGCACTCTGGTTAGAGGAAATAGTATAAGCAAATGCAAAGGCCCTGAGGTGGGATTTTACTGGGCAAGTGTGAAGGACAAGGTGGCTAGACCCCTGAGCAAAGAAGGGGGAAAATGTTTGACCATCAGCTTGGGAATGCAGGCAGTGGGTCTTACAAGCCACAGTGAAACCCTGAACTAGGATATAGATTGTGATGGTAACTATCAGAAAACTGAGGCATCAGAAGAAGAGGATCTGATCTTCACGTTGCGATCACCCCAGCTGGTCTATAAGGAAGAGATTGCCGGGATGAGAAGGCAGGTGGAGAAACCAGGCACCTGTAACTACTGCTATCACCCAGGGTTGGGGGGACAGGAGCCTAGACCAGGGCAGGGGTGAAATAGAAGCTGGCAAGTTAGTATTGTATTTTGAGTCTAGCTGGAAAGTAGAGCTAACAGGATTCACTGATGCCAGAGACAAAGAATGACGGCAGGAAAAGGATAGCAGTTGGCGAATGCTTAGGGTCTGACGTGAGTAATTGGGTGAAGGATGGTAGCATTCATCACGATGGGGAACACTGGGGCATAGTAGGCTCATGAGTGGGAGGCAAATGGAGTGTGGGGAGAGAGAGACCGCTGTCGAGTCAAGTTGATTTTGAAATTCACAGAAAAATCCATGGGGGTAGGGTCCCAAAGGCACTTTGAAAGGAGTCCAGAATTCAGGGGAAAGACAGGGCTTAGAGATTAAATGTTTAAGTCTCCAGTAAATGAATATTATTTAAAGCCCCAGGAATGGCGCATACATGTTTCATATATGTGCCAATATGCCTCCCAGAGAAGTCCTGAGAAATTGAATTGCTCAGGTGGGGTAGGGGAGGGGTACTGAGTTGGCTCAGGTGGTAAGGGGAGGGGTACGGTTTCTTATAGATATTAACAAAGTTCTCCTCCAAAGTATGATATGCCTCATCTTTAAATTCAAAATATTTATTTCTGGTGAATTGAAGATATTTTAGTGTAATGATGACCATTAATTCTCACTGCCCCTGAGATTTAGAAGTATGAAGTGCCTGCTGAGGTAGTTATAAATGGAAATATATTTTTGAAACACACACACACACATCTGTACCAGGCATCATTTGATGTATGAGCTCATACTTTTCTGACAACACTCTGGGAGATGAATATTATTAAAGCTATTTCCTAACTTAAGATCCTGAGGTACTAAAAAAAAAAACAAAACAAACAAACAAACAAAAAAAGATCCTGAGGTACTAAAGAGTGAAGCAAGTCCTCAAGGACAGCTCTCATTAGTAAGTTGGTTAGGGTCTTGACTCAAACTGAGGTCCAGTTTTCTTTCCACAGTGCATGGAGTGCGGCAAAGACCTGCCTTTCCTTGAATGTAATCCAAGCTATTCAGAATTACCATCTATGTGTACTTAGCATGGCGTGCACTGAAAATGGCGTAGGTACTGCTGCCACTGGACACATCTGTGTTTTCCTTCAGAGTCTCCCATGGCACTGTTCTGGGCATCTGAATACCTCGATGGGCTGAAACACAGGTGCCTAATCTCATAGCAGTGGTAGGAGGCAGCGATGGGAGAGGAGACCGATAAACGTGAAAGCCAAAGTATATTACACTTAGATTACAGGGAATGAGTAGTGTGGATAAAGGACTCCACCCCCTCCCCCCCCCAAAAAAAGAAGACAGGAAAAGTGGGGTCAGCTGTGCAGGGGTGGAGGGGGGAACAGAGCAAGTTCAATTTTTAAAACCCTGGGAAAGGTTAACCTCATGGAGAAGGTAGCATCGGAGCAAGTCCCTGAAGCTTTGGCTTAATGGAGTTCTTGGTGTTGCAGGTTGAGGACTAGAAGAGAATGTGTAAACTGAACACCCTTAAAGAGGACAAATCATTTCAAACACCCAAGCACAATTTTAATAGTGTCATTTGCAGATGCACACATCCGCCCACCACCGCCTCCCCTGTGGACAGCTTTAACAGGAGTGACGGTCCTGTGTAGCAAAGCAGCTGTGTTGTACGAGGCCGACTCTCCAAGGCCCGTGACAACTCCGACCGGAAGCAGATGTTGACAATCCCAGTAGAGCCACTCCAGCTCTTCTGCGCCTGGGGGACCAAGCTATGGAATAATGATGCCCAGGACTCAAACACTTGAGACCAGACAATGAGACGCGAGCGTGAAGGGAACACAGGGAATAGGAAACGCAAATCATTTTTCACCCGATGAGACAACCAGACTCAGGGAGATCACACAGTAAGTCAGGAACGAGGCCAAGGTTGGCCCAAGGGATGTCCGCAAGTTCCCACAAATTCCAGGCTTCAGGCTTTTCAACTGTTTGACTTCACCTTCATCAACTGCCAAGTATGCACCTTTTGGACAACACCCAGAGGCCAATCATGACAAAGCCGTCGGTCTGCCAGCACAAAGAGAGCTTACAAAACTGAGGACCAACCCTTGTGTGACGGTCGCCATGGGCTAGACACTGTTCGAAATACTTCAGTGAACTTCCTCAATCCTCACAGTCCTACCATTCCGAGGTAGGTACTGTTATTGTCCCCATTTTACAGCTGAGGCAACTGAGAAACACAGAGGTTAAACCATCTGCTCACACTCACTCAGCGTGTTAAAGACAGCAAGACTTCGAACCCGGAGAGTCTGGCTGGAAGGCCAGTTCTCTTACTTCTTGTGTTAAAGGCTTCCACGCCTGTGTGTAAACTTGGTCAGAAGAGCATGAGAACTCACTCAAAACATGTTGTTGGAAACAGTCCGAGCTCAAATTTCTCAACATGGATATTAATGTTAACACAAGTTATCAAAAAAAAAAAAAAAATTCATCAATGCTACAAATACTAGATCAACTGCTGTATTTCAGGCAGGGTACACGTTCCCTAAGTACAGGCAGTTTTCCCTGGTAATAAGCCCTGTCTCCTAAGTCTCTGAAACCCACAGCTTTTACAGCATCACGAAAAACAGCTACAACAAATGAGGCAAATCGTTTTATAGCGATTCAACAGGTGCATAAAATTAGCATCGATCCAGATTCTTCCTTGAAAATTGTTTTTGGGGAGGATCTTTAGCTGTGCTCTCAAATACTTGCACTGACATCTGTGGTTTGAAAGGAAATGCTGTTCATCTCATTTTTAGTCTTTTTTTTTTTTTTTAAATCAAAGTGTCCAGAAACAAACATGCTAAGAGTAATAGTGAAGCTATCATGTATTTGGTGAAGCGCCTTGTATGTCCCCATCTATGTATACAGATAAACACACATAGGTCTACTGAGCTATAACTGAGTTCCAATGAAATATACAGATATTAACTATTCAAGTCAAGTTTCACAAATCTCTACATCTGTGTAAACAATATTCGATCAAGGTAGGGACTGTTTTCATAACCCTAGAAAGTTCTGTCATGCCCCTTCCTGATTAGTCCCCATCCCCAGAAGCAGTAACTGTTCTGATTTCTGTCACATTTAAAACTTGAAATCCCACGTACAATCCTATGATGCGACTGCTCCAAGGAATATCTGACTTTGAAACCTGTGCTCTAGGCAGACTGTCCTATTGCATTTCTGCTGAGTAGATACCTACCCATCTCAACAGTGCCCTCTAAGAGCATAAGGTCATAATGCCTTACTTTCTTGCCTACACACCTAGAATGGTACTTTATGTATCACCCTTAAAAGAATTGAAAAAAAAAATGTCATTCAAATCATTTTCTATTTTCTTTGGTTCAGACAGGAAACCCTATTGAGAGACTATTATCATAGACACCTACAGATCAGAAGGTGGGGTTAGTAAGTAAAGGGGACACATACCCTCTCAAAGGAACAGTAACTGCTCAGATTGTAGTAACTGCCAAGCCATGGGAAACCAGACCAGCAATCCCCTTCCTCAGCTCTTTCTAAATTATTAGATTTGTATATAATATCTAAATGCTTTGTAATTTAAAAAAAAAAAAATCTTTGTGACCCCAAATGGTGCCTCGAGTTCAGCCCTCAGACTTCCAGTTTGTGACCTGCTATGTGCATCCTCCTTGTTCACAACAAAAGTGATGCCACAAATTTCTGAAGGTCAGGTCCAACTTTCAGAGTTCATGTTTGTTATTACAAGGTCCAAGTTATGAGCAGACCCTGTTCCCAGCATTCCTGACCACTGAGGAAAGCAGATGCTTTGGGTCTGAACCGAACAAAGAACAGACAAGAAATATTCTCAACAGAGAGGAAAACTGGCAACAGGAAGATTGAATGAAACTTTTAAAAAAGAAGGAGAGGAAGAGCTAGAAAGAGTCCAGGACAAGAGACATGATGGCTGACGACCCCAGGTGAGAACAGGAAAGAAAGGAGCACAGTGTGGCATTGCTCCTCAGCTCTTCCTTGGCTTCAAGCAATCTTCTGTCCCTGAACACGCCATGCCTAGTATCACAACCCTACCCAGAGTTAGGACAACGGGGTGGTTGGGCAAATGAGCTAACAACTGGCATTTGTTCACTCTGAGCTCAAGAAGAACAGTTTCAGTGGCTCAAGACTTCCACGCCAACCAGTAGCTAAGTGCAGGCTTTCCAGGAGTTGAGAAATAGGTTATTGGGAAGTCACGTGAGGGTGCTCAGGAGAGGGTCTGATCCTATCACCTGGCAAAGGAAAGTGGTCTGAACAAAGGGGGAGTTTCTAATCCCCAGCAATACAGTTTTTATCAGGAAACTGCTTGTGTTAATAGGTGCCACTGCATTATCTGTTAAGAAGAATAAAGTCACAGCCTCCACATCCACCCACATGCCCTGAGCTCCCACCAGCAAAGATTTCAGAGCAAACCAATCTCACAGGATTTATACACTTAGTGAACCGTGGTGACACGCTCCTCCCGGACTCCTGCAAACCTCTCCACCAGCAGGCCAGGGGCCACAGATTACATGGCTTCCTTTATATAAGGCGGTTCACGCTTGGCAACGGGTATTTGAAACAATAATGAAGATGATCACCTTTCTGTGTGGCAGCAAAGGTGAAAGAAAGAGGACAGTGGAATCTGGTGAGAAATTTGGGCAACACGGAAAAAGTAACTTGGATAAATCAGTATAAAACATTCTCTCCTCTGCAGATGGTGCCCATACTTTTGATCTTCATTTGCCTATTTGATTATTTGCTGGTTTCACACGTGCTCTCTCAGTTAATTGTGTGTGTGTGTGTGTGTTTGTATTTATCTCCCTCTGCTATAAGACCAGCCCACCTTTCTTACTGCACTGCTTCTCCCATAAAATCACTCTCTTCTCCCTTGGTTAATAGATGTTTGATGTTCTCTGTTCATAGAATATGCACTTGGCAAATGACTGGAACTGAGTCCAGGGAGACCTATTTTTGTCTGGAGGTTAACTGGAATGTGTTCAAGAAGGATAAAGAGAAGAGCAGAGAAAAAGATGAGAGGCAGATGAAATAATTCAAGATGCCCAGCCTCAGGAAAGGAAGATGAAGACATTCGTAAGTAAGTAGAAAAGCTTTAGAATTACAAAAATCAGGGGCATCTGGGTGACTCAGTGGGTTAAAGCCTCTGCCTTTGGCTCCGGTCATGATCTCAAGGTCCCAGGATCAAACCCCACATCAGGTTCCCTGCTCAGCGGGGAGCCTGCTCCCCAACCCCCGCCCCTGCCTGTCCCTCTGCCTATTTGTAATCTGTGAAATAAATAAAATCTTAAAAAAAAAAGAATTACAAAAATCAGAGATTACGAGAAACAGAGAATACTCTAGAGGCATCTGATCCCATTGTACAGGTGGAAACACTGAGCTCCAGTGATGAGTAAAGTTAGGATCTACCCCAATATTTCTGACCACCTCTACCTTGACTCCATTTCTTCACCTCATTTCTACACCAAGTACCAGCACTGATCTCAAGTGTGGCTCCAGAGCCCTGACAATGGCCATAGGTTACAAAGGGAAGACATCCAATTTGGCTCAGTTTGAGGAGACTTGAGGTGAGAAACAAGATCCCAGCTTCTCTGCAGCAAAGTGACGCTCTCTGTCACTGGAGGCACGGCATGACCTGTGGCTGGGGCCTGCCCGCAAGGCCATATGTGGCATCCCTGCACTGGATACTGACTTGGCCATGGCAGTGGTCAACAAACTCAGCTCTGCACACCAGTGTCCAGCTGGCTTCCAAAGAATCACTCGGAGAGCTTTTGAAAGCATAGAGACTCCCCAGGTCTAATCTCTGAAACTCTGATTCAGGAGGTTTTGAGAAGCCAAAGCTGGTGATTTCTGAAGAACCTTCTAATACTAAGATTCCATTACAATATCACTTTCCCTTTTATTGGAAGCAGGCTTCTGAAGTATCACTAAGCTCTCTCTACTGAGCCAGTGAATAGAACGTGTAGTCTGCACCACACTTACAGTCAAGGAACAAGTATTGCCATGGCCTCAGACTGCCTGTGTCCCTTACGCAATCTTTTGATATTAGTGTCCGCTTTCCTGATCTGTGTTCACATCTTTGAAGTGGAAGAAATGGATTATGAGGACCGTAGTTCTCAAGTGTCTTTGTTTATTTTTTATTTATTTATTTTTAAGCGTTTGTGGTCAAAATTATCCATGCCCATCCTATAATCCTCCTCCCTGGCCTTCACTGGTGATAGAACACTGATAGGCTCATCCTCCAGCAGAAAGCTCTTGATCTGAATTTGTGGGCTCCCACTCCATACTCAGAGGGTGATACATGGTTGATTTTTAACCCATTACAGTAATATCACTGCATGAGGCCAGTGGGTACATGATTCAGTTCTAGGTGTATATTCTGTGATGCAAGGGGAAGTCGACATGGGAGAAGGACCCTTCCTGACTAAAGGGGCCAAGCCTCATGAGAAATGTTTTTCCCCTTAGGCCCTGCCACCTTTTTCCTGACCTGAACATAATGCATGGACATGAGCATGGGAAGTTCAGCTGAAGAGCTGAGGACAGTGAAGCAGAAAGGCAGCTTTGGTCCCTCAGGACATTGTTCAGCAGCTGCAACAGCTGACTGTCTAGGCATGGTCCACACCTCTACACACCTAAAGCAAGGCCTTACATGTTCAGACTTCTGTGAGCACATTTCTATTACCTGCAACCAAATTCAAGTTTCGCCTACACTGCATTAAAACTCTCTTTTCAGATGAAAATCTCTTGCAAACCTCCCATATACGAAACAAGCAGTAGTGGCTGGGCTACATTAGAAATTCTAGAAATGCAGACAGAGTGTTTCCACAGCCATTCTTCCCCAGATTCCTGCAGAGGTCCTTCCACGGAACCAGAACCAACCAAGATCAGCATCTTTCTGTGCAGTCCCCCTGAGGGATCTGAAGATCTTCCCTGAGATCGGAGAGCTCTGCATCAAATATGTTCTTTTCCTTTGGAAAATAGGTTTTTCCTTTGATATGCTTATTTGCATAAATTTTGTCTTAGAAAATACAGATCCCATTCCCAACCAATGGCCACTCCCATACAACTCTGGTGTGTTTGTATTAACTGTATGATCACACTTGTTGTATGGCAACAAGTGATTCCATTCTCATTGTCATGAAGAGAGAAAGGAACAGAGTGTGATATAATACAAAATAGCACATTCCTTTAAGGTGCAAATAAAAGGACAGAGTGGAGGTAGATCTGAAAAGAAAAAAGCCATGGAAGAGTCAAGTATCTGACTAGGATGCAAGATTGTAAGAGGGCTGAAATAAAAGTGATCTCCAAAGTCACTGTTGGTCTCATACTCGTGGCATAATCCTTATTAAATTCCAATAATATATCTTCTACATAAAAAAAGATTGCTCATAATATGAATATTAGGTGAATTTCTCTATGTTTAATTCAAAAATCTGTTTTAGTGCTGTATTTGTTCAAGAATGACAGAGAGGTGACATCTAGACAGGTATTTCTGGTTTGTATATATTTAAGTAACAGTATAGTGAAATAATTAAGTCAACATTGGGGGCATCCATCAGTCCTCCCCCATTATAAAAGGGGTCTCCATATTACTCACACTCAAATTCTGAACTACAAGATGGCCCAAATCCCTTCCAAATGGTAAAATCCATGCTTCTATGAACCCCCTAACCTATGAAACTAGGATTAAACCCTTTCACCAAAAATGCGGTACATGACCTTGGAGAGATTTTTTAAAAATTAAAAATGAAAAAAATAATAATTTAAGTAAATGCATTCATTAAAACAAAGCAGATGTGTCACTTTATAGTATTTTGAAAGTCTGTCTTTTTGCTCAAGTATCCATGGGCAGGGCCTGGAGTGAACTGCTCATTGCAATCACACACCCATCTCCACCTGGTCCGTTCACTCAACACCCCCACTGGGAACATCTCTGGATGGAAGAAATATGGGCTAAAAATAAAGCCCGAAGAGTCTGCTCCCTCCTTGCTTAGGAAACCTGAACCCTCGGGCGTTGCCGTTCTTACAAAATGTGCTCTCTGATTGCTTCCAGAAGGCACAGCGGGGCAGACTGACCATGGGGTCTCTCACTGTGTCGAGGGTAAAACAATGCTCTTCAGTGAGGCCACGGTTTATGCACACACTTCAAGCTGAACGGATCCGTGCCTGCTGGTTTGCGCTGTTTATAGTACGCATGCTCCACTGCTAGGCACCGTCTCCTCCCTCTGTCCCCACTGCCCAGTGCGCGGTGTCGCCCACACCTCTGCCCTGGATTTCTACTCCTCTACCCTCCCACCCACTTCTTTCTCCTTTCAAATGTCAAGGGAGCTTGATTTGCCCCTCCTCTACTTCTAAAAAAGGGAAACTATAAAGTTTCCTCCAAGTCTGAGGCACTGTCGTTCATAATCCTGCAACCCAGGGCTGCCATTTCACGCCTGCCGTGCTCAACGCTTGACGCGCGCACTAAATTTAGACGGAGTATGACATTAGGGCTCACTTGAGTCTCCTTTCTCAGTGGGCTTGGCTCTGGTTCATGTCGGTTCCTAATCTGTCTTGGCATTTTGCTCACCTAGTAGGCACTTAAGAAAAACACAAATGTAGTCATCGTCTATGCCGGCATCCCACCGCACTCCCGCAAGTGCCAAACCCGCTCCACCCAGCCCAACCCAGCCCAACCCAAAGAGGAGGCTGAAGAAGAAAATATTTGTGTGCCAAGTCTTAGCGTAAGAAGCCCTGCTGCCCGTCATTCCCCAGTTCCCTCCTCCAAGGGCAAAACTGTGGAGAAAATGAAATGGTTGGCCCTGGGTGCTGACTTTCCACCAAAGGGACACGGGTTTGTCTGCTCATATGTTTTATACAAAAAAAGATCTGGAGAATTCCAGCCCGTGATCCTTCATTCACGTGTTAATCGTTACTATTAGCTACTCGCAGAGAGATTTTAAAAACTGAAGTAAACACCCACCTGAATCCATTCATTCATCTACTTCCCCAAACAGACTCTTGGCTGAGCCCCCTTTGGAGAGCAGGAGAGCTCTCACTGATTGCTCTGCCAGTAATCACAGAGCTGTGGTGAGGTTCAGTCTAGCCCTTTCTCAGCTGAACCAGTTTCCTAAATGCAATTATAGTGTATATTCGCTAAATGCTAAGCATGGAATAAGGCAGAGCTTTCCGGGAGGGGGGGAACGGTTAAAATCTATATTGCATAAAAGATGACATGCATGAGAAAGGATTATTTAAAATTTGGGGTTTTTTAAAGCATTCTTTCCAGGAAGGTGTAAAATAAAGATCAATGAACTAAAACTCACACCATTATATATTAACAATGATTTTGAATAAACTACTGTTGTCTCTTAATACTCTTTAGCTGTATTTTCTCAGAGTAAAACTGCCAGTTACTTTTCAACTCAGAAAAGTTGGAAATTATTATAGAAACAGAATTACAGATGTTGATCCAGCATATTTCTAGGCAAACATATCACTGAATTCCTTAATGACAGCCAAAATCCCATATAACAATAAAAGATACCAAGAATTCATACACACATATCTGCTCCCACACTCTGAAAGTGTAATCCAAAATAGAAACTTCAAACCCTGATTCCTTCCTAAAATGAAAGCTATTTTCTGCTTTAAAAAAAAAAAGCCCCTCTCAAAAACTCTCACAAAGCAAAGAACACAGTTTCACCCACAATTATCTGTCCTGCCAATGAAGTGTCCATCCATGCAGATAAGTTACAGAAGGTTGGGGGGGTGACAGTACGAGAATTCACATACTTTCCTCTCTCACATTTGTGTTGCTAGCGAAATCCTAACTTTCCAAAGTGTCTCTGCCCTGCTGAAAATCGGACTTGCAGAGGGCTGGGGAAGAAAAACGATTCCTACCCCACACCAAATGCTGAAGGCATGGAGTTCTAACTTGCGCGCGTGCACGCGCGTGCACACACACACACACACACACACACACCCCGAAAACTCAGCATACTTGCAAACCAACAGCAGGCTGAGAAAGAGAAGCGTGGAAATACAAGAACTTCACAGTGCCCTTACCTCTCTCGTGTGCTTCCTAAGGCGGCTGGTGAAAATCACCCAGAGTCCCGGGGCGCCTGGAGAGGCTCTGAAGGAGGCAGCCACTCAGCCCGCAGAGTGTGAGCAGGCCCAGCCCGTGTTCAGAAGCTGCCCCAGTCAGATTTTCCAACTGCAGAATTGCAGCCAAGTCCCTGCCCATGCCTGAAGAATTTCCTGAACAGCATTCCCGTTCTTTTTCTGACTGCTTTGAAACCGTACTCTGTCTGTACTTCAATACGGCTTTGTCAGGCCAACCCCGAGCCACTGGGCTGTCTCCAGCTATCAATGGGAAACACATGTGTCAAGCACAGACTCGCTCCCCAGCAGCGCCCATGGCGGCTGCCGGCCTCCTAGTCACAACCACAAAGGAGAGTGCTTCTAGAACTAGGGCTGAGCGCTCGGCCATTCTCCGGGTTCTGCTCCGTGGTGCAAGGGCCAGAGACGAGTCTTCTCCTGCTCAGTGCTGCTCCTTTTTACCTTCTACCCCCGGCAGTGCCGGCCTCAGCCCCGTGAGCCCACTGAGTTCTTGCCGGCCCTGAGAACGAGCCCTCTTACCGCTGAGAGAGGTGAATTCTAATTTCACCTCCCCACCTGCCGTTGGCTCAATCATGGCTCACATTTTCAACTGCTGGAGGGGGAGCCGTATTTTTCGCATTTCTATGTTGGTTTACTCCTTCGGAATTGTCCCCTCGTCCTCACAGGTGAATCTATTACTGATGCAACTAAAAATAATGCAATTATTTTGGGGCTCTTGTGTTGCTCTCCACTCTGTAACTGTGCTGGTCCAGGAAAGTAACATTTCGCCTACTCTGGAGATGTGTGATGGTTAGAGAAAATAGAAAGGAGAAAACAATGTACCTATAATCAGAGTATGTCCTAATTCTGTGCACCTGTGATTGTTTCTGGATGACACTCCATCAAGATGTCTTGTATCCATTCTG